>OY986438.1:66043363-66642130 GCA_963920525.1 Dichetophora obliterata | reverse complement strand
TTATTATTATTATAATATTATTATTATTATTATTATTATTATTATTATTATTATTATTATTATATTATTATTATTATTATTATTATTATTATTATTATTATTATTATTATTATTATTATTATTATTATTATTATTATTATTATTATTATTATTATTATTATTATTATTATTATTATTATTATTATTATTATTATTATTATTATTATTATTATTATTATTATTATTATTATTATTATTATTATTATTATTATTATTATTATTATTATTATTATTATTATTATTATTATTATTATTATTATTATTATTATTATTATTATTATTATTATTATTATTATTATTATTATTATTATTATTATTATTATTATTATTATTATTATTATTATTATTATTATTATTATTATTATTATTATTATTATTATTATTATTATTATTATTATTATTATTATTATTATTATTATTATTATTATTATTATTATTATTATTATTATTATTATTATTATTATTATTATTATTATTATTATTATTATTATTATTATTATTATTATTATTATTATTATTATTATTATTATTATTATTATTATTATTATTATTATTATTATTATTATTATTATTATTATTATTATTATTATTATTATTATTATTATTATTATTATTATTATTATTATTATTATTATTATTATTATTATTATTATTATTATTATTATTATTATTATTATTATTATTATTATTATTATTATTATTATTATTATTATTATTATTATTATTATTATTATTATTATTATTATTATTATTATTATTATTATTATTATTATTATTATTATTATTATTATTATTATTATTATTATTATTATTATTATTATTATTATTATTATTATTATTATTATTATTATTATTATTATTATTATTATTATTATTATTATTATTATTATTATTATTATTATATTATTATTATTATTATTATTATTATTATTATTATTATTATTATTATTATTATTATTATTATTATTATTATTATTATTATTATTATTATTATTATTATTATTATTATTATTATTATTATTATTATTATTATTATTATTATTATTATTATTATTATTATTATTATTATTATTATTATTATTATTATTATTATTATTATTATTATTATTATTATTATTATTATTATTATTATTATTATTATTATTATTATTATTATTATTATTATTATTATTATTATTATTATTATTATTATTATTATTATTATTATTATTATTATTATTATTATTATTATTATTATTATTATTATTATTATTATTATTATTATTATTATTATTATTATTATTATTATTATTATTATTATTATTATTATTATTATTATTATTATTATTATTATTATTATTATTATTATTATTATTATTATTATTATTATTATTATTATTATTATTATCATTATTATTATTATTATTATTATTATTATTATTATTATTATTATTATTATTATTATTATTATTATTATTATTATTATTATTATTATTATTATTATTATTATTATTATTATTATTATTATTATTATTATTATTATTATTATTATTATTATTATTATTATTATTATTATTATTATTATTATTATTATTATTATTATTATTATTATATTATTATTATTATTATTATTATTATTATTATTATTATTATTATTATTATTATTATTATTATTATTATTATTATTATTATTATTATTATTATTATTATTATTATTATTATTATTATTATTATTATTATTATTATTATTATTATTATTATTATTATTATTATTATTATTATTATTATTATTATTATTATTATTATTATTATTATTATTATTATTATTATTATTATTATTATTATTATTATTATTATTATTATTATTATTATTATTATTATTATTATTATTATTATTATTATTATTATTATTATTATTATTATTATTATTATTATTATTATTATTATTATTATTATTATTATTATTATTATTATTATTATTATTATTATTATTATTATTATTATTATTATTATTATTATTATTATTATTATTATTATTATTATTATTATTATTATTATTATTATTATTATTATTATTATTATTATTATTATTATTATTATTATTATTATTATTATTATTATTATTATTATTATTATTATTATTATTATTATTATTATTATTATTATTATTATTATTATTATTATTATTATTATTATTATTATTATTATTATTATTATTATTATTATTATTATTATTATTATTATTATTATTATTATTATTATTATTATTATTATTATTATTATTATTATTATTATTATTATTATTATTATTATTATTATTATTATTATTATTATTATTATTATTATTATTATTATTATTATTATTATTATTATTATTATTATTATTATTATTATTATTATTATTATTATTATTATTATTATTATTATTATTATTATTATTATTATTATTATTATTATTATTATTATTATTATTATTATTATTATTATTATTATTATTATTATTATTATTATTATTATTATTATTATTATTATTATTATTATTATTATTATTATTATTATTATTATTATTATTATTATTATTATTATTATTATTATTATTATTATTATTATTATTATTATTATTATTATTATTATTATTATTATTATTATTATTATTATTATTATTATTATTATTATTATTATTATTATTATTATTATTATTATTATTATTATTATTATATTATTATTATTATTATTATTATTATTATTATTATTATTATTATTATTATTATTATTATTATTATTATTATTATTATTATTATTATTATTATTATTATTATTATTATTATTATTATTATTATTATTATTATTATTATTATTATTATTATTATTATTATTATTATTATTATTATTATTATTATTATTATTATTATTATTATTATTATTATTATTATTATTATTATTATTATTATTATTATTATTATTATTATTATTATTATTATTATTATTATTATTATTATTATTATTATTATTATTATTATTATTATTATTATTATTATTATTATTATTATTATTATTATTATTATTATTATTATTATTATTATTATTATTATTATTATTATTATTATTATTATTATTATTATTATTATTATTATTATTATTATTATTATTATTATTATTATTATTATTATTATTATTATTATTATTATTATTATTATTATTATTATTATTATTATTATTATTATTATTATTATTATTATTATTATTATTATTATTATTATTATTATTATTATTATTATTATTATTATTATTATTATTATTATTATTATTATTATTATTATTATTATTATTATTATTATTATTATTATATTATTATTATTATTATTATTATTATTATTATTATTATTATTATTATTATTATTATTATTATTATTATTATTATTATTATTATTATTATTATTATTATTATTATTATTATTATTATTATTATTATTATTATTATTATTATTATTATTATTATTATTATTATTATTATTATTATTATTATTATTATTATTATTATTATTATTATTATTATTATTATTATTATTATTATTATTATTATTATTATTATTATTATTATTATTATTATTATTATTATTATTATTATTATTATTATTATTATTATTATTATTATTATTATTATTATTATTATTATTATTATTATTATTATTATTATTATTATTATTATTATTATTATTATTATTATTATTATTATTATTATTATTATTATTATTATTATTATTATTATTATTATTATTATTATTATTATTATTATTATTATTATTATTATTATTATTATTATTATTATTATTATTATTATTATTATTATTATTATTATTATTATTATTATTATTATTATTATTATTATTATTATTATTATTATTATTATTATTATTATTATTATTATTATTATTATTATTATTATTATTATTATTATTATTATTATTATTATTATTATTATTATTATTATTATTATTATTATTATTATTATTATTATTATTATTATTATTATTATTATTATTATTATTATTATTATTATTATTATTATTATTATTATTATTATTATTATTATTATTATTATTATTATTATTATTATTATTATTATTATTATTATTATTATTATTATTATTATTATTATTATTATTATTATTATTATTATTATTATTATTATTATTATTATTATTATTATTATTATTATTATTATTATTATTATTATTATTATTATTATTATTATTATTATTATTATTATTATTATTATTATTATTATTATTATTATTATTATTATTATTATTATTATTATTATCATTATTATTATTATTATTATTATTATTATTATTATTATTATTATTATTATTATTATTATTATTATTATTATTATTATTATTATTATTATTATTATTATTATTATTATTATTATTATTATTATTATTATTATTATTATTATTATTATTATTATTATTATTATTATTATTATTATTATTATTATTATTATTATTATTATTATTATTATTATTATTATTATTATTATTATTATTATTATTATTATTATTATTATTATTATTATTATTATTATTATTATTATTATTATTATTATTATTATTATTATTATTATTATTATTATTATTATTATTATTATTATTATTATTATTATTATTATTATTATTATTATTATTATTATTATTATTATTATTATTATTATTATTATTATTATTATTATTATTATTATTATTATTATTATTATTATTATTATTATTATTATTATTATTATTATTATTATTATTATTATTATTATTATTATTATTATTATTATTATTATTATTATTATTATTATTATTATTATTATTATTATTATTATTATTATTATTATTATTATTATTATTATTATTATTATTATTATTATTATTATTATTATTATTATTATTATTATTATTATTATTATTATTATTATTATTATTATTATTATTATTATTATTATTATTATTATTATTATTATTATTATTATTATTATTATTATTATTATTATTATTATTATTATTATTATTATTATTATTATTATTATTATTATTATTATTATTATTATTATTATTATTATTATTATTATTATTATTATTATTATTATTATTATTATTATTATTATTATTATTATTATTATTATTATTATTATTATTATTATTATTATTATTATTATTATTATTATTATTATTATTATTATTATTATTATTATTATTATTATTATTATTATTATTATTATTATTATTATTATTATTATTATTATTATTATTATTATTATTATTATTATTATTATTATTATTATTATTATTATTATTATTATTATTATTATTATTATTATTATTATTATTATTATTATTATTATTATTATTATTATTATTATTATTATTATTATTATTATTATATTATTATTATTATTATTATTATTATTATTATTATTATTATTATTATTATTATTATTATTATTATTATTATTATTATTATTATTATTATTATTATTATTCAGATTAAATCCTTCTGAAGTAAAGCTATTCGCGTACAGTGGCCATCAAATAAAAGTGTTTGGTAGTTTTCAGCCAAAAATTAAATTCAATAACTCAGTGAATTCATTGAAAATTTTAGAAGTCGATAATGATGGTCCGCCGATTGTTGGGCGTGACTTTTTAGGCAAATTTAATTTAACTTTTGCTCAAGTCAATGCGATAAATACAGCAGAACGGACTTTGGATGGTGTGTTAAACAAATTTGCAGACTTGTTTGATGGAGGTTTAGGAAGATTCAGGTATCGAAAAATTCATTTAAATATTAAACCTAATGTTTTCCATTATTTTTCAAGCCAAGAAGGTTACCATTTGCATTTAAAGATCAGATCGACCGGGAAATTGACAGACTAGATAAGTTCGAAGTCATCACTTGGGTACCAACAAACGAATGTGGGACTCCCTTGGTGCCAGTTTTAAAAGAGGATGGTACCATTCGGATTTGTGCGGATTACAAAATAACAACTAACCGGGTGCTTGATGATGAGAAACATCCGCTTGCACGCGTTGAAGAAATTGTTCATGCTCTAGAAGGTGGCCAAAAGTTTTCGAAACTCGATTTAGAGATGGCTTATAATCAGTTAGAATTTAACGACGAACCAAGAAAATTGGTAGCTTGGAGCACACATCGCGGCGTGTTCTTAGTAAACAGGCTGGCCTCGAGCTGCGCTAGTCTGCGCAAAAGCCAACGATTTATCAAAGCAATGGTGCAAAGGTATTTATTTGACTATAGAAATTCAATTCATTGTAGCACTAATGAAACGCCTTCCAAAGTTATGTTTGGCAGGGAAATTAAAAATCGTTTTCCTCTAATTAGGCCAACTGAAGTTAGCAATAATATAAGTAATAGCCTATTGAATCAAACTAACAAATTTAAAGGCACCCGGATTGATGAATTTGATTTAGATGATGTTGTCATGATACGCGACTATACTAATCCAAATAAAGCCGGATGGATAAAAGCAAAAATTATTGAGATATTGGGAAGTCGCAACTACGTTTTCGAAACCGAATCAAAGAGAATATCTTCGAACTCCTCTGTTTCTTCAACCGCAGGAGAGGGATTTGTTGAAGGTGATATCAATTCGTTACATAACTTCGACTCACAAGAACGAGTCGTTGACTTGTTGCACTTTCTAGCGATATCGGCTATCTTTTTGTCGTATTCTGCGAATTTTTTATGCAACTCGTCAATTTGAGAGGAGAAACTAACAAACTTATTAAGAATATCGCCCGAACAATCAACGCACGAATTGCACTAGTTTTAAATTGTCAACTGGTAAATCAGAACAATGAGTATAAAGAATGCGACCACAACCAGAAGAACATCGAATAAAGTCACTAGATTATTGAATTGAATTATTTAACTTTGCCTTAATTACGGTCTTACAATTTCCAGAAATAGATGTCATTTAGGACGAAGCGCGTCCAAACCAGTAAACTGAACTGGTACTGGTATTGGCACCCAATATCTATAAGAATTATATAATAGCTGGCTGTAATAATATATGTAATAATTATTTTAATCATAAAAACAAATCCTTTATGCCTACATACCTGGCTAGCAGATAAAAAATAATACAGATTTTATTTAAAATTGAACTGAACCATTTTTTAGTACATAAAGATTTACAAAACATTAGCATACAAATTTCAATTAAGGATAAAAAAGATATTGATTAATTTAAAATAAGTTATAAATATAGCTCTACAACTTTTAAATATTGATGTGAGACCTTAGCTTGGTAAAGTTTGGTTAGGACTTAATCATGCCCGAATTAAAATGGGTTGGGGTATACATTTTTTGAGGTCGGATATGAATTAGTCTCTATTTTAATATGAACTGACAACAATTTTAAAGTCCTTGGTGCCCGGGTTCGTTAGTTACAGGATGTTGCTTATTTGAAATATTATTGTTGCTTTCCTCATGATTTTTTTTTTGTATATATAACTCTCTCATCTTTATTTATATTGTGAACTTGGTTTCACAATTAAATAATTATTTTAATGTTTTTAAGCACTTTTTGTATGAACCGTTTTTTTGCGAAACGATCCCGATCTTGATTTCGACCTTTTACTCTACAAAGAACGGCTACTGATGGACACGTGCAAAGTTTTCAATAGAACAAATAGCTGTAAGCTTGCACAACACAAAATGCCACATGATGCAAAAACCAGTAGACATAAAAAGGAAAATCACGGTACTTTTCTAAGTGCATCTTGCTTTTGGCATTTTATATGAAAATATGAAATATTTAATTATTGGCAACAGATAAAAGTATAATGACTGGCAGTGCCTTCTATTATATCGTTCAAGTTAAAATTAAGTGGTTTCTGTTAGCAACTAGTCTATAGAACATATCGTTCAAAGGTTTTTTCCGAATTAGCTCAAATACCAGATTTTTTTGGGGCCACATTTTATATTATGGGCCGTAGTTAGTTTTCTTTAACTCCTAAACTAAATAAAACTATTATTTTGGACCGTCAACAAAATTCTTGCAATTTAATGATCACTCAAATTAAAACACAGGGGTTAAAAACTCCCCTAAATAAAAAAAAATTAGTATGTTTAGAAACTCTGGATTCACTTCAAAATTTTCATCATCTACCCATCTTTGCAGAATATCATAATACAAAAAAAACCTGCCTTCAATCCAAAATCGTCATTGAAACGTCCTCCTTAAGTTATTTTGATTTGATCAGCAAAATTATTTAGCTGTAACTTATTAGAATTTTAAAATTTATTAGAAGTATAAAATTTAATAAAATAGTAAAAGTATAAAAACCAGAGATAACTATTATTTATTTTTTTGAGGTCGAAAAAATTGACGATGTTTTGAAAAACATTTTATTTGTTGCTTGATAACAGTTGTTTTCGATTTGTATATTTTACGTTATCTCGTAACAGTTATAGACCAAAAAAATTTCCTATAATGCTCATAACTTTTATTTTCTAAAGTTTTCTTTACATTGCTTGGTGTGAGCTATACGAGGAAAAAAATTTTATTGAGAATTTAAGCTTAGTTTGTTATTAAAGCTATTGAGTGACATCTCTAGAATTTTATATGAAATCGCTATCTCTCTATAAAAAAGTTATTCCCATATATTTCATGAAACTTAACTGCTTCAAATCTAAAGTGCCTTTTTATATTCACAAAAAAATAAACAATCGCCCTAAGTGAAAATTCTGTTACTGAGCTATATGTTAACATTTATAAAATTAATGTTTAAAAACTGTAATGTTTAATTTTATTTAAATTTATTTTCAGATAAACTACGCAAAAACCGTATATGACGAACGAGAGCAGACAGTAGCCAGCGAATGAAAAAAAGTATTTTTCCGTCATAAATTAAGTATTTCAAATTATTCAAACTTCTTAAAAATGTGGAAATATGATATGCATAAAATGATCACAAAATACTATCTTAATAATGTATAAACATAAGGCTCTGCAAAGAAATATATATGTATATATCAGTGAATTCATCAATAATCGGCCAACTCTGGAGCTCACCATTTTGCATCTTTCTGAAATTAATCCAGTTTGAGGACAACGTTGCAAAATAAGTAAAAATTATTTTTTTCTTCTATTTTAGCTTAAAAATTTCTAATAAAAGTTTTTGACGTAGAATTACGTCTTACATCGCGGTTTGTATGGGGGTCATTTTACCAAATTTTTTCAAGCCCATTTAAGGATTTTAGTTGACACTACAGCCTTTAATATTCATCGTACAACAAAAAATATATGCTAAAATTTTAGTAAGAGTACGAATAAAATGAATATCTAACTTTGGGTTTGTCACTTTAATAAGTCACATAATAGCAAAATCTAAGAAGAAGAAATTAATCTATTCGTATAAGAAATGCACAAGCTGCTTCAGTACCTGTTTTAATTTTCATTAAGAGCAAAAAACAATTTTTTTCTTCAAGGGACTCCATTCAAAAAAAGAGACAAAATTATTTTTTTTAATTAAAGACTAAGAATATGTGTACAAAATTAATATAGCCGATGTATATGATCACAAATAGTCTTACACGAAAAAGTATATACGAAGTTCAAAAAATATCGCGAATTTTGTATTTTTTCGCAAAGTATTTATTTATTCATGAATATCTATTTTGTCCCCTTCAAAATAATCCCCCTCGGATATAATACACTTCTGCCAACGTTTTTTCCAATCCTCGAAGCACTTCAAAAAATAATTTGCTGGATCTTGTTCATTTCCTCCTTCGATACCGTCTTTATCTCCTCAATCGTGGCGTGGAGTCGTCTTTTCATGAACCTTTTAAGTTTTGGGAACAAAAAATAGTCAGAGGGGGCAAGGTCAGGGGAATACGGTGGCTGCGGCATCATTACTGTGTTGTTTTTGGCCAAATATTTGCGCACAAGCAACGATGTGTGTGCAGGGGCGTTATCATGGTGCAAAAGCCAGTTTTTGTTCTTCCACAAATCCGGGTGTTTTTGGCGGATTGCTTCGCGCAAATTGCGCATAACTTACAGGTAATATTCTTATTGACCGTACTACCCTGTGGCAAGATCTCATAATGCACCACGTCCCTGCAATCAAAGAAAACTGTGAGCTAAACCTTTCCATTTTCTGGAATAAATAAAAATCGAAGATGAGTTAAAACACATTCAAGCACAACAGCTGTCAAAAATTAACTAAACATTCAAAATGGCCGACCTTGTCAGCATAAGTAAGGGACATGAGCATCAAAATAACGCTACAAAAAAATCAAAAATCAAATACACGTAGCCCACGGAAATTTAAAATTCGCGATACTCTTTGAACATACCTCGTATGTAAACATTTTGAGTTGTGACTCTTTTGAAGAGAGTGTGCGATAAGTTGTGCCACTATAGAATTGCACTGAGAATTTCAAACTAAAATAAGCGTTTTCTTTGGTGGCTAGAAATGCTTCATTGGCCGATAAGATAACTCTCCAGAAAATTTATCCAAATCGGACACCGATAAAGTAAGGCTCATTGCGACTTAATCTTATTACATTGGTATAAAGGGCGAAAATAAGGTGTTTCGTTATCAAAATGTGTATTAAAATTCTGTAAACTGATTAAATAATTCTATTCTTTTAATCAATAGTAGATTCAAATACCTTTAAAACGTGTCATCGGTAAGAAAAATCGGATGAAAATTACCAGAGTTGTAATATTTTACTTTTCGAAAAAATTCTATTTTCTTTCTTGTTGTAATAAAATCGTAAGAATCAAAATTTTAAAAAATTGTAATGAAATGTTATTAAGCAATTTTCTAAAATAACACTTAATACAAATACAAAAAAATTTTCCGAATAATTTTACAATTTATTTTTCTTAGATTTTACAATTTTAAAAAATTGTAATGAAATGTTAAGCAATTTTCTAAAATAACACTTAATACAAATACAAAAAAATTGTCCGAATAACTTGGTCGTTATGGAAATTTTTATTAGAAGTGTACCCTTTTGAAAATGTCGAGTTTGAGTATTTTGACGAAAAAATTCTCAAAAATCCAAAAATGCAAAATGTTAATCAATAACAACAAAAATGCTTACAGCATAGTCTTGAGCTATTTTGTGCACAAAATTAAAAACTAAAATCCTAAGAAGAAAGTTTTAGCTGGTTAAACTTTATTTTTTTTTTCAAAAATCCGCAAAGTGCCTGTTTCTGGCGTTTTAACACAAAAAAACATACAGGGTCCGCCATCTAACGTTTTTTTTTCAACTATTGCTTATTTCGTGAATGGTAACACAATAGCTCATGTCTGATTCGACAGATAATTAGTTTTATCCTTCCGCTGAACGAATATGGTTGTGTATACAACCTGGGAACAATGCTGGGAAATATTGCGACATTACTTTGAAAATCATGGTAATGTTGCAGAATGTGTGCGAAAATTGCGTACGGATTTTGGAAGAAGAGAACCTCCGTCAGCTCCGTATGTTCGTTATCTTGTGAAAAATAAACTGACATCCTCATCGATAAACCAAAGCGTGAAAAGCCAAAAGCAGTGCGTACACCCGAGAATATTGCTGCTGTGGCAGAAAGTGTGCGTGAAGCGCCATCAACATTAATTCACCGTTGTTCTCTACAATTGAACATTTCGGAGACATCATTGAGACGAATTTTGCAAAAAGACCTTAGTATGACGACATACAAAGTCCAATTGGTTCAGGAGTTGAAGCCAACTGACCATCCAATGCGTTTTCGCTTCGCTAAGTGGGCCTGCGATCGACTTACAGAAGATGCCGATTTTGCCAAAAAAATCATCTTTTCAGATGAAGCTCATTTTGATCTTGGTGGGTATGTAAACAAGCAAAATTGTCGCATTTGGGGCACAGAAAACCCGCACGCATACATTGAAAAGCTGCTGCACCCACAACGAGTCACTGTATGGTGCGGATTTTGGTCCAGAGGCATAATTGGGCCATTTTTCTTCGAAAATGAGCAAGGAGTGGCCGTTACAGTCAATGGCGATCATTATCGGGCCATGTTGAACGGTAACATTTGGTTTCAACAGGACAGCGCTACGTGACACACAACCGACGCTACACTCGATGTTTTGCGCCCTGTTTTTGAAGATCGCATTATCAGCCGCAGAGCTGATGTCGTTTGGCCACCTCGGAGCTGCGATTTGACACCGTTTGACTATTATTTGTGGGGTGCCCTCAAAGATAAGTGTTACGCTGACAAGCCAGAGACAATTGACGCTTTAAAAGACAATATTCGTGAAGCCATTGGTGAAATACAGCTGCTGCAGTAGGCTACTGCATGGCCAGCCGAGGCAGCTATTTGAATGAAATTATTTTCCATTATTAACCGGAAGGATTGTACTTTCAAATAAAAATAAAAAATTTGAGAAAATATCGAGTAGTTTTTTTTTTAGAATTTTCAAAAATAAAAAGTTATTTGGCGGACCCTTTAGAATTCGATCTTATCAAATACTATTTCAAGGCGTATTGTCTGCTGAATTTATTGCTGAATCAGGTGTTCCTCAAGGTTCACTTCTGTTTATTTTAGCCATTAATGATGTAACCCACATCATCAAAGACTTTCATCTACTTATCTATGCAGATGATATGAAAATATACAGAACAATAGATGCTAAAGACAATTCAGATCTGCTCCATTCTGATTTGAAATCCTTTGAAGTTTGGTGTTCTAAAAATAATATGTTTCTTAATGCAGATAAATGCCAAGCTATGACCTTTTCGCGAAAAAGGAATAATTTAATTTTTGATTATAAGATAAAAGATACTACTTTAAGACGTGTAGATGCTGTCAAAGATCTTGGTATATGCATGGATTCTAAGCTATCGTTTAGCGTTCATATAGATATCATTTGCAAAAAAGCGTCTTCTATGCTCGGTTTCATAAAACGCTGGGCCAAAGAATTTAGTAGTATTATTACAACTACAACGCTATATTATCCTTAAATTTAATTGTCCGTCCTCACTTGGAGTACACAAGTCAAGTTTGATAGCCAATTTACAATGTACACGCAAAGAAATTTTTCGTTTAACTCAACTGAAAAATTTACCAACTATACTTCGTTTGCGCTCTGTATTTGCTGCAAATGAATAGTTGCCATCAACTTAAAAATATATCTTACCGGAAACGAAAAATAGTTGCATGTAACGAAAAGGTTCGTTTGTCTCAAACCATGCTTTGATATTGTAACTATTGTTGATCATTTGACGAAACTTAAAAACAATTGCAGCAAACGGAAGGATTCATTTACGCCAAATGAAATTTTATTTAGTGTAAACGTTTGGAAATTTTTGCAGGAATCAAAAAACTATTGCCATAAACGAAAATTTTCATTTTGCACAAATGAATTTGTTGTTGCAGGACGTCTGACGTCTGAAGACGTTTCTTATAAACGAGTTTTTTTTTGACTTCGTTTAATCCAAACGAAGTTCTGTTTGACGTAAGCATTTGGAAATATTTGCAGCAAATGAAAATCAATTGCTATAAACGGAAAAGTCATTTTGCACAAATGAATTTATTTTTTCTGCAAACGCCTAACACGTTTTTCATAAAGGAGCTCTTTTTGACTTCGTTTACGCCAAACGAACTTCTTTTGACTCCGTTTACTCCAAACTTTTTTCGGCGTAAACGGTTAAAAATAGTTGCTGAAAAGATTGATTTGTGGGCGGTAAAAGGGGGCGTGGAAACCCATTTTTAGTACAGTTGCCGACAGTATAATGATAATGAAAATCAGTTGATCTCGTCAATTAGTTGGTGTCGCTTGTGTTTTATCGTTTATGTAAAAGCCTTTGTTTGTTATATTCGTGAGTGTATTAAAATAGTTTCAATATTGTAATTATTTAAACATCATATTTACTATACTAACAACATTAATATAAAACTGTTCGCTTAAATAACAATCGTGCATTTAAGTTGTGTAAGTATAATTTTTGCATTTTAACTTTGTTTAACTTATTTAGTTAATGCAGTGTTGTTGTTGTTTTTGCATGCTTGCTGTGCTTTAGTTTCTTCTTTGTGCGGTGATTTGATTACCTTCAGCTCAGTGAGTGTTGTTGTTGTTTTTGGTTTTCTACTAAACTGTGCACACACTGTCTGAATAAAGTTACCCTGAAAGCACATTTTGCATCTGCTCATTTTTTAAAAAATTAAAAATGGATTATTTTTCTGCAGAAAATATCGTTGCTTGTTCTTGGGATGAGCTTTGCAAAAGCCAAAACATTCTGAACCCCATGTTCAGCTGTTCTGGTGCATGTGAGCAGATGTTTCATGCATCTTGTGCCGGTATTTCTAAGCCATGCCTAGACGACTTAAAGTCTCAGCGATCAGGCCTTCGCTGGTACTGTGCTTCGTGTAGGGACTTTCCCAGATGAACTTTATTAAAAAATTAAGCTTCTTGGCGAAGTCTTAACTCATTAAACAACAATTTTCGAGAAATTGTAATATTTATTAGTGAAGTTAGGGCCGCACCCAGTACCAGCGTTTATGATGAAAATTCCATTTCGGAAAATATCCCGCTTTCTTTGTCACAGACTGTTTCTTCCGGGACACAAACAATCCTTTCATCAGAAGGCCACATTATCTAAAAAAAAGAGAAAAAATGAAAAAAAATTATAAGGAGCGAAAATCATCTGGATCTACTTCTCAGGCCAAGCAGCCCTCAGCACCGCTTTTGAACAGGAACACTCCAGTTACTTCCTCGTCACCTTCTAATATTCCTTCTTTGACTAATAGTTCAGTTTTGAGTCCTATTAAGCCTAGAAATCTATCAAGCTTAAGGGCAGTGTCGAGGAAAAAAATTTATTTATTTCACGTCTTCAGCCCGACAAAACTGTTGAAAATGTATTGACCTTTATCAAACATAATAACTTGTTGAGTCAAAATGCAAAAAAATAGGTAATAAACCTTCCCATGCTTCCTTTATTCTCACAGTTCCAGTTGAAGAGTTTGCAACTGTTCTAAATTCTAATTTGTGGACTGATAATATACTCGTTACAGAGTTTCAGCCTAAGAATAAGCCTAGAGGGACGACTCAAGCCGCTCGTCAATCCCAAAAAAACTGAATAGGCTATCCCTTTACTATGAAAATGTAAGGGGATTAAGCTCTAAGACGCGAGACATATTTTTAATGTCTCAGAATTTCTCTGAGGATATTATCGCACTGACTGAAACTTGGTTAAACGGAAGCATTACTGACTCAGAATTGTTTGATAACAGTTTTGAAGTTTATAGAAGAGATAGACAAGCTGACAATACTTCTGCTGTCGGTGGAGGTGTCTTATTAGCTGTAAGGAACTCCTTCGTTAGTTCCATTATTGTTATTCCCTGCTCTGCTAACATCGAACTTATATGCGTTAAGGTTGTACATGCAATTTTAATGTATATCTTATTAATGCATACGTTCCTTCTAAGAGCAGTGTAGAAGTTTATGCAAGCCTTGCGGATTGCATAGAATACGTTATAAGCATAATTGACGTTAATAACGACATTTTATTGTTAGGTGATTTTAATCTGCCTGACTTGAATGGGAATCTTTTGACGATGATACATATTTTTGTGCATCTAATTCGAAGACTCGCCAAGAGCATATATTTGTTGATAATATATGTTCTGACTTACAACAAGTGAGTTGTATTTATAATAGTCGTGAAAGACTTCTTGACCTGGTCTTAACTACAGACAATAACAATGTGACTGTTGAAAGGGCCCCTCATGCTTTGACTGCTGTTGATGAATACCATCCACCATTGAGCATATGGTACAAATCGGACTGGGATAATATAGTAAAGTCTAACTCAATAGATAAAGTTTATGAATTCAATTTTAAAAAAGCTGACTTTTTGAAGTTAAATCATTTACTTCAAAGTAAACTTCATGTAATTTTAGAATATGCTAATAATAACACTCTTGATGATTCAATTAATTTTTTTTTATATGGAAATCTTTGCTGTGTTTTCTTTTTCCGTGCCGTATAGCCTTAAATTTACGAAAAATTGTGCTTACCCCTGGTACATAAAGGAGTTAAAGATTCTTCGCAAAAGCAGGAATAGGGCATGGAAAAAATATGTCTGTAGCTTAGACTTGAATGACCTAGAAATCTACAAGCGTTTGTTTCTCGATTTAGAAACTTGCTCAGCTACCTTATATCAAAATTATTTAGACAGTATTAAGCTGAGAATATTGTCTGATCCGAAGAAATTCTGGGGTTTCATAAACACCAAAACAAAATCTGATGGATTCCCTTCATCATTTAAAACCTCTGACGGATTTACTGACGATCCTGTCGTAATTTGTGGTCTATTTGCCAATCTCTTTAAAGAGTAATTTTGTTTGGACTCTTTTAATCCTGATGAAGAGTGCTTTGAATATATGAACTTTACACCCAGGGTTTCGTTGGATTCTATATCCTTTACTTCAGAGGATATTTTAAAGTATATTGGATTGATCGATGAGGATTTTAATGCTGGACCTGACGGAATCCTGCCGCAGTGTTAACACGATGTGGTTCTGTTCTAAGTCAACCACTGTCCATGTTATTCAATAAATCAATTAGCGAAAGTCTTTTTCCACTTTTTTGGAAAAATCTTTTATAAGTCCTATTTATAAAAAAGGTTGTAAGAACGATATAAGCAACTATACACTATATATCGCGAAACTCTCGCCGATTCCAAAACTTTTTGAGCGCCTCGTGTATGATCGTGTGAAGATTCACTGTGAAAAGGTCATGACAACTCGTCAGCATGGATTTGTTACTGGCAGATCTACTGTGTCTAATCTCCTCGATTTTACAACGTTTTGCTTAAATTCATTTTATTCAGGTAACCAGGTCGACTGTATTTATACTGATTTTAGTAAAGCATTTGATAAACTGCCACACAACTTAATTCTATTTAAACTAAAGTTAATGGATTTTCAACAATTTTTTGTAAGCTGGTTTTAATCGTATCTGACAGAGCGATCTTATCAAATACGATTTCGAGGCGTATTGTCAGCTGAATTTATTGCTCAATCAGGTGTTCCTCAAGGCAGCCACCTTGGTCCCCTTCTGTTTATTTTAGCCATTAATGATGTAACCCACATCATCAAACACTCTCATCTACATATCTATGCAGATGATATGAAAATATTCAGAGCAATGGATGCTAAAGGCCCCATTCAGCAGAAAATTTGTTACGTAGCTATTCCACAACTTTCGGGCTGAATGGTATGTATCATAATACGCTCAAACAACATGTTCCCCGAGCGGTTGCCATATTAGGTATCGAAAAAATTGTATGCTACTTTGGTTGAGCTGCTTATGCTCTTTTCATTTTGACAGCTAAAAAAACATGGCTGAAAATTGGTAATTGTTGCTGAAGTTGTGCTGTGAACTGAAAATAGAGAATTATTAATTATTAGAAGATTATTCTATCATTCTTCAATAAAGCTGTTAATTAATGATTTCTTGTGTGAAACGAATGCACAATAGTATAAAGAAATTTTAGATGTTAAAAAAACAACGAATGGCGAACAGTTGTTTGACGTTTCGCAAAAAATCCCATTCAACAGAAAGTATCACTTTATGCCACTTCGCTACCTGAGCAGTTTTTCGGCAGGAATGCGGCCAAAGACAATTCAGATCTGCTCCAGTCTGATTTGAAATCTTTTGAAATTTGGTGTTCTAAAAATAATATGTTTCTAAATCCAGATAAATGCCAAACCTTTTTTAAAGTAATAATTTAATAAGTAATAATTTAATTTTTGATTATAAGATAAAAAATACTGCTTTAAGTCGTGTAGATGCTGTCAAAGATCTGGGAATATGCATGGATTCTAAGGAATCTTTTAACGTTCATATTGATTACATTTGTAAAAAAGCATCTTCTTTGCTCGGGTTTATGAAACGCTGGGCCAAAGAATTTAATAGTATGATCACAACTACAACGCTGTATTATGCAATTGTGCGACCTCAGTTAGAGTATGCAAGTCAAGTTTGGTCCCCAAGTTACAATGTACATGTTGAACGTATAGAGAGATCCAAAAACGTTTTGTTCGGTTTGCTCTAAAGGGTTGAAGTGCAACTGACACTTTAAACCTATTAAAAATGCAATCTTTGAATGAGAGAAGGAAGTCTGCAGATATCGTCTATTTACACCAACTCATAACTGGTGTATTCGATTCACCAGAACTCCTAACTTTTATAAATTTTAACACTAACCGTAGAAGCAGTAGAAATGGTAACAATTTAATTTACTTACGTTTAAGTAGAACAAATTATATGGCTACTGCTCCTTTACTGCTCACATGAGTACCTTTGTTAACAACTGTAGCTTTTTTGATGTTAACTTATCGAAAGGTCAACTCAAAAGTAGATTGAAAACTAATGTATGATTAGATCTATGTAAACGCATGGTCTTGTGTTATACCTGAGCCCAACCCATATTATGGTGGGTAAATTTTTCTCACTTTAGATTGTTTTGGACCACTCTTATCGATATCATTGAGATATTTTAATGTTATTTGGGCTGGTTCTTAAGATGATCTAATGAGGAGAAAGTGCGAAAAAGCACTTTAGTAGCTGAACTCTATTGTAATTGCATGTATTCAATCAATAATAAATTTAAAAAACTAAACCGTTTAAATTGAGCGATTGTGAACGCTATAAAAAATTAACAACAACGCAAATACTGTGGTCGTTGCTGCAACAGTCACATTTTATACTATGGGCCGTAGTTAGTTTTCTTTAACTCCTAAACTAAATAAAATTATCATTTAGGACCGTCAGTAAAATTCGTGCAAATTAAATGACCTTTCACAATATCACCCCCTAATATTCAAAACTCCCCTAAATGAAAAAATTAGTATTTCGGAAACTCTGAATTTACTAATTTTCATTACTTCTAAAAACATAATTTTCATCATCTTATCATAACTTCGCAGTATATCCATACAAAAACCCTGTCCTTCAATAAAAATCGTCATTGAAACCTTCCTCCTTAATTTACTTTGATTTGCTCAGCTAAATTATTTAGCTGTAACTTATTAGAACTTAAAAATTTATTAGAAGTATAAAATTTAATAAACCAAAGATAACTATTATTTATTTTTTTGAGGTCAAAAAAATGGCGATATTTTGAAAAATATTTCGTTGCTTGATATTTCAAAAAATATTTGAAAAATATTTCGTTATCAAACAGTTCTTTTCAATTTGTATATTTTACGTTATCTCGTAACAGTTGTAGACCACAAATATTTCTTATGATATGAATTTATTTTCTAAAGTTTTGTTTACGTTGTAAGAGCTGTACGCGAAAAAATTTTATTGAGAATTTAAGCTTAGTTTGGTATTAAAGTTATTGAGGG
Source organism: Dichetophora obliterata (assembly GCA_963920525.1). NCBI lineage: Eukaryota > Metazoa > Arthropoda > Insecta > Diptera > Sciomyzidae > Dichetophora > Dichetophora obliterata. The sequence goes on along the minus strand of OY986438.1, from coordinate 66,622,713 downwards.
ACATCTCTAGAATTTTATATAATGTCGCACCTTCTTATACTCACAAAAAAAAAAATTAGAATTGCCCTGAGTGAAAATTCTGTTACTGAGCTGAATTTTTAAAATTAATATTTAGAAATTGTAATGTTTAATTTTATTTTAATTTAATTTCAGATAAACTACGCAAAAATCGTTTATGACGAACGAAAGTAGACAGTAGCCAGCGAATGAAAAAATGATATTTTCCGTCAAAAATTATGTATTTGAAATTATTCATACTTCTTAAAAATGTGGAAATGCATAAAATGATTACAAAATACTATTTTAATTATGTATAAACATAAGTCTCATCCTTATTATAAGCATAACATGTATATATTTCTTTAAATATATGTATATTAGACCTATCGCAGCGTTAAATGAAATTTTGTTTTTATTTAATTCTAGTTATAGGCAGCAGTAATAATGTGAGGTTTGGTGTTAAAATTAATGTCTTAAATATTCAAATCGATCGAAGTGTGCCAAGTTGTGCCAAAATTAAATCAAAGTTTCAAATATTGAAAAAAGTAGTTAACAATTTTTCGCTCAAAAGACTGCTCAGTTTTTTGTCACTTTCGATAAATATTTAGAAAAAAATAACATTTTTCGATCAAATGACATTGCTCGGTTTTGTGTGAAAAAAATAAAATTTTTATTCGTAAGACCATTTTTGATCGAACAGCCATGATAGTGAAAATAATGAAGAAATGAGTTACCGGAATCTTAACGCAACGTCTAGTTGCCTGCAGTCAGCTGATAGACCCAGTGCTGGATTGTATCAAACATTTACAGCAAGCTTTCCACACCCCAGCACATTACAAATTGGCAGCAAAACTAATATCCTGTTGCAGATATCCGATATGACAACATTAATTATTATTAGGTTTTCCTAATCCTGGGATTCCGATAGTTTTTCCAGTCCCGGGATAAAAAATTTAAAATTCCCGGATTTTCTGGATCCCGGGATTGGTTAAATTTTCAACAAAAATTTATACAAAATTATTTAAATAAAACTATAAAAATTTTAAAATAAAAACTTTCAAAATGATCTTAATTTTTTAATAATTTATTTTTTATCATTTTTATTCATTTATTATTATTCATTTGCAGCGTTGTATGAAATTTTGTTTTTTTGTTGATTTTATATGATTTAAATACAAATTCTAAATGTTTGATAGTTTAAATTATACTTGATTTTAAGTACAAATTCTAGTTGTTTGATAGTTTAAAATCGTTTATTGAGCTTAAGTTCAAAGTTAGAACAATTAATTGTACTAACGAATGTCTCCAAAGAAACAACAACAAAGTTGTTTTTAATATGAAAAGGAAAAAATCACTAGCTGATTTTATTGCAATTTCGGCCGTGCAAGGCTTCATCAGAAATCTTTGTGATACCCGTGCAAGCGCGCACTAGCGCGTGTCAATTTCTCAGTTTTTCTCCTATTTCACATGCTCACATTTGTTGTTGTATTTTTGCTTTACTTTAGTCTTTATGCTTATGTTATCATATGGAGTCCAACAATCTGCTGGAAGTCTTCCAATAACAAAGCATGGTTACTGAAGTTGTTTTTAGATTTTTGCTGATATATTTTCAGCTTGTTTCTGTTTGGTCGTGCTCTACCATATTGATTAAAATTTTTTCTGAATGACCTTGTTTTTTTAACTCCAATTATGGGAAGCAGTAATAATGTGTGGTTTGGTGTTAAAATTAATGTCTTAAATTTTCAAATCTATCGAAGTGTGCCATGTCGTGCCAAAATCAAAGTTTCAAATATTGAAGAAAGAAAATAAAAATTTTTCGCTCAAATGACGTTGCTCGGTTTTGTGTGTTTTTAGAAATATTTATAATGGAATCGGATATCATGTAGTTAGGAAAAAGAAAAAATTATATTAAACTCAAGCAAATATTTGCTAAGTAATAACTCATATCGCATATTTATACAAAACTCAAGCAAATATCTTTTAAACACACGAACACACGTTTATTCTTAATGCAAAAAAAAATAGGCGACGATTGTTAACAACGAATGGATAAGCCCATGCACTTACACTTTATTGCGTCCTCCCGTGAGGATGCACGTAGGTCCTAATCGTGGCCCTAAAATATCTGCTGTCTACCTGCTTAAACTTTAGCCGTATAGCCCAACAGACACATATATCTGTTGAGTTAGGCCCTTTTGTTCGTTTTTATCGCGATGTTGCACAAGCACTTGAACTTGTTACAACCGGCTGCGCAATTTTTGTTGCGTCCTCCTACACTAGGCACTTGGACCTATTGTAGCCGCGGTTGTCTTCACTGTTGGCGTGTCGCAGCAAGCACTTGGACTTGTTACAACGTTGCTATACTAGGTACTTGGACCTATTATAGCCGCTGGATTAGTCCTGTGGATTTCCGGCTGGTTCACACATCTAGAAGTCTTGAACGTGTACTCCTTGAGACAGCAGACTGCAGAACCCTTAATCCAAAATCTAGCGACTGAATTAATAATATAAAAACACTGTGTACTGTTACCCGTTTTTTACAGCAAACTTACTGACTGACTGACTGACTCTTTATTTTAGCGGAGACCAGATATTTATAACATATCTGGCCGCGCTTTTTATTTTTAATTTTTACATGCATATTACATTCTTAACTCTACTTACTGATAAATCAGCGGTTGTGTAATTTTGTCTTCCGCCTCTTGCACAATATTTCAGTTTAGTTTAACATCATTATTAAGTTCCCATGATGCAATCATTATTTTAAAATACGTTAACATTTGTTATTCCTTTAGATATACATTCCTACATACTTATTTAATAATACCAACTAGGGCTAAACAAACGTACAAACATGTATAACATATGTAATTGGGTCATATTGCCCAACGATAAATTATTATTATACTTTATTCGCATAGCCAAAATGTATGTACCCTATTTACAACAATAAAATATTAAAATTAATTTACCTCTGGTTTTTGCATTGTCAGCATTTGACGCTGGCCGCACAGAAGTAAATTGTTGGCTTTATTTTATTGTCTTTAAATAAAATGAAAACTGATCGCCCAGTTGTTGTTGCAGTAGATCAGTGTTCATTTTATTGTTTTACTTAACTTTATTTGTTTACTGTACTGGCCTTGGCATTGAATTCATATAAAAGTGCCGCATTGCAATGAATGTTGATCGCTCGCTTAGTTGTTCCGGTAGATCAATTTTCGTTGCCAGCACTTGGCTACCAGTAAAAAGACAATATTCTGGGGAATAACTCGTGAGTCACAACATTCCTTCCCCCTCACACAAAGAAAATTTTCTCCTTGAAGAGGTTAAAATTTTCGTCAATTAATTTTTTGTTAATTTTGTTTGTATGCTTGTTCATTATCAGTTATATTATTTCTCGTTACTTTATTTCTATTCATAAAATAACGCTTAATATTGCGTCAACAAGTTGCTTATTAATAAATATTTGTCTTTACATCTGACTTACATTGCATGTTTATCTTTCTTATTTGAATTATGCTTACATTGTAAAAAACAAAAACATTTTTTTTACTTGTCGCATGGTTTCTGTATTTAGTTTTAATTTATTGTTTCTACAATTTTATTAACCTATTTACTATTAAATTATAAATCCCTTACTTCCTGGCACTTGTTGGGGGTGATTGTTGTTTTCTTGTGTTTTCTTTTCAGCGTTGTCGATCGGTGCGCCGGAAAAACTGTCACGGCGTTGAATTTCTTTTCGGTTATGGTTTTCGGAGCAGATAATATTGAAGTGTGTGTGTGCTGGTGATACTATATGAATTGATTACTTGAATTTGTTCTATCTCGTCTTCATTGTCGTTGATCACGTCATTTTTCAAACTTCTTGTTATTCCTGTTGTTTATTATATTGTTTTTGTTTGCCAGGAGGCTTTAAGCCCTATAGCTGATTAACCTGGTCTTCGTTTAAAGATGGGCCAGGAGACGTCTTTGCTGGTTAACCATGGTTTCTTTTTTATTTATATTGCAATTGATAAGCAATTTTCTAAAGTTTTTGTTATTTTAGTTTCTCTGTTGCATTTAATTGTTGTTTTAAATATTGTTTGTCTCGTTGTAGTTTTGTTGTTTATTACTTTGTTTGTTAATATACAATAAATACTTATATTGCTTCAAGAAGGCTTTTTATAACTTTTTCGATTACCTCTCCATTTTTCTGGTTCAAAAAGGTTTTGATACCTTCTGTTGCGTTACAGTATTTATTTTTCCGGCTGTTATAAGGTTATTATCAGGGTGCGGAGAATTTCGTTCGCAATTGATTAAAATACGATTTTTATCGTTCATTTTTTGCTGTGAGAGTTTTTTCGCATAAGAGACATTTCTAAATGTTACTTATTTTGTCATAGATGACCAGAGATTTTTTGTATATTTTTGATACTCTACCCATTACTGAAAATCAGGAAGTGATGAACGTTTTAATACGTATGTTTTCAATAACACTGGTCTGCAAAAGTATAAAGGCACTATTACGATAACTGGGGAGCCGCGATTAGAAAGCGTTGCTCTTTTCATAACAAAAAAAAAATGTTTGTTCGAACAAATCGATACCTCAACTAGTTATCTATGTTTAACATTTTGTTGCTTGGTACAAGATCTGTTCAATAAAATATCTATATCGTTACCATTATCTCATAGATTTAAAAGATTGATCTATTGATTGAAATCGATATTGATTGATTGAAAGATTAAATAGTCAAATTAAAAAATTGTTAACTCGAAAACAAATCGATGCATCGCTTTTTCTTTCGGCCATTCCTATTTTTATTAAAAGTACTTCACGAATCCATTGTCAAATCTCGGCGCACCAGTTATTGTATTCTCCCCAGTATAACTGATAAATTGGCAGTTTCGCGATCGGCACTTTCATCATATAAAGGTTTCTTCCTTTGGAGACTTTCTTATTCAGCCAATCATGAATAATTTTTCGCCTGAAATCAAAAAAGGGTGTTTTCATTTTTAATATAGCAGACAAAGACGGCACATTTTTTTTACACTCATGAATATTGACGGTTGATGAACAAATTTGCATTAAAAATTTCCAAAATGTTCTTGAGATTTGTCTTTGAGACTCCCTTTTTGATTTCGGGTGATTATTCATGATAGGGCTGAATACAAACGCGTCCGGAGGAATTCAGTCAATAAGATACTTTTATATGATGAAAGTACCAATCGCGAATCTGCCAATTTATTAGTTATACTGGGGAGATTAAGGGCGACATGATAGGGGCAGTGTCACAAGATGGAATTTCCACCAAAATTGTCTTTTTCTCGCATTTAATTCTCAAGATTACCCAAATACCTCAAATACCTCACACACCCAAAATACCTCAAATTACCACTAAATACCTCAAAATTAACACAAAATCCCACAATACCTCAAAAAAGCAAAAAGAAAATATATACATACAAACCAACACAAACAAGTGCATTCAGTCATTTGAACAATTCAACTAACGCAACGTTCCCTTAATTCGTATTTTGACCACATAATTGAAGTAATTTGATGGGTTTTGAGTTATTTTGAGGTATTCTGGTATTTTGTAGTAACTTTTACCCACGCGAGAGATTTTTCTCACAAAATAACATGAGAATTACCACCTCCCACAATCGTTAAAAAATACTATAAGTGCTATCGTGCTTTTCTGGTAATCCAACACTACAAATAATAAACATAATCCAAAATTACAAATTTTTCCGTTTAAAAAGAGGACATAGTCCCTAAAATTGTATTTAGTATTATGACCGCTTAGTAAACAGTTTTTCATATATTCAATCGCCGTATAAGCTAAATGGAAGAGTCCTTTGTTATTGTGTCATGACCTTGTTTTTGGTCATGTTCAAAGCTCTAGATTTTGTGAGTTTATAGTGCTATATGCGTAGAACACTGCTACATCAATAACTTAGATCTGTCTTAAGTCGAATCAAGCTTTTATTGCTTATCAACACAGATATAATGACCAAATTATTCGCCCTTGTACGGAATGGTGATAACATGCGCAAGGTCAAATCAATTTTTTTTGTGTTTTTTATGATAAAATAATTTGCCCATGTACGGAAAAATGTTAATTCAACAGTAACACAAACAGCCCTCGATGCTACGCATTCGCAACAATTTTTTCGCGATAATGCAAAAATAAGAACGTATACAAGAAACAATACATACCAAACTCGATGACGCATACATAACTGAAAAGAATCCTCGCTTGGCGATGTGGATGCTGATAGTCGGAACATAAGTTTTTTTAGGAAACGAACGTTCCTGAATTTTTCTTTGAAAGATTAATTTTTATGAAAAATTAAAAACGAACGTTCGTTGCTTATTATTTTTTTGTGATAAATTCGATCGAATAAATTTGAAACTGATAAATTTTTCAGAGATAAAAAATACGACGCCAGCAGAGAGTTCCCCATTCGTTCGTGATAATTTGCGAGAACAATTTTATATGAGGAGAACGATAATTGAGAACTATCGTATTTCAAACGTTCCCCGAACCATGGTTATTATACCTTTTTTGTATTATTTTTCTGTTTTATAAAGGTTTTTATACCTTTTGTTGTTTTAACTTCTTAATTATTTTTCATTACTATTAAAATGGTTTTTATGTCTTTTAAAATTAAATTCTTGCTTTTGTTGCTTTATAAAGGTTTTTATACCTTTTGTTGTATTACTTTTCTGAGTTTAGAAAGGTTTTATACCTTTTGTTGTATTATTTCTCTGATTTTAGAAATGTTTTTTTTACCTATTGTTGTTTTAACTTCTTAATATTGAATTATTATAGTTTTAAGAAAGTTTTTATATCTTTTGTTGTATTGCGTCTTTATTTTTTTTTAATGTTGCTTTACGAAGGTGTTTATACCTTTTGCTGTTTTACTTTTTAATTTTTTCTGTTCTATTATTTAATATTTTTTTCTGTTTTTGGCTATCCAGCACACACTTCTCGTGGTTAAAGTTTATTGCCTGACTTGCTCATTTCCTTTTAAATGTTGTTTCTGCTCCCTGCTTTCTCTCTGATAACGCTTATTTTTGGTCCAACGGCGTCATCCTTTGTTGCACCCCCACTCTCAACAATAGACGGTATTCGCTAATCCGATTCAAACATGATTTAATCGCCCAATTCATATACCAAATTTCAAAATATTCAATGGCTCTTTATTGACCCCAAATTTCTAAATGAGTTCTACTCGTAACTTATTGCTAATTGTCGTTTGTATAACGATAATGTTCAAAAACATATATAATTTGTTTCATGTGTATACGTTTTAACTCTAACATATAAATCAATTTCTCAATTGTATAATAAATATATTTTTTTACTTGCAAAATTGCTGTGCCGTTTAATTGCTGCGCACAATGATGTTGACTTTCTTAAAAATTATGTTCTAATGCGACCTGGTATTCTTTTTATATTGTTCTTTTATGTGACACTTTAAAAATTTTTTTTATAAGTACATTATATTTTTAAAATTTTTATATATAGGCTTTTCTTTTGCTTTGTTCTTTAAAACAATAATTTTTTTTTATTCAATTTCTCCAATTCAATATCTTTAATTTATAACTTTAATTATTTTTTTTTCGTAGCGAGAATTTTGCTTCCTTTAATTTTCCATAATTTTCCATTATTTATTTATTTTATTCTTTTGCTCTATATATTTATTGCTTCAATTTTCAATTTATTCGTAAATTCTTATTTTTTTCCATTTGTAAAATAATATTTTCCTTTATCATTTTTTCTTTATGTAAAAATAATATGTCTTTTTTCATTATTTTTCCCTTTACTTTCTGTATCATTTTACTTATTATTTTTTACTGCGTCCTCATTGAACGTTATCAAATTTTTTATTTTCCATTTAATTTTTTTTTAATACTTCAAGGACTAATTTAAATGCAAAACAAAATTGACAGAATTATTGTAAATAAAGTGGCACTATTTTGGGATCTACAAGTAGAATGCGTTGTACTAGAATTTAATCCTTGCGAGGGATTTCTGTAACAACGTCATTCACTTTCTACTCCATTTCTTATTTTTTTTTCTGCACTAAGTTGGCTCTCTTATTGTTCCATTTAAATGCCTTTTATATTTTTTCTCTTCCATTTATATTCCTTTCTATATCTTGATTTCACAACCTTTTCTTAACTGTTCTTTCAGTAAGTAGTTTCCTCTATTCCATTTATTTCTCGTTGCTTACTCTGGCCACACATATGCTTTCACATTCACTACTTTCCTAATTTTCTATATATTTAACTTTTTTTTCTTCTCTAAATTCTGTTTTATAGTAACCTTTCTCTTTAAAACTTTACTAAATTATTTTAATATAATATTTTTTTTTCTCATAATTTTACTCCTAATATGTATAATATGTATATATACTATTTTTCACTCGCCCGTACATTTTTTTATTTTACATTTTTCCCTAATAATTAATTTTCTTTTCGTTTTATATATCTTGTAGCTATCTCTGATGTCAACCAAAGGTTCCCTAAAATAACCAACTGGTGCAATCTCTTGCTTATGAATCGCTACCGTGGGAATTTCTGTTTCATTTATCTTCCCTTTTTCAGTGTAACTAATTGTTAATTCTTTTACCTGTTCTAAACTACCTTAACGTGCCTTAACTAGCTTAACGTGGTTTGTTTTACAAAAATAACGGCCGCTTCGGAATCTACAAGTAGAATAAGCTTTCCGTTTTTTGTTTCTTCGCAAGGAACTCCTACGAACCTATAATTCACTTTGCAAATATCCGAACGAGCCTTCGGTTTTATCTCATCTCTGTACGCTAAACTCGCACATCGTAGCCAATCTTGCTAATCTACTGCCTGCACCATAAAACACAAAATTTCAAAAGCAAATGCTTTATCAAATTTTCTGAGTCCGCAACTCATTGATCCATTTTAAAACTTTCTACTACTACCTTTATTTTTTCCCTTATAACTCTGAGCGATCTCATAATATTTTCCAATTGTATTTTTCTTTCTTTTAATAATTCTTTTATATCCCACCGAGCTCTTCTCATGCTACTCATGGCCATATTAACCACATATATAATTATTTGCATTGTTGCCCGTAACAACTTAATTATTTCTTCCGAATTCGGTCTTACATTTACAATACTACATTTTCTCCTGATTGGGGTGTACCGATATTTATGATCTTTTCAGAAGTTAAATCCTTGGTTACTACACTTCCTACTTGCTGAGATGTACAGCCATTCGCAATCTTTTCAGATGTCGATTGATCTGTTTCTGAACTTTCTACTGGCTTGAATGTACAGATATTCACAATCTTTTCAGACGTCGAACTCTCTGTTACTATCTTTGTTGGCCTAAATGTTCTTCTATTTCGGGGTTCCCAGCTTATTGGCCTTTGCGGGGCCCCTGCCCGTTTCCCGATCTATTTTCCCAATTTCTCTTTGTGTAACACTCTCTCTCCTCGTGGTCTAACTTGTTACACCAACTGCATTCGATCGCATTATTTGGTCCCTGTTTTTATCTCCTGTCCTCACTATTTCTGAATATATTTTTTGAGCTAATAGCCCTTTCCCGCATAGCCCTTTCCAGCCATTTGGTGACCTGTTTTTTTGCAAAACGAGAAACTTATAGCTAATCTGCTATTCGTCAATTGTTATTCAGCCTCCTCCTGTACTTTAAGCTGTCCCCTTTTGTTCCTGACCTCTTTCATTGGGAAACCCCCTTCCCTGCTTACCCTGGTACTCTTGGCCATCGTTATTATGGAATTGTGCAGTTCTCCCCAGCTCGCCTCCTTTTAACATGACCTCCATTTCTAATGCCCTTTTCTCTAACGCTGCGAGGCCCAAACCAGTTGTCGTTAATAAAATCGTTCTGAGGTTAGGGTCGGAAACTCCCACCTTAAACGCACTAACGACCGAACTACTAGCTGTTCCCACATGATACCGTCATCACCCACTAGATCTCTACCCAGAGACTCTATGTCACTTATTCTGTTCGCGAACGAACTTAACCTCTCCCCCGGCTTTTGGACGCAATGCAATAGTTCCATTATCAACGTATATACGTTTGTCCTTAAGATACTTCGCTTTGATTGTCCCATAGAGATCCTCAACCTTACCAAATCTCTTACTCCTGCAAAACTCAAATGCCTCCCCATGTAGCCTTAGTTTCACACAATCTGTGAAGTCCTGTGCATCTACTGGTTTCACTGCCTTGAATCCCAACTCGCATCCTTGAATAAACCTATAAACTTCCGCCGGTGACTCAGTACCTGAAAATAGCGGTACTTAGTTACTCACCGTTTTGGCTATCTCACTTATATTCATTTTTACAGTTGCTGGTTCTACTATTGTTTCCCGGTCTCTCCTGACCAACTTTAAAATTTCTATTTTTTGTTGTGCTTCCTGCAATTTCTTCTCACACTCTGTGTGCTCGTTCCCAACTAATTGCTTTACTAACTCCTCGGAGATATTCTTATTTCCCACTATTTGTCTCAACTTTAAGTTCTCTTCGTCAATTTCCTTTATTCCTTCTTCTGTCTCTTCAAGTTGTACCCTTATTGCATAATATTTATTTTCAATATCCCTGAATCGCTCGTTCAGATCCTCCCTTTCCTCAACGGATGCTCTGGACTCACTGTGCACCAGCAAAAAAATTTGCAGAACAACCTTTGCCTCTTCTGCCTTACCTAATTCCTTTGAATTGTACACTCCTTGTTTAACCGCTTCAAAATCTTTTCTTGAATTGCAAAAATGTTCTATTTCACTCCACAATTGCTCTATAAAACTGTCAAATTCTGCTCCCGCCATGTAAAAATATCAATTCCAATAAAACAAATGCTATTCTGTTTGTTTTATTAATATATATCTTTATTCTCTTTCTTTTCAGTAATTAGCTTTCATATAAATATATTGGAGTAGCGATTGATGCATAGGCTATAAAAGCTTGATACATGTTTAAATAAATATTTTGTTTGTAAAAAAAAAATCAATTAATGTAACTTTTAGTGTTTGCAATTTCGAATTTTTAAAGTCAAGTTTAAAGAAACAAAACTCCTCTGAAAATTTCTCCAAATAAGTGACAAAAAACCCTGACAAAATTAAATTTTTATTTTTATGTTCAAAAATTGCCATGATATTTCTTGCCGTTGACTGGTTCTCTTTGTTGTTGTGTCCTCTTCCACGGTGATTTAGTTCTTACAATTTTTTTTTTTCTCATAAAAAAATTTTTTCTCACTGTTGACCAACTGCATCTGCTCCGTAAAATTCCAGCATCGCCTTGAAGTGGATCTTAAAAAGTTTTTGTTGATAATCCATGCTCCTAAGAAGCGTTTATTGTTCCCAAAAAATTTGATTTCTGAAACAAACAAAAAATAATGTTTTAAACGAAACTTAAACCTTAAGCAAAGAAACTTTTATTCCTGCCAGCCTCTTTTCGAGAGGTGGTGGAAGATTTCGAATTGCAAACTTAGAAAGCTTCAAACGAAACTTAAACCATTACATAAAAAACAATCCTACCATCCTTTTCCGAAGGGTGGGGGAATTTGTGTGAATTTGGGATTTGGGGGAATTTGGGATGTGAATCCGCCAACTAAAAAGTAAGTAGGACCCACGTGGTCTCTACCGTCAAGTTAAACAAAAAAACCTATTATCCTTAATGTTCCCTTGAACAAAAGGATCCTACCATCCTTGCTGCCCCTGAGGACAGAAGGATCCTACCGGCTGCGCCATTTTGTTGTGTCCTCCCGTGAGGATGCACGTAGGTCCTAATCGTGGCCTTAAAATATCTGTTGTCTACCCGCTTAAACTTAAGCCGTATAGCCCAATGAATCTGTTCGTTCAACTGAATCTGTTGAGTTAGGCCATTTTGTTCGTTTTTATCGCGATGTTGCAACAAGCACTTGAACTTGTTACAACCGGCTACTTAGTCCTGTGGATTTCCAGCTAGAAGTCTTGACCGTGTACTCCTTGAGACAGCAGACTGCAGAAACCTTAATCCAAAAACTAGCGACTGAATTAATCAAATAAAAACACTATGTACTGTTACCCGTTTTTAACAGCAAACTTTCTGACTAACTGACTGACTCTTTATTTTAGCGGAGACCAGATATTTATAACATATCTGGCCGCGCTTTTTATTCTTAATTTTTACATACATATTACATTCTTAACTCTACTTATTGATAAATCAGCGGTTGTGTAATTTTGCCTTCCGCCTCTTGCACAATATTTCAGTTTAGTTTAACATCATTATTAAGTTCCCATGATGCAATCATTATTTTAAAATACGTTAACATTTGTTATTCCTTTAGATATACATTCCTACATACTTATTTAATAATGCCAACTAGGGCTAAACAAACGTACAAACATATACAACATAAGTAATTGGGCCCAACGATAAATTATTATTCTACTTATTCGCATAGCCAAAATGTATGTACGCTTATTACACAATAAAATATTAAAATTAATTTATCTCTGGTTTTTGCATTGTCAGCATTTGACGCTGGCCACACAGAAGTAAATTGTTGGCTTTATTTTATTGTCTTTAAATAAAATTAAAACTGATCGCCCAGTTGTTGTTGCAGTAGGTCAGTGTTCATTTTATTGTTTTACTTTACTATATATGCTTACTCTACTGGCCTCGGCATTGAATTCATATAAAAGTGCCGCATTGCAATGAATGTTGATCGCTCGCTTAGTTGTTGCGGTGGATCGCAACACTTGGCTACCAGTACAATACAATATTCTGGGGAATACCTCGTTGTGAGTTACAACTTCTTACTCGGCCGAGGTTCAAGTCTCCAGATAATGGTAATTTTTAAATTTAATTTAATGTTAATTTAATGCAAAAACTAATGAAAATTCGATATTCCAATTTATAATAACTTAGCAAATATTTGCTTGAATAAAGTATAAATTTGCTTTTGGAGTTTATGATAACTTAGCAACATTTTATTTGAATTTAATCAAAGATTTGTTTCTTCTCTGTTCAAGAATAAGAGTTTTTTTGAGTTTTTTTATTTTGCTCAAGAATAACAATTGTTCGTCAATTAGAAATAGAAGTTATTTTTGAATTTTTCGTTAGAATTATTTGTTGCCTTATATTTTTCGCTCAAATATAAAAATCATTTGTCGAGTTTTGCTTTTTTTCCTAAAAAGTTTTTTTTTTCTAAATCTCAAAACACCAGACAGCTTTATTGTCTGTCTGTCTATCTGTCCGAACGCGCATCCCGTGAAAACTACAGGGTGGATTTTCTACAAACTTTACATGTAGGTTCCTTTCATCCCTGGTTGGGACAGGTTACTTTTTATCACACAACATAGTAACATAGGTTACTTTTTATCACTCTCTTCAAAATAAACCACTAACTGCACAAGTCGATAGAAGATCACCACAGTCCAAAATGTCATTGGCAACAAGAAGGAATATAGTATCGCAGGTTAAACATGAATTCTGGAGAAGATGGAATCTCGAATACCTCAACCAATTAAAAGAAAAACGAAAATGGAAGAATCATTCAGAAAATGTAATAGCATGCATTGGTTATTATCAAGGAAGACAATGTTCCTGTCATGCAGTGGCCTCTTGGTCGAATAGTAGAGGTACATACTGGACCTCAGGGAGCAGTACGTGTTGATGACAGCACACACAGGATCAGGAATATCGAAACGAGCAATCCACCAACTAGCACCACTTCGTGTAAAGTCTGGCCCAACATTTGATCCAACATCGCCATCTCAACATAATCATGAAGAAGAAGAAAAAGAAAAGAGAGAAGTTCCAACTAAACGAAAGAAATTCTCCAACAATTCACTGATCACAACTCTTGCAGTATCTTTACTGCTGCTACCAATTATACTAGCAAATCTTGTCGACATTAAAATATTTGAAGATGGTAGAATTTATTTTGAAGATTTTGGCACAGCACATTTGGCGACTGCCGAATGGAAAATTGTTGCACACTATGACCTTACTCCGTTCTGAGTCGAACTCGAAGCCTTCACTAATGGAACATTAGCCTTTCAACAGCTATGCCACCCCAAGGTTAAGGCTAGACAGCAGTTGCCAAACATTTCCTGCACACAATAACGGAATAACAATTAGACAACGAATTGTTAACAAGGCTACGCAAGACTAGATCTGCTTTAGACATTGTCGAAAATATAGAAAATACACTGTTTGGTGTTCTTGATTCTGATTATGCCAAGGAAATGCCAAAAACAATTAGCTAAATACAGAATAACGAAGCGCAGATGGTCAACAATCTTAAAAAGCACACCTCCATTATTGATTCAATTAATATAATAAAGCATAGACAATTAAGGGAGGGTTCTCCTGGATTTTTTTGGATTTGGCCGAAAAACAAGCAAAATTTGAGAACAGTTTGTGGGAAAATGAAAAGACATACGAACTTATGCTTTTGAACTTTGATTCGTGGTTTATTGACGAGTACAAAAAAAAAGATATTTGAAAAATTCAAAATGACGGCTTGAAAATGGTGGATCTCGTCGACCTCTGCGCGCAAAACATCGACCTCCCGCGGACAGTGTGGGGCCTCAGGTAGTGAACTGAAATGAGAAATGTATAAAATTTATTAAAATTGATAACATTTCATATGCCTGGAACCTAACTTCAATTAAGTTTGGTAAAAAGTTTTTAAAAAAAATTGAAATTTTTTGCTTTTTTTACTTAGATCTCGTTTAAAAATTATAAATAAACAATTTTTTATGCCAACGTTAGGTTCCAGGCGTACAAAAAAGTATATACTTTCAAACATTCTTTGAATGAAGGAAATCGGATCATTAGAACAAGCCCTGTGCTGTCCGTTAGATTAGAAAACATGGTTCCGAGAAAAACGCGTTTAAAGTTTTTAGAAAGTTGGTACGCGCGCGTGACATGGGTACGTTTGACACGCTCTAGCTCGAGAAATACGCGTCGTATTGAAATATCCCTTGGCACAAACATTCTACATATGGTCACGGCTCAGAAAAATGAAACCAGGCAAAAAAAACAAAAATTTTTCGCGCTATTATGTTTGTAAATAGAAAGAATTTATCTTAAAGTAACGGGAATTGCGAATGTCGAACATAAAAAAACAGAAACTACTTGGCATTTCGTCATATTTCAACGTGTTGCCTGTGCTTTGTGAAGATGGCAGAAAAACCGACGCTTCAAAAAAAGGTAATTATTGTGGGTTAATTTCAAACTTTTTTTTTTTACATTTTTGAATTGTTAGAGTCGTTAGGACTGTCTCTGCCAAACCAAGTCAAAATTGTAATCAAAAGTATTTTTTATACATATTTTTGATCAACTTTAAACTTAGCTCCAATAGAGTTGTTACGTTATAAGACGAAATATGTAAAAAGTTTTTTCTTACATATAATACAACAAATTAATAAAATAAATCGGTAGAATTGTTTTTCATAGTCTCAGCAGTGATCAAACATATGTTACGTTATAAGACTTTTTGGGTCTTAAGTACAGAAGGCAAATTTTCTAATTTTAAAACCATTTTCATATTATAGCAGCCACTGAGCAAGGCTCAAAGAAATAGAAACTATTATGAAAAGCTAAAAACGAACAAAACAAAATATGAAGAAGCAAAAAAAAAACAAGCTGAAGCTCAAAAAAAGTACCGGTTGAAAAAAAAGGGAATTGAAGAAAACTTGCCACAAGAACAACGCCAAAAGATAAAAAACAAACGCCTTGATGCAGCTCGCGAGCGTGTCAAACAATATAGAGAGCGGTTAAAAATAAAAAAAAAGTCAACGTGAAATTGAATCTCTTAATAGTCCGACAGATAGGTTAAATGCTGTTGTTCAAGAAAGTTATGCTTGCCCTCAAACTCTAGGTAAAGCGTTGAAAAAAGTTACAAAAGCCCTTCCTAGCTCACCTAAAAAGAAGAAGGCAGTTCTGTTGCAAGTTTTTACAAAACTAGATGATGCTGAAAAAAAAAATATAGTGCAAGTGATAACGTCACCACCGCCGACAAAAACACACTCCTCCTTTGAATACAAAAATAATATTAATTCCGCTATACAAAGCTATTTGGAAAGGGATGACATCTCTAGAGTTTCACCTAAAGTAAAAGATGTTAAAACATATTCTTGCCCTACAACTGGAATTAATATTGCCCACCAGACATATGGTCCTATCCATGAAGGAAGCTTACGCACTTTTTGCTGATGAAAGGAAAAACGCAAACGAAGGTATTTAAGCATAAAATTGAATATCATTAAAACTATTTTGTTTTGATTTTATTTTTCAGTTGTTTGTAGTTTTGCACATTTCAAAAGACATCGACCACCCAATATTAAGCTGATTAATGATCTACCTCACAATATGTGTGTTTGTTCGTATCACTCAAATTTTATAGAAGCTGTTGCTGCTCTGCATAAGAATATACCGAGTGTGCCGGATTACAACAATGGATTTGTAAGACAGGTCCTATGCGAAAACTCATCGATGAACTGCTGGTTTTCAAATTGCGAAAAATGCTCTGGAATTTCGAGTATGAAGTTAAAAACTTTAATTGGCGAATCACCCCTTGGTATGATCATATCATGGAAAATTTGGAAAAAAAGCCTGAAAAATAACCGAGTCGAAAGATTTGAAGAAACTGGGACGCTGTGTGATTTAATTGCTCATATTTCAGCGATATCGCCGCAATTTCTAAGGCACAGCTACATTAAACGTGAACAATCTCAAACATTTAATTTTTATGATCGCCCACGAGCTTCAAATGTTGAATTTGGTGATGAAGGCTTGTTACAAATTGACTTCGCCGAAAATTTTGTCTGTGAGAGCCAGGATGAAGTGCAGAGCGCTCACTGGAATCAGCGTCAACTCACTTTGTTTACGTCTGCCTGTTATCACAACGAAGTTTTCCAATCGAAAGTAATTGTATCAGATAACTTACTGCATACTAAGGAAACTATAGTCCCATATTTAAATAAATTACTATCAACACTTCCAAGCACGGTGAGAATTTTAAAAATTTGGAGTGATGGGCCATCTTCCCAGTTTAAAAATAAATATATTGCAGCCATTATTCCAGTTTGTTATTTGATTATTGAATCCAAATTCAATATAAAGATTTTTTGGAACTACTTCGCAACCTCCCATGGGAAAGGTTGTGTTGACGGTATTGGAGCTACAGTAAAATCAGTCGTTCGAAAGCACATTAGAGCTCGCGACTGTCTTGTCAACAGTGCTTCTGACTTCATTGAGGCGTTCAACAGAACTGAGTCAACAATTTTAGTGGAAGAGGTAACCAATAATGAGATCAGTGAAATAAACTTAGAATTAAAAACGGCTACCATATTCACAAGTGCTAAGAATATTCGCAACATATCCTGCGCTCATCACGTACATTTTTTTGATGGCAAAATCATTACATACGAAGTATCTAAATTTGCCTACAAATAAAAGCTACAAAAAGCATTACTTTTTTTTAAGTTTAAAACCAGACCTGTGATTTTCAAATACAAATCCAAATCCAAATAGAAATACCTAAGTAATTGAAAAATTAATGCCAAATACAAATACTAGGTATTGGTATTTGAAAAAAAAAATACACAAATACTTGGTATTTGAAAAAGTATATACTAATACCAATACTTGAGTATTTGCAGTGCTGAATTTTTAAATACTTGCAAATAATATTTAAAAGTATTTAGTAAATACTTTCAAATACTTCAGTAAACACTTTAATGTTGACTAAGTATTTAATGAAGTATTTGAAAGTATTTACTTAATACTTTTAAATAGTATTTGCAAGTATTTGAAAATTCAGCTCTGCAAATACTCAAGTATTGGTATTTGTATTTGGTATTTATTTTTCAATTACTTGGGCCAGTATTTAAATAGTATTTTAAATACGATGTATTTTAATACATCACAGGTCTGTTTAAAACAGTACAAAGTCAAGAAATTTACACAGTAACGTTTAAGACTTTTTTTGTGTAACGTTATAAGACACATTTTCCTTTAAAAACAACCATTAAATATATATTTTCCAGCATAAACATAATTTTTATTTTTACTTTAATCCTTCATCTAACCTGTCGCAGAGTAGCAATAAAATTGATACAGTAGATTTACTGATTTTTATAAAAAGTTATAGCAATCTCAAAGTGCACTTCCGAAATTGTGTAACGTTATAAGCTAATTTGGAAGGCTATATTTCAAAAAATGAAAAACATTCGAAAAAAAATTTCATACAAAAGGTTAGCCTTGAAGAGCATTACAAGCGAACATAAAAAATTTTAAATTCTGCAGCAAAGTTTTTGAGCTATGACGAAAAAACGCGTACGAATGTTACGTTATAAGGCGTGAGCCGTGGCCATATATGTAACTTTCATTTTATGTAAAAAAAAATTGATTTTTTCAAAAAAATCCAGGAGAACCTTCCCTTAATATAATAAAGCAAAATGAAGTCAGCACAAACACAAGAGTAAATATGATATAAGAAGAACTAGCTACACTTGAAAATGCAATCAACAAGGAAACTGAGACAGAACGAAGATGTCAAGTTCTTATGTCATTAGGACTACAGTTGTCTCTCATAGCTACAAACTTACAACAGATCCAAACTGCCATTCTAAATGTCCTCACCGCTACTCGTCATGGCAAAATAAAACCATTGCTATTATATCTTCAACAATTAAGCGAAAACATACGATTTGAGCATAGGCAAATCAAATGGCAGCTACAGCATAGGGCAACGCACTCTTGTTGACCTACTTTTGTTTATTATTTAGTTTGTTGTTTCTTTTTATATAGTGTTAATTCTTTGCACTTTTATGTTTTTAATTGCTAAATGCTCGGTTTTCATGAATTTAGGTTTTGTCATTTATTGAAGTTAATGCTAATTAATCAATATTTAATTTGTTTAACTAAGCAATATGTTTAAGCAGGTACAAGGAAATAATGAAGTCAGTTATTTATTTTATACTAATCAGTATAGTGCTTTTATTTTAACTCTCTACGTAAACAATCCAGGTTTAAGTGCCTGTGTTTGTTAAGTGTTCAAGTGCTTGTGCTTGCGACGTTGGAACAAAACATTTTTGGTGACTCCGACCAGAAACACAACATTATGTGGACACAAGGGTGCACAAGTGCACAAGGACACGCCACATCGATCGCCGTAATCAGGGGTGCCAGTACTCATTAGAGATAAACGAAAACATCCAGGTGGTGTTACCTGGAGTCTTAACGTGATATAAACACATAAATTTTCAAATCGATCGAAGACGTGCCAAAATTAAATCAAAGTTTCAAATATTGAGTTTTAAAATTTTTCGCTCAAATGACATTGCTCGGTTTTGTGTGTCTTACAATAAATATTTAGAAATGAATTAAATTTTTATTTGTAAGAAAAAATTTTATCGAACAGCCATGATGGTCGAAACCGCTTCGTTCATCAGACGAAAATGTGTTTTTGATCGGAAAATGTGAAAAAACAACAAGAGCAACCTTCTAAACAAGTGCTTCAGTTTTTTTTACAATGTTTAGTCTCAATGGAAATCGTTTACAAATTGTTGACAAAGTAAAAAATTTAGGATTCTATGTCAATTCTAAACTTACCTCTCTTGACCATGTGAATCACATAATAAAAAGAATATTTTATACGATAAGATGTCTGCGGTTAACTTCTAAATATACCCCTACTTACTTACTTAGTTGGCGCTACAACCGTATGTCGGTCTTGGCCTCATCTAAGAACTTGCGCCAGCTATTTCTGTCTTTCGCTTGCTGGCGCCAGTTGGAAATTCCAAGCTTCGTCAGGTTGTCCTCTACTTGGTCTTTCCAACGAAGATGCGGTCGTCCTCTTCTGCGTTGACCGCCGCTGGGTACCGAATCGAATGTTTTTTTACTGGAGCATCGTCTTTCATGCGCTGAACATGACCAAGCAAGCGAAGCCGCTCGATTTTAATGCGCTTGACTATGTCGATGTCAGCGTACAGCTAATACAGTTCATCATTCCACCGTATTCGGTACTCGCCATTGACGCAGATTGGTCCGTAGATCTTGCGAAGAATTTTTCTCTCGAATGCTCCTAAAGTCTTTTCATCTAAACTGCTCAGCGTCCAGGTTTGTGATGCGTAAAGTAAGACGAGCATGATGAGCGATTTATAGAGCGTGATTTTCGTTTGTCGAGAGAGGGCTCTGCTTCTCAATTGCCTACTGAGCCCAAAGTAACACCTGTTGGCAAGAGTTATTCTTCGTTTGATCTCAATGCTGATGTCGTTGGTTGAATTAATGCTGGATCCCAGATAAACGAAGTTCTTCACAACCTCGAAGGAGGTATTGTCAACGGTAACGTGGGTTCCAAGACGCTGGGACTGTTTGTGTGTTGACACTAAGTATTTCGTCTTATCTGCATCCACTGATAGATCCATTCGACTTGACTCTCTTTCTAATCTGGAAAATGCTGCACTGACTTCGCGCGTATTATGGCCAATGATATCGATGTCATCAGCATACGCAAGCAGCATAACACTCTTGAAGAATATTGTGCCACTACGTCTCAGATCAGCAGCTCGGATGATCTTTTCCATCATTAGGTTAAAAAAGTCGCAGGATAAGGAATCACCTTGTCTGAAACATCGTTTGGTAACAAATGGTGGAGTACAAATGCTTCCTTATTGGGCTGTTGAAGGCGGCTTTGTAGTCGACAAAAAGATGGTGGTGTCGACTAGTTTTTCTTGAGTCTTCTCCAAGATTTGTCGTAGCGTGAAAATCTGGTCGATGGTGGACTTTCCAGGTCTGAAGCCACACTGATAAGGTCCGATCAGTTCGTTTACAATGGGCTTCAATCTTTCACATAAAACGCTCGACAGGACCTTATATGCGATATTAAGAAGGCTTATCCCACGGTAATTGGCACAGATAGTGGGATCGCCTTTCTTGCGGATTGGGCAGAGCACACTGATATTCCAATCGTTCGGAATGCATTCTTCCATATTCTGCATAGAAGCTCGTGAATGCATTTAAGTAGAGCTTCGCCTCCATTCTTAAACAGCTCAGCAGGTAAGCCATCAGCTCCCGCGGCTTTATTATTTTTAAGCCGAGCTATAACTGTCAGAACTTCATCATAGTCGGGCAGCGGCACCTCAACGCTGTCATCCAAAATTGGGGTTTCCGGAATATCATCTCTATTGGCGGGATTGTTGTCAGCGTCGCCATTTAGAAGCTAAGAGAAGTGTTCCCTCCTAACGTCAGTGTACTCTGGACATCTGTCACTAGATTCCCGTTTTCATCCTTGCAGGAAGAGGCCCCGGTTTTAAAACCATCGGCAAAGCGTCTTATTTTTTCGAAAAATTTTCGGGCCTCATTCCTGTCACCATACATCTCAATCTTCTCCTGCTCGCGCTTTTCTGCTTCTCTTTTTTTCCGCCTGAAAATATGTCTCTCTTCCCTCCTGTTTTCTTTGTATCGCTCCTTAGCAGCACGCGTTACAACCGACTGCAGGGTGGCTTTGTAGGCGGCGTCTTTCTCTGCAGTGGCGTCGCGACACTCCTGGTCGTACCACTGGTTTCGGCGAGGGCGTTGGTAGCCAATCACCTCTTTAGCAGCCGCATGCATGGAGTTGGAAATGTGTGTCCACTGCGCGCATATATCATCGATTGGAGGAGTGCTTTGAAGCAGGAGTGAGAGTCGAGTGGCGAAAGCCTCGGCTGTCTGTTTCGATTGCAGCTTGTCGACGTCTAGCTTTCTCTGTGTAGGGTTGCGTGTATTCTTAGCTGCGCACAGACGTGTACGAATCTTGGCTGCAACAAGATAGTGATCCGAGTCAATGTTTGCACCACGGATCGTGCGTACATCCAATACACTGGAAGAGTGCCTTCCGTCAATCAAAACGTGATCAATTTGATTTTTTGGTTTTTGATCAGGGGACAACCAGGTGGCTTTATGAATATTGAGATGCTTGAATCTAGTGCTACTTACGACCATGTTTCGTGCTGCAGCGAAGTCAATCAGCCTCATTCCGTTATCGGAGGTGTTGTCGTGGAGGCTGAACTTTCCGACTGTTGGACCAAAAATATTTTCCTTGCCCACCTTAGCGTTGAAGTCACCAAGCACGATTTTTACGTCGTGGCTGGGGCAGCGCTGGTAAGCATTTTCAAGGCGCTCGTAGAAAATTTCCTTGATCTCATCGTCCTTGTCTTCTGTCGGAGCGTGCGCACATATTAGAATTATATTGAAAAATCTAACCTTGATGCGGATTATGGCAAGTCGTTCGTTCACAGGTGTAAATCGCAGGACGTGGGGCCGTAGTCTCTTGTCAACTACAAATCCGCATCCAAACTCGTGCTTCTCCGCATGGCCGCTGTAGTAGATATCACAGGGTGCAACCCTGTCCCTTCCGAATGCAACCCTGTCCCTTCCATCGCATTTCTCGGATAGCAGTGATATCAGCTTTGTATTTTTCCAAGACATCAGTCAGTTGGATAGAGGCACCTTCCCAATTAAGGGTTCTTACATTCCAGGTGCATATCCATAAATCATTATCAGTTTTTCGTTTGCGGTAGTCGTCATCGGATTTGGGGATCATTTTTCTTCTTTTCTTATATGTTTTCATTGAAATTGGTTTTTACGGGTGGGCTTCAGACCCGACGCACAACCTATTTTAAGCCTAGGGAGGCCCGCCGCTCAGTTTAGCCGCCAAACTAACGGTTGTCAGTTTTGACGTTGCCCAGGAAACACCACGTGGCGGTTTGAGTCGACTTGAGGCGATTTCACAAAGATTATGCTGGCCTCGCCAGGTTGAGACAGTCAGACATGTTACATTGTTCCATCGCCCCCAATTTCCCTTTGGGGAAATATACCCCTACTTTGACTAAAAAAAGACTCATTTTGCCTAGTTTATAGTAAACTTGACTCTGATTCTGAGTACAAAACTCTTGTTGCGTTTAACAACTTGGCTAGATATTTATTTAACTTAAGACGTTTTGACCATGTAACTGTTAAAAGCAAAGAAATTCGAGGATGTAGCTTGATTGGATACCTAAATGCGAGAAACTGCATATTTCTGCACAAGTTGATTATTAGTAAAACTCGATTAGTGTCGAACAGAACCTTCACCCTTATAATATGTACTTGTTTACCTTACTAAGATGTACTTGTTTACAATCTAAGCGGCTTTTTTTATCAACGCCATTAAGCTCTGGAACTCACTTTCGCTAAACATTGAAACCATAACCAGCACGAACAAATTTAAGCTATCAATCATGTCCTATTTCTCTCACCTTTAATTCTTCTACACTTTAACTTTGTTGTCCTTTCTCTTCTTCAATGTTTTAGTTACTATTTTCCTCCTTCTTTTATTTTGTTAAGTTATGATAAGCTAATATTAAGTTAAGTTGTGAAATTAACTGTAATTCTTTTATTTCTCTAAATTGGTTTGTTTAGCAAAATTATTTACTAGTTTTAAGTTTTATTTTCATCGTTTTCTGTTGACTATTAATGTTTTTAACTGTTGTGCGTTAAAAGACCATTTAAGATCTTACTGTACTAACTCTTAATTTAAATAAATCGAAATCGAAAATGTGCGTTACGAAAAATAACCATTACTGATAAAACCCGGTAAGTGTTTGACGAAATTTTATCCTTATGGAAGAAAGTTTGAATTACAACGCCTAGTAAAATAACATGTTTTGAAAAAGTGTTGACGTAATATGAGGTCTGGAGAAAGTCAGCACAAAATGATTTTAAGAACAATTTTGACTCATCGTTGACTGTTCGATATTACACACATTAACGCTCTTGACACTATGACCATACCAAAAGATCGAGTTTTCCTCAAAATGACCCCTTATCAACACGGCAAGTGTTAGTGCAGTTTCTTGCTTTTGCAGTTTATAATAACTTGAATGATTTGGGGTTTTAACTCAAATGTAATCAAAAGTTTGCTAAGTTATTATGGAATAGCAAATTTTGATTATTTTTTGCTGAAATCTATCATATTTTGAAGTGAAATTATGTTGTTAAAAATTAACATTAAATTATTATTAAACGTTAGTTATTATAAACTGGAACAGCAAATTTTGATTAGTTTTTGCTAAAATCTAGCATAATTTTGAAGTGGCTGAGATTCAAGCTCAAGTTTTGCTTAACTACAATGCAAATTTGGTTTCTCCGAGCATGGATATCCTACAGTAAGAACTTTTGATGTAACATGTGCGAATATAGTATATTGGGATGGTGAAATTTCTTACAAAATTCCCGTTCAAATTTATATGATTTATGATGATATCTCAAAAACTTTAGCTTTTCTCAGTACAATGTATTTTTGTATGAAAAGTCGTTGGTTAAGGATTAGCGTCAAACGAAAATAGAAATAGAGTCGTTTTTTATCTCTTTCTATGCTCATATGAGAAGGTCGAAGGTCACAGTGAAAAGGTCAAATATCGAGCACTGGCGAACTCTAGTAAGTATTTTTCTAGTATATTAAGTATACTTTTAGTAAGTATAATATTTTTAATAACAAATTATTTATATGATTTAACTGCATTTTAAGTTTTTGATTATTTTGGAAACTTTAACTTTGAAGTTATTGGTTGAACAGATTCGGAATAAAAAATTCTACCTCAATTTACACATTCAGGTTTACTCATAATATTTTATGGCATTTGTCATGGAGGCGTGGCACCTCCCGTTTAACCTAAATTTTCGATATCATATAGCGTTAGAATTCGACTTCAATGAACAAATACATTTTTATTGATTACATTTTATGGCCGTAGGATAGGGAGAACAGGGTGGGATAGGGTGGGAGCACCACCCATTTGTCCTATTTTATAGCTTTGCAGTTGTAGGTCGCACAACTTTAGAATTCAGTATTCCACTTCAATACACATATGCAGTTTCATTGATTATATTTCATGGACGTTGAACAAGCTCACAAAGCGTCAGATGTCAAAATTCGACCTCAATTTACACATGCAGTTTCTCTGATAACATTTTATGGACAATATGTCAATTGTGGGAGCATGGATGCAACGCGCCGTTTTTCAGCTAATATATATACAGTGCCGGCTTTAGAGGTGCCTAACCGGGGCTATGCGCGCGCCCTTAACTTTACCACATAATCTGAATAACTATCTCTATAGATACAAATAAATACTAAAGTCAGCGTATTAACTTTTATGAACTTATCTTACATAAGTTAAAATAAGTTTTTAGCGCTTACCTACCATGACTTAAAATTTTGTTGCTTGTCTTGTCGTATCCCTCACTTATTTATAAATCATAAATGTTTGGCAAAAGAGAGACTCACTCAGCGACAGGCTAGAAATATTAACTTGTGCTAGGCTCACTTTATACTTTTCTGTTTTTGCTCTATTTTAGTCGTAAGCGAAAAAACTTTTTTAGACAAGTAGCACTTTAGTCAAGTCTAATGCAGGCCACTATCAAATTTATTGTACATTCTGCGCTCGTTGCAGATCGTACAGCTAATGTGCTTGTCGTTTAAGTTGTTGGACAAACGATTTGATATTTTATCTCATCATTTGATGAGATTTGGTGCACTGCAGTCAAAAATCGTACTTGTTATGAAAAATCTGCTTAAAAAAGAAATCTAAATGCAGTTTCAATAATACCCTAGTGTCGAATTTCATGTCTACACATGCCTTCAAACAGAAAACTTCCACGAGAGACTACTTCCACGCTCGCTTCCAAGTCTTACTTCTTTTTTGTATGAAACGGGACAAAAGTGCAGGCCTGCAGCGTTCGCTTCTACTTGCAGGCCTACAAGCAGGGCTGTAGAATATGTGAGAGAGGTGCGTCAAATGTACATGCTTGGGTAGGTGTGTACACAGGCCTGCTCTCGCATATAAAATCCGCTCTTATAATAAAAAGAAAAAGAGGTTCGCTAGGCATTTTGAGCTCAGAATACACTACTTTTTGTGGTGTTTTTTAAATTTTTTAGAAAACATTTCATTTTTATAATTCTATTTGGATCCCAAATCGTCAGCGGTTGTATCTGTAAAAATAGAGAGAAAATACAATTTTTATTATGACACAAGGAAGTAATTTTATCGAAAAGGTTGTGTATGAAAGAAGAATGAAAAGACAGAGTTAAACTTACTCTATATAAATGAATCCAGTTTTGTGTACTCTTTTAGCGCATGCTTCCCTTGCAGTCCATCGTAATTAAAGTCTTTTTTAATTTCAGGTCCAATCAAAGAGGACAAATTTTTAGTCAAGCCTCCATTTGTTAAAAGTTTCTTTCATGAGTTTTCACTTAGCATTTTTCTTTCTAAGAAATTTTGGTTTTGAGCATTTTCTAGTTTTTTCGCTATTTTATCTTTTTCTTATTTTATATTTCTGTTCAAATTGCTTCTGCCTATTCCTAGTTTCATTTTAAATACTTATTTATATTATTCTTACACTTTTTAGTTAAAGTTCAATTAAATTTAATAAATGTATAAAAATAATGTAATCGATATCAATAATGTAATATCGTGCGTTTTCTCCGCGAACTTCTGACTTATGGAATAATTTCGTTTCTATTTTAGCAAAAATAACGGCACTTGCATTCCGACGCCTCAACACAAGCATAAAATTATTGTTTGACTTTTTGCACAGGCTTACACCGCTTCTTCATAGAAGTGCTGCGAGCATGTCTTAGCTATTTCTAGGCATCTAGTGGATAAGAGGCGTGGACATATTTGACAAGTATGGAAATATATGTAGCATATAACATTTAAATATTCAGTGCGTTTGTGAATGTGTGTGTAAAGCGGATGCACGCTTGAACTTCCGGCTCAGGCTCGTCGGCTATCGGGGTGGTGTTCAAACCGCAACTCACAATAAAAAAAACTACTTCCAAATTACTTTAAATTGCGTGCAACGTTTTTATTAAGGGGGTAGAAGACAGTTAGAGAAAGATATTAGAAGAGAGAAGACAGGAAAATTGTCACTAAATTATGGTAAAGCCATGGTAAACTTTCATGGGATTCTATGATGGAGTTGATCCCACTGAACCCTCCCAACCATGATCAGCGAATAAGACCTATAAAACACTGATCTCTAAGCACTATCACACCCTTATAAAGGGTCCGCCAAATAACTTTTTTTTTAAATTTTCAAACTACTGAATATTTCCTCAAATTTCTTTTTTTATTTGAAAGTACAATCCTTCCGGTTAATAATGGAAAATAATTTCATTCAAATGGCTGCCTCGGTTGGCCATGCAGTGGCCTACACGATCGGTCCAATTTTTAAGCACATTATCGATTGTGTGCAGCTGTATTTCACCAATGGCTTCACGAATATTGTCCTTTAAAGCGTCAATTGTCTCTGGCTTGTCGGCGTCCAATAGTCCAACGGTGTCAAATCGCAGCTCCGAGGTGGCCAAACGACATCAGCTCTGCGGCTGATAATGCGATCTTCAAAAACAGGGCGTAAAACATCGAATGTAGCTTTGGCTGTGTGGCACGTAGTGCCGTCCTGTTGAAACCAACTGTTGCCAATATCCTCCTCTTCAATTTTTGTGAACAAAAATTCGTTTAACATGGCCCGATAACGATCGCCATTGACTGTAACGGCCACTCTTTGCTCATTTTCGAAGAAAAATTGCACAATTATGCCTCTGGACCAAAATCCGCACCAAACAGTGACTCGTTTGCGAACTCGCAGCGGTTTTTCAATGTATGCGTGCGGGTTTTCTGTGCCCCAAATGCGACAATTTTGCTTGTTTACATACCCGCCAAGATCAAAATGAGCTTCATCTGGAAAGATAATTTTTTTGGCAAAATCGGCACCTTCTGTAAGTCGATCGCAGGCCCACTTAGCGAAGCGAAAACGCATTGGATGGTCAGTTGGCTTCAACTCCTGAACCAATTGGACTTTGTATGGCGTCATACCAAGGTCTTTATGCACAATTCCTCTCAATGATGTCTCCAAAATGTTCAATTGTTGAGAACGACTGTGAATTGATGAACAACAAAAACATATTTAATAAAAATATAAACACCAAAGAGTGCGTCGGTAAAAAAAAGAATCGTTGAAACTATTAGTTTTACTCAAGAGAAAAAAAAATTTGAAAGGATGTTAACAGAGACTTACATTCTGTAAAGTTTGTGCACCTACGATGAAAGTACTTTCAGGGAGATGAGAGGGTTTTTTGCTAGTCTGTTAAAACCGTTTCTCGTACCTGTTTCTGCTAAACTCTGCAGTATATATAGCATAACTTTTTTTTCTTTTTAAACAACTACTGCGCTTTTGACCTATTGACTATTGAATGTTAATTGAATGTTAATAATTGACCTATTGAATGTTAATAAAAGAAATAAAAATAAAAAAAGCCAAATTGTGAGCGCACTTATATTCACAGTTTTTGTTAAGTTTAACATATGTTTGTTCTTTTATTTTTTTTATGGAGGCAAATGTATAAGAGGAGGTTAGGAATTAATTTTTTTTTCTTTAACTCATCACTTGTTGCAATTTTATTTAATTTTATTTTAGTGAATGAATCAAACTTAATTTTAGAACAAATTAGAAAAAAGATTTAATTTTAAAAACTGAAAAATTTAGAATTTACATACTTTTAGAATTTTTATTTTCTATTTTTGCATGCTTATTATATCAACTTTTGTTTTCTCAATTTTACTTTAGCAGTAGTTTCCTAGTCACATTACTTTAATTTAAAGGAAACTAGTTCACTTTTCTTATCTTATTTTTTTTTTTAATTTAGAGTAGGTTGTTAACTATTTATAGGCTTTGTTTTTAGATTTAAGCAGATTTTACCGAAGTTATTAGATTTTAATAAATGTTTCAAACCACGCGTTTTTATAAAACCAGTTTTTCGGACGTGCGACGTCCGTCCTCGCTGCTTGATCTTTTTGACTAATCCCACGATGCTCTTTCCGTTATGGATAATGAGAAGTTGAGAAATGTTGTACCGAATTTTAACGCTGTGAGAAATTAAGCGCCAATCAAGTTGTTGGTATAAAACGAAATTGATATCAAATGGATTTTTGTTTTTGTCATCGTATTGAAAATAAGGTTTACTTCTTTGAGAGTTTGGCGCTGTTTAAAAAACTCTTCTAGGCCTTTACCAAATGTGATTTTTTCCAAAAGTCTCAATAAGGTGATGATTAAGTTCAAAAAGCACTTGCCCATTTATTTTATTATAAAGTTTTTCGAATTGAGATATCCAACGAGCAAAGCGATTTATTTAAGCTGCAAGAACTTTCCACTAATTTTCTATGCAGAACGGTGTAAAAAAAATTAGCAATTATTTAATAAAATTTTATGCTCATCCGCTGGTTTTCTAATTCGTAACAATTTTTATGTTTGCCAATAAAAAAATTAAATTTTATATAGATGTCTAAATGGATCTTTGGTTGAGTCAGAAAAGACCGAGGTTGCGGCAGTATCCTACCATTTCACCTTCGTTTTAAGGCGTGATTTTACAAATTTGTAAATCGCCATTTTGGTAATTTTATTTTATTTCGATATAAGGGACTATTATTAATCGATAGTGAGAGTGGAAAATAAAATTAACAACTTTCAAACTTGTTGGTCGGAAAGTCAATCATAGGATTGAGAGTAAGGAGTAAAAACTAAAAAACCTGAGACAAATAATTTATAAGCTACAAGCGCCGGTACATATATGTATACTCATATTACAATATTACATTACTCAATTTTCTTCTCAGGACTGTGTCAGCTTACTCTCTTTGAGAAAAAGACTAAAATAAAACCTACAACTGGTTTAAAAAAAAACTACAACAAAACGAATACTAGCATGTAACTAGTATGAAAACTACTAGAATTAAACTGGCAGGTATTATTTAATTCTAATATGAAACTGGTCAATATTAAACTAGTATTTAACTAGTTAAAAATATACAAGAACAAACGTGGCTCAAATCATACCAGTAAAAAGACTAGTTTTGATTATATTAGTTTGAAAGTTACTACCATCAAACTACTTCAAATTAGGCCAGTAAAAATACAACCTCAATTCGTATCGAGAATAGGACAATTGTTTTTTTCCTATGACATTATCACAGAAAAATAACTGTAAAAAGCACTTGAGCAAAACTAGTACCGGTATTTTTTGACCTAGGGTCAAAATTTCAGATTTCGCTATTGTTATTTATTCGTCAAAGTGATAACATCGCTTCCAAGAAAAATGACTTCGAAAGAAAAATTAATTAAATAATATTAATTAATTAATATTTATATAAATTTTTTATATGTTAACCAATATTTTTCTCAACCCACATTATTGTGCGTCTTCTTTTTTAAAAGCTTTTATTTAACTTGCTTCGTTCGTAAGTATGTCCGTATGTATGTCCTCAAAACGTGCAAGGCATTTTTCGACAACTTGTTCGTATCCGATTAAGCTAAAATTTAGCATACATATGTAAGGGGTCGTCCATAAACTACGTTACTGATTTTCCGGTTTTTTTACCCCCCTCCCTTGCGTTTCTTTTCGTAGTGCTTTTCAAAACCCCTCCCCCCATAAAGTAACGTAACATATGAAATTAATTCATTCGAATGATAATATATTTTGACTAGCTCTGACAATTTTCATTAGTATTAGTGACTAGTATGACAAGATACATTAAAGGAACAATTGAAAAAAAATCAAAATAATTAATATCATCTGTAAAAGCTATTCCATCTGCGATCCAAGATTCGATGCTCTCAATCACTGCGATAGAATAAGCTGGTAGCTTTGTTGAGGATTCTTTAAAATATAATTTTTATGTTTGTTTTAATCAAACATAAATATGTAAAGTTAAAATTTTTTTAAATGATTGTTTCGAGAGAGGTTTCGAGAGAGGTTTTTCGCCGATTTTTTAATTTTTGGTAACGTTACAATATCTAAACATCTCCCCCCCCTACCGTTACTTATCGTAGTGCATTTCAAAACCCCTCCCCCCCTAAATTGGTAACGTAGTTTATGGACGACCCCTAAGTCCGATGACAAAAATTTTAATTATGATAAAAATTTTTGCCAAACCACATTTTACCGCCCACAAATCAATGCTATATCTCTAAAACTACTAGGCCGATTCAGCTGAAAGTTTGGCAGTAAATTTTCATCGAGAAGAGGATAATTAAGGAAAATGTTAGCCACTCCCCCTTTTACCGCCCATAAATAAAAAATGCTATATCTCCAAAACTACGGGGATGATTCAGCTAAAATATTGGCAGTTAATTTCCTTCAAGAAAAGAATGGTTCTGGAAAAAATAGTGCCACTCCCCCTTTTACCGCCCACAAATAAATAAAAATCTTAGCCCAATTTTACCGCCCACAAATCAATAATAAATAAAAAGCTTTTTTTTATTTAAAATGGTCTATTTATTTATTTAAATTTATTGCTTAATGGTCTAAAAACTTAAAATGCTGTTATATTTGCTAAATTTTCAAAATAAAAGATGCTTATAAGAAATATTTATGCCACACCCCCTTTTACCTAAAATGTACATATTACTAAAATAATTTATATCTTTTCTAGCTGGAATCATTATTGAACCATCAATTGGCTTATGAAGGAAAAGTAGGAAATATTTAGTGACAGCTTATATTGTCAATATATGTTACAAATAAGGCGTGTTACAATACACGTTAGTATTTTTTATGCAATGTTGGATATTGCATACAAATATTGTTTACACGCTCAAAGTCTACAAATGTTATAATTTTTGTTTTGCGAAGAAGATGAAAGGCAAAAAATAATAAAACAACAAAAGAGAAGAGAAGCGAAAATAAAAAACAAGTTAAAAGAATAATAAAATATAGCAGGCACTATTGAAAAAAATTGTTTATTGTCCTTAAATGTTTGTGAATTAACAAATTGAAGATTTAGAGAAAAAATAACAGCAAAGTCGCACAGTGCACTTTTTTGGCACTTTTTTTTTATATAATCATATAATTTTACTTGCCATTTTACATTTTTAGATTTACTTGACATTAATTAAACTTATTTGGCAGTAGCCTTTTTAATATATAACATGATTACTTGATCTAACTCACAATTAAATTTATGTAGAAGGTAATGATGTTATAAACAAAAATTCATTATACTACGATGTTCTATAATTTTTAAGATAAGGTTTTAAAAAAACGGAAATTGAGCAATCCTTAAGAAAATTCAAAAGGTTACAAATACATTAACAAAGAAAATACATTAACATTATTGGAAAAACATGCATATTGTAGGGTACTTATTAGAGATAAACGAAAATTTCTAGGTGTTGTTACCTGTCTTTACGTGATATACACACATCAATTTTCAAATCAAAATCAATCATTAATGTGCCAAGTCGTGCCAAAATTAAATCAAAGTTTCAAATATTGAAGGGAGTAGTTCAAAAATTATCAAAATTACATTGCTTACGGTTTTGTGTGTCTTTCGATAAATATTTAGAAATAAATAAAATTTGTATTCGTAATACCATTCTTGATGGTTATCGAACAGCCATGATGGTCGAAACGGCTTCATTCATCAGACGAAAATGTGTTTTTTATCGGAAAATGTGAAAAACAACAAGTGCAACCTTCTAAATTTAAGTGATTCTTATTTTACAATGTTCGTTACGAAAAAAAACCATTACTGAAAAAACCCGGTAAGTGTTTGACGAAATTTTACCCTTCTGGAAGAGAGCTTGAATTCCAACGCTTCGTAAAATGTTTTGCAAAAGTGTTGACGTAATATGAGGTCTGGAGAACTGCGCAGAAAGGTCCGAGTCAGCACAAAATCGTAAATGATTTTAAGAACAATTTTGACTGTTCGTATTTCACCCATTAACGCTCTTGACATTATGACCTTCCCAAATGATCGAATTTTCCTCATAATGACCCCTTATCAACTCGGCAACTAAAAGCCAACAACTCGAGAATACAAAAGCAAGAAAATACCGTAACTTAGTAGAAATTAGCTTTTGCAGTTTATAATAACTTGAAAAGTTATTAACTCGAATATTATCAAAAGTTTTCTAAGTTATTTAGGCTTATTACGGTTCACAGCAATAAACTGCTGTGTCTTCTTACGAGTAGACACAACAGTCAAGAAGATACAACAGTTTCAAGCTATTATGGTTCACAACAATACGTTGTTGTCACGTTTGATTGTGGAACGTATGTAGAGTACGTTGCTTGACTGGTCCAGGGTTGCTTCTGAGAAAAGCACTCTTAAAAAAGTATTTTTTAAATAGCAAAAAGTAATATCTTGATAAGAATTTTTGCGATATGAAAAGGAAATATTGTGAGCCCATGTGAGCCGTTAATTTCAACTGGCGTCAAAAAATAGGATTAAATCTAGTATAATGAAATAGCTGGATTTTAAAATGTTTTTAAGTACAAGGAAGCATTTTTTACTGAGATTATAATGGTGTTGAAAAAAATTCGCTTTCCCCTCCTTTTGGCCAAGAACTGCACAAGCCTACTTGAAGTCTATTTCAAGCACTTGCTTGAAATACAAGTTCAAAATAGCTTGAGCTTGATAATTTTGAATCAAGTACAGCTTGTTATTGAATATAAATAAGCCCACGACAACTTGCGACTTGCAAGTATGCTAGCTTACAAGCGAACGGCACGAAGTTTCAAATAAAGGACGTATGAAAAGACATATTATTAGGTGGCAACCCTATTATTTAAAAATTTTATAATTTTGAAATTCTGACAACGGATTCGGAATCAGCGAAACCCATTTTTGGTGTACCTTTTTTTTTTGCCAGCCCCGAATTCATAAAAATACAAAAAATTAAGGTGGCAACCTTATCCACCATCTTGAATTTTAAAATTCTGACTATAGATTCGAAATCAGCGACCCCTTAACACTGATAAATGATGATTAAAACTCTTAAAAATACATTTTATTTAGGTGTCAACCCTATCTTAAATTTCAATCAATCTTAAATTTTAAAACTGTGACATTATATTCGAAATCAAATCCATTGCCATAATTTCAAAATAACAAGAATTCGCAAAAAAAAAATCTAGGTGGCAACTCTATCCGCCATCTTAAATTTTAAAGTTTGACATCATCTTCGAAATAAGTTACCCCTAAAACTTCCAACCACGGAGTCCACAGAATCCTTTAAAGTATTACGCTTAAGCTCTCTCTAAACAAGCTAATTGAATTTATTGAATACTTGCTTTAATTGGATACTTGCCTTCAATTTTAAGCTTTTCAAGCTTTTTGCCGAAGGCATCAAGCTTTCCTTTACTTGAAACTTCGTGCCGTTCGCTTGTAAGCTAGCATACTTGCAAGTCGCAAGCTGTCGTGGGCTTATTTATATTCAATTACGAGCTATAATTGATTCAAAATTATCAAGGTCAAGCTAGCTTGAACTTGTATTTCAAGCAAGTACTTGAAATAGACTTCAAGTAGGCTTGTGCAGTTCTCTGATGCCAATAGCATAACTATAATTTAAGAATTATGGCAAATTTAAAATACATCTTGTTTTTAATTTAAAACCCCTCTCCCGGCATTTCTTAACTAATAAAATAAAATAGCACTTCTTTCTATCATAAATATTCCAAAATAATAAAAAAGTAGCATCGCAGAAATTTATAAAAACGTAATCTAATTAGTACGTTTCGATCCAACTGTGAACTGGTCACTGTCAAAATAAAAAAGTAAAAAAACAAACAATTTCTAATTCAATTGCTAAATTCAATATAATTCTGTTCACAAGGAGACGTATTATCAATTTTCTGTGAAATTTTCATAATTAATAAAGAAAAACGAAATTTTAAATAAAATTTTCATTTTAAATCTATTTCGTTTCTTTAACACAACACTAAATTAGCTGTCTTCAAAATTTGGCAGATAACAAGACAATAAAGCACAACTGCTGTGTTGCGTAGTAAGTGTGTTGAAGACACAGCATTGTTGACAGACAACGATGAAATGTATTCAGTTGCTTTGTTGTCTACCGTAATAGAAATTTTCACATTGAAGACAGCAATTACTGTTGTGTTGTGAACCGTAATAGGGCTAATTATAAATTGGAATAGCAAATCTTGATTATTTTTTGGTGAATGCATATTTTGATGTGAACTTATTGAAATATTATTATTAGTTATTATAAACTGAATAGCAAAATTTGATTAGTTTTAGCTGAAATCTGGCGTAATTCTGAAGTGGCTGAGATTCAAGCGCAAGTTTTGCTTAACCACAATACAAATTTGGCAAACACTTTTCTCCGAGTACGAATACGATAAGCATTTTTTATATAACATGTGCGAATATAGTATATTGGAATGATGAAATTTCTTACAAAATTCCCGTTATTTTGATATTAAATTTATGATAATATCTTAAAAACTTTAGCTTTTACCCATATTCGAAGCGCCCATTTTATTTTTAAATAAATCAAAGAAACCACAATTTTTTGTCTGTTCGTCATGAATATCATTTAATTGGGTTCAAGTAGATTTGCTTACATTATTTCTTGAATATGATATCTCGTAAATGGTCGCCATTGGCCTCTACGACATATTGTGCCCGTTTTGCAGCATTTTCCATGGTTTTCTTCAACATTTCGACGGGAATGGCGGTTATTCCTTGACGGATGTTGGTTTTCAGCTCTTCTAGGGTCTTTGGCTTGTTGACGTAAACCTTTGATTTCAAATAACCCCACAAAAAGAAGTCTGGAGGCGTTAAATCTGGTGATCTTGGCGGCCAATCGAAATCACCATTTTTTGACATCAAACGGCCAGGGAACAATTGGTTCAAAAAATCGATTGTAGTGCGGCTTGTGTGTGGTGGCGCACCGTCTTGTTGAAACCAGTAGTGCCTGATACGCTTTCGACGAACGATTGGCATGAACAAATTGTTTATCATATCGCGATAACGCTCCTGATTGACAGTAACTCTGTGGCCATTATCATCTTCGAAAAAGAACGGCCCAATGAGCATTTTAGCACAAACGCCGCACCAAACAGTGACTTTTGCATCGTGAAGAGGTACCTCTTGAATCTCTTGTGGATTTTCAGTGGCATAAATACGGCAATTTTGTTTGTTTACCGTTCCGTTCAACTGAAAATGAGCTTCATCGCTCATGATAATTTTATGCCAAAATTGCTCGTCTCCTTCAGCCATTTCGATGAATCTTTGGGCCCATTCCAATCGACGTGGCTTATCGGTAGGCAACAATTTGTTTACCAATTGAATTTTGTACGGAAATAAATTCAAATCAACACGTAAAATGCGTTGTAAAGTGGATCGGGGAATGCCGAGCTGCTGAGAACGGCGATTTTGGGATGTCGTTGGTGACTGCTCAATACTGGCTCGTACGGCTGCAATATTCTCATCCGATCGCCTTGGTCGCTTTTTATTTGGCCTCTTTGGGTTACCAAGAGTATTACCAGTTGTAAATCTTTCATACAAACGATAAATTGTTTTCTTGGAAGGCGCACTTTTCACTTTATTTATTTTTTTGAAAGCACGTTGAGTTTTCACTATTGACTTGTTTTGTTGAATGTAAATTTCAACAATTTTAGAGCGTTCGCGTTTTGTGTACTGTTCCATTGTAAACATTTGCTTGGAATGACGCTTCAAACGCGGTATGTCATTAGTCGATTTGGCATCACTGCGGAAAGTTACTGAGCCAGATGGGCGCTTCGAATAATGGCTACCCTGTACAACGTACTTTTGTACGAAAAGTCGTTGGTTAAGACTGAGCGTCAAACGAAAATAGAAATAGAGTCGTTTTTTATCTATTTCTATGCTCATATGAGAACGAAAGCGATTTAATATCACAGTGTAGGTCGAAGTTTACAGTGAAAGGAAATTTCAAGCACTGGCAAACTCTAGTAAGTATTAAAAAAGTATTAAAAATTTTTTTTATATGAGTTAAAAATAATTGTTTTCTTGTTAATTTTTAACTGCATTTGAAGTTCTTGATTATTTTTGAAACTTTAACTTTGAAGTTATTGGTTGGACAGATTCGGAATTAAAAATTCTACCTCATTCACACATTCACATATACACATTCAGGTAATATTTTATGGCATTTGTCATGGAGGCGTGGCACCTCCCGTTTAATCCAAATTTTCGATATCAAATAGCTTTAGATACAGCGTTAGGATTCGACTTCAATAAACAAATACATTTTTATTGATAATATTTTATTGGCGTAGGATAGGAGAATAGCACCACCCGTAATACAACCCAAATGTGTCCTATTTTATAGCTCTGCAGTTATAGGTCGCACAGCGTCGCAATTCAGTATTCCAATTCAATATGCATATGCAGTTCCATTGATTATATTTCATGGGCGTTGAACAAGCTCACAAAGCGTCAGATGTCAAAATTCGACCTCAATTTACACATGCAGTTTCTCTGATAATATTTAATGGGTAATTGACATGGGAGCGTGCTTGCAATGCGCCGTTTTTCAGCTTATATATATACGTGCTAGCTTTAGGGGTGCCTAACCGCGGCTGTGCGTGCATCCTTATCTTTACCACATAATCTGAATAACTATCTCTATAGATACAAATAAACACTAAAGTCAGCGTATAAATAATAATTGTGCATTTAAGTTGTGTAGGTTGTTATTTAGTTAATGCCGTGTTGTTGTTGTTTTTGCATGCTTGCTGTGTTATAGTTTCTTCTTTGTGCTGTGATTTGTTTATCTTCAGCTCAGTGAGTGTTGTTTTTGTTTTTTGTTTTCTACTGAACTGTGCACAAACTGCCTGAATATAAGCACTATAAAAGCACATTTTGCATCTGCTCATTTTTTAAAAATGAAACATTGATTATTTTTCTGCAGAAAATATCGTTGCTTGTTCTTTAGACGAACTTTGCAAAAGCCAACATTCTAAACCCCATGTTCAGCTGTTCTGGTTCATGTGAGCAGATGTTTCATGCATCTTTTGCCGGTATTTCCAAGTCATGCCAAGTCACGACTTAAAATCTCAGCGATCAGGCCTTCGCTGGTACTGTGCTTTGTGTAGGGCACTTTCCCTAGATGGACTTTATTCAAAAATTAAGCTTTTTGTGGAAAGTCTTAACTCATTAAACAATTTCTCGAACATTTTTTAGTGAAGTTAGGGCCGCACCAAGTACCAGCGTCTATGATGAAAATTCCATTTCGGAAAATATCCCGCTTTCTTTGTCACAGACTGTTTCTTCCGGGACACAAACAATCCTTTCATCAGAAGACCACATTATCTCAAAAAGAAAGAGAAAAAATAAAAACATAATAAGCGAAAATAATCTATATCTACTTCTCAGGCCAAGCAGCCCTCAGCACCGCTTTTGAACAGGAACACTCCAGTTACTTCCTCGTCACCTTCTATCATTCCTTCTTTGACTAATAGTTCAGTTTTGACTCCTAGAAATCTATCAAGCTTAAGGGCAGTGTCGAGGAAAAAAAAATGAATTTATTTCACGTCTTCAGCCCGACACAACTGTTGAAAATGTATTGACCTTTATCAAACATAATAAATTGTTGAGTCAAAATGTATTTTGTTCATGCAAAAAAATAGGTAATGCTTCCCATACATCTTCTGTCAAATTTTCAGATTTTTTATTGCATGCGAAACGGAAGATACAGGGTGTTAAAAAGTGCTATTTTCGTTGTTCGACTCAACATTAAGAGTAAATAACACTAATTTAAAACAACAAAAATACAAAACTTTTGACAAATTCTAAACTAACTTTAAAAGATCTTTTAAGTTGTAAAAACATTTTTGTTTTTTGGATCAACTTTTGAAAAAAATCATGGTTGAAAACTATAAAACTGATGAAAAAAATCTATCTTCAATAGTCACAATAGGCAAAACTGTCACTTTTTTTAAAACACATATTAAAATTTAATTTTTTTAAATTGAAATATAAAAACTTGAAAGATTTTATCTCTATTGGTTTTCAAGAAATAAATCATCAAAAATGTGCATATTTTTCATTATTTTCATAATTTTTTCATTTTTGAACCCCTTTAACTTGCAAAATAAATTATCGTCGAAA
The DNA here is from genome assembly GCA_963920525.1 of Dichetophora obliterata. Taxonomy (NCBI): domain Eukaryota; kingdom Metazoa; phylum Arthropoda; class Insecta; order Diptera; family Sciomyzidae; genus Dichetophora; species Dichetophora obliterata. The sequence goes on along the minus strand of OY986438.1, from coordinate 66,583,752 downwards.
TAAGAAATACCATTTCAATTTTTTTAGAATTTTTAAAAAAGGTCACACCGATTTGCTGTTTTGTTTCGTTTTCACCATGTAAGGAACTCCTCGTTAGTTCCATTATTGTTCCCTGCTCTGCTAACATCGAACTAATGCGTTAAGGTTGTACATTGCAATTCTAATGTATATCTTATTAATGCATACCTTCCTCCTAAGAGCAGTGTAGAAGTTTATGCAAGCCTTGCGGATTGCATAGAATACGTTATTAGCATAATTTACGTTAATGACGATATTTTATTGTTAGATAATTTTAATCTGCTTGACTTGAAATGGGAATCTTCTGACGATGATACATATTTTTGTGCATCTAATTCAAAGACACGCCAAGAGTATATATTAGTTGATAATATATGTTCTGACTTACAACAAGTGAGTTCTATTTATAAAAGTCGTGAAAGACTTCTTGACTTGGTATTAACTGCAGACAGTAACAATGTAATTGTTGAGAGGGCCCCCTCATGCTTTGACTGCTGTTGATGAATACCATCTGCCATTGAGCATATGGTACACATCAGACAGGGATAATATAGTAAAGTCTAATTCAATAGATAGAGTTTATGAATTCAAAGTAAATTTCTTGTAATTTTAGAATATGTTAATAATAACACTCGTGATGATTGTGCGACCTCACTTAGAGTATGCAAGTCAAGTTTGTGTCCTCATGTTACAATGTACAATGTACAATGAATAGAGAGAATCCAAAAACGTTTTGTTCGGTTTGCTCTAAGGGGCTTAAGTGCAACTCACACTTTTCTCCTTATGAGGATCGTTTAAAACTATTAAAAATGCAATCTTTGAATTAGAGAAGGAAGTCTGCAGATATCGTCTATTTACACCAACTCATAACTGGTGTATTCGATTCACCAGAACTCCTAACTCTCATAAATTTTAACACTAACCGTAGAAGCAGTAGAAATGCTAACAATTTAATTAACTTACCTTTTAGGGCCATTTTATGCATACATAGGGCATAAATATGATTTAATTCGGGGATAATTATCTCTATTTTATACCAAGCGTATAAATCGGGAGATAAAAAAGTGGTTTTGTTCACATTTTATCCCGGCTTTATGCTTAGAGTTCGAGTTAGAGTTAGAGTTAAATTCGCTCTCAGTTTTTCTGTCTGAACAGAATCATGTCGTTGTCGTGTCGGCAGACAGAGCGCTGAGAGAGACAATGGCCGCATTCAGCGCAGACAACCGTTGGCAACTGTTCTGTAAAAATTCGCTGAATGGTACAAATTTGGTAGCGCTAAATAAAATTGATAAAGTAGCGAACGCCTTTTAATCGAGCGAACAAATTCTATGCTACATGAACACAACTGTTTGCTTAACTGTCAGATGCTGTTATATATACATTGGACAAAGGGTACTACTGCTCGGAGTGAGCATGCTCCTTGTGTAGGCATCCTTTGTCACCTCAAGCATATTCTCATAGGTTAGTTGACCAATCTCGGCTTCGCCAATAGACGTCCCAGAGTGGTCAGTCTTATGCTTGCCAGCGCCGGACACTGGCACAGAATGTGTGCTGCTGTTTCCGTCTCCTCTAGGCATAACCTACACGCATCGTCCTCGGTCAGAGTCATCTTCCCGAGATGGTACATGAAGGGACCGTGTCCTGTGACCAGTGCAGTAAGCCAGCTTAAAGTCCTTCGATTGTATCGGATAACTTTTGCTGCCTCACTACGAGACCACTTCACGGCCGCCTTTGATTGCCTGCAATTAACAGCTTCTTCCCACCTTTTGCTGTATTCCGAGTCCGTCCATTGTTTAATAAGGCCTGCCACCATATTGTCGCCTATGGCGATACGTCGTTCTGGTCCACAGAATTCTTCTGCTGATCCTGCTCTTGCTAAAGAATCAGCTTCTTCATTCTGTTCTATGCCAGAGTGTCCTCTCACCCACATAAGTGTGAGCTCATTCGTCTGGGCGCACCTATTGAGTTTTGTAAGACATTCTATGGCCAACCTGGAAGTGATGTCTGTCCGTTGCATACACCTAATCACAGACTGATTGTCGAGAGCGATGACAATTTTCTTGCCACTGATCCGGCCATCTATCAGGTGGTCCAGCGCATGCACTACGCCAAGCATTTCTGCCAGGTATACAGACACAAACCTCCCCAACCTCAGTACACAGGATAGGCTTAACTCTTTTGAGTACACGCCTGCCCCGGCCCGGCCATTCATCAGAGAGCCGTCTGTGAATATACTGATATCGCTACCAGCGATTTCTTCACAAACGGCTCCATCCGTTATAAGAGTTTTATAACATTTTTCTGTTATTTTTACTCTCTGCCTTCCGTCCATTGGCATAAGCGCCTCCCTGACATCTCTCTGTACAAAATCAAGGATGCGAATATGACCATGCAGGGCCGTTGCCCCATGCCACGTAGTATTTCGCAACATCCTGAGGGCTGACAGCACCGCTGTTTTCTTTATTTCTAAATTCAACGGCAGCATACCTAACAGAACCTCCATTGCGCTTGTTGGAGTGGTGCGTATTGCACCTGTTATTCCAACACACGCCAGCCGTTGGACTCTGTCCAGTCTCTTCTTAATGGTTTTCTGGCTGACTTTTGTCCACCAAATCACCGAAGCATACGTGATGACAGGTCTAACCATCATAGTGTAAACCCATTTCATAGCCTCTGGGTTTAGCCCCCATTTGAGACAACAAACGCGTCTGCACTGGAACAGAACCCTCTTGGCTCTTTGAATCCTATCTTCTACATGCTCGTTCCAGTTCAGTTTGCTATCAAGGGTTACCCCTAGATATTTAACTTTCGTGGACATGTTGATTTCAGCTCCAAAAAGTCTGAGTAGTTCTGTTCTCCTCTCCTGGCCTACCCTCTTTCTAGTAAAGAGAATATTGTCTGACTTGCCTGCGTTTACGGTAAGGCCTTGTTCTCAACACCACTCCTCCACCATTCGGAGTGCTCCCTTCATGATGTCAGAGATGGTGTCAATGAACTTGCCGCGGACCACCAACGCAATGTCATCTGCATACTCTATCGTGTGTATGCCCGATTCATCCAGTCTAACCAGTAGTGAGTCCACAGTTATGTTCCACAGGGTTGGCGATAACACCCCGCCCTGGGGATATCCTCTACTTACTCTACCTCTAGTCTTTACTCTACCGTCGTCGTTGTCGTTGTCGTTCCGTTGTCGTTGACGTTGCATGTTGACAGCCCTGTGTTTGAGCATATTGTCCACCCAATTTGCTATCATTGGGCTTACATTGCATTCTGTCAGGGCTTGCCGCAGCCTTCTAAAGCATATTTTGTCGAAAGCACCCTTGATGTCCATAAATGTGGCCATCGCAATGCCTCCTGAAAATACCTCCTTTTAAGTCACTCTTACCAATTCGTGAAGAGCACTCTCCGTAGACCTACCTGCTCTATATGCATGTTGGCATCTACTCAGAGGATTTTGCATCAGCGAGGTGCTCTCAAGACAGTCAACCATCACTCTTTCCATCGTTTTCAAGAGAAAAGATGTTAGGCTGATCGGTCTGAACGACTTCGCCTCCGCATAATCTTTTTTTCCGGGCTTCGGAAGAAAGACAACTTTCGCCTCTCTCCAGACTCTCGGAACATACCCAGTCGCTAGGCAAGTAATGAATATACCCCACAGCCTACGTGCAATGAGATCTTCCCCCATTGCATCATAGCAGGGAATATACCGTCCATCCCTGATGTTCTGTAAATGAGCGTATAGCACTCCTCACCCCGTCCATAGTGATCATCCTTTCAGCTTCCAGCCTGTCAACCCTGTGCATTCCTTTCTTCAAGGGTGTCCACGGGTCATCAGACTTAAAACTTCCAGGAAAATGCACCTCCATCAGAACTTCCATGGACTCCTCTAGGTTCTCTGCCATGGTTCCATCCTTCTTTCGGATCAGTCCCACTTTGGAGAATGGGTCTTTTGAAACCATTTTCTGAAGCCTACATGCTTCTGATATAGTTTCCATCCCAGAACAGAAGTCTCTCCACGACTGCCTTTTCCGTTGTCAAATGAGGTACTTCAGTTCCCTTTTCCGTGCCTTGTAATTTGCCCTATGATACCCTATGACAACTTGTCATGATTTCCCTATGATACCATGAACGCGCTAGAAGTTAAACGAATTCAAAGTTTACCAAATTCGCGAATATCGCCTCTATGTCGGACATAAAATACGACTGAAACAAAATTCATATAAATTCAATCACATAATTATCTTTAAAAATGTCTCATATAGTTTTAACGTGAAACCAAAAGTTTAATGAGACTATTTATGTCTAAACAGTGCAAAGAAGAAATTTTTACTACAGGGTCCGCCAAATAACTTTTTTTTTAAAATTCTATAAAAAAAAACTACTGGATATTTTCACAAATTTATTTTTTCATTTGAAAGTACAATTCTTCCGGTTAATAGTGAAAAATAATTTTATTCAAATGGCTGCCTCGGCTGGCCATGCAGTAGCCTACACGATCGGTCCAATTTTTCAGCACATTATCGATTGTGTGCAGCTGTATTTCACCAATGGCTTCAGGAATATTGATTGCCCTTTAAAGCGTCAATTGTCTCTGGCTTGTCGACGTAACACTTATCTTTGAGGGCACCCCACAAATAATAGTCCAACGATGTCAAATCGCAGCTCCGAGGTGGCCAAACGACATCAGCTCTGCGGCTGATAATGCGATCTTCAAAAACAGGGCGCAAAACATCGAGTGTAGCTTCGGCTGTGTGGCACGTAGCGCCGTCCTGCTGAAACCAAATGTTGCCAATATCCTCCTCTTCAATTTTTGTGAACAAAAATTCGTTCAACATGGCCCGATAACGATCGCCATTGACTGTAACGGCCACTCCTTGCTCATTTTCGAAGAAAAATGGCCCAATTATGCCTCTGGACCAAAATCCGCACCAAACAGTGACTCGTTTTGGGTGCAGCGGCTTTTCAATGTATGCGTGCGGGTTTTCTGTGCCCCAAATGCGACAATTTTGCTTGTTTACATTCCCGCCAAGATCAAAATTAGCTTCATCTGAAAAGATGATTTTTTTGGCAAAATCGGCATCTTCTGTAAGTCGATCGCAGGCCCACTTCTCAGCGTTGTTTCAGCGTATACACAATTATATTCGTTCAGCGGAAGGATAAAACTAATTATCTGTCAAATCAGACATGAGCTAAGTGTTACCATTCACAAAATAAGCACTAATTGAAAAAAAACGTTATATGGCGGACCCTGTATAACATATATTATTTTTATTTTTTCTTTAAAAGTTTTTATTATTTATTTATTATACTTATTTCAAATAAATACATTTATTAGACGATATGTTTGGTAGGCAGTAAATGTTCGAAGTGAGAAAATAACATATATTAAAATTTTCCCAATAACCTACTTATAATTAAAGTTAAAAATCTGCTCATAGTAGGCTTGGGTAGTTCACGAACGAACTAGTTCAATTGAACTATTCGCACTCAAGAACTATGTGAACTAGTTCGTTGATTCTCGTTCTTTTAGTTCTTTTAGTTCAGTCGATTTTGCAGCGAGTCAGGTCGAAATGAACTAGAAAAAATTTTGTTTTACTCAACAATGGTTTGAGTCCGTGCTGATACAGCTTGATACTAATGAACGGTAAAACTTTTTTGCAAAAACCAATTTTTGTGGCAAATATTGTGTGGAATGCCCCAATATGTAGTATTTTTATGTAAATTTCTTCTATGTCCGCAGTTAATGATTGATTCGGTCATATAGTTCGTTTCATTTTATAGATCCGATCATGAAAGAGCAAACAAAACAAACTAAAAGACCTATTGAACTAAAAAATACAACGAGCTAACATACCTAACGATCTGAAACACAAAACGAACTATAAGACCTAACGAACTAACAACATGAACGAGTGCATGAAACGAACTAAAAGAGCGAACGAACTAACTAAAAGAACTATATGAACGAACTAGTTCATTAAACTCAACTGAACTAAAAAGAGCGATCTTTTTAGTGAACTAAAATGCCCAAGCCTAGCTCATAGTAAGAAATTTCTACTTCTCACATTTAGACATAAATAGTCTCATAGCGTAAGTACTGTGGGTTTTACGTTAAAACTGTTTATGGCATTTTTGAAGGAAATTATCTGATCTACAATTTTTTTGCAAACAGATTTTATGTCCGACATAGAGGAGCAGAGATATTGACGAATCACCGATTTCGGTAAACTTTAAACCCGAATATCTTCTAACGCGTACATGGTATGATAGGGAACTCATGACAAATTGCTAATTATGACTTAATTGAGAGGCTTGCATCAACAAATTGGAACGTTAATTTTTCGTTTTCAGCTAAAAAAAAAATTCAGTGAAAAAATATGGCAATGAAAAACCCTCGGGCAAAGTCAAGTATTTCTCTATAATTTTATAATTTTGAAATTCTGACCACGGATTCGGATCCAGCGACCCATTTTTACCTTTTAGTTCGCACCAGCACCGAATTAATAAAAATAAAAAATAAGGTGGCAACCCTATTCACCATCTTGAATTTTAAAATTCTGACTTCAGAATTCAAGATCAGTGACTCCCTAACAATGTTAAATGATGTTTAAAATTCTAAAAAATATTTATTAATTAGGTAGCAACCCTATTATTTCAAAAATTTATAATTTTAAAATTCTGACCATGGATTCGTATTCAGCGATTCATTTTTGGTGCACCATTTTTTTGCCAGCCCCGAATTCATAAAAATACAAAAAATTAAGGTTAAAAAAAATACAAAACTTTATCATTTTGAAATTCAAGCCACGGATTCGGATTAAATGGCCCATTTTTGGTATAAAATTTTTTTGGCAGCCCCGAATTCATAAAAATTCAAAAAATTAAGGTGCAACCCTATCCACCATCTTGAATTTAAAAATTTTGAGTTCAGATTCGAAATCAGTAACCCCCCCAATACTGTCATGTTTAGAATTCTTAAAATAAAACATTTTGAGGTGGCAACCATGTGCGTAGAAAAATTTTCGAATTTTGAAATTCTTACAACGGATTCGGATTCAGCGACCCATTTTTACCCTTAGTTCGCGCCAGCTCCGAATTCGTAAAAATAAAAATTTAGGTGGCATCTTATCCAACATCTTGAATTTTAAAATTCTGACACCAGATTCGAAATCAGTAACCCCCAATACTGTTTCTCTATGTTTAAAAATATGTATTTTCAATATTTTGACACCAAGTAAATAAAAAATATTAAAATGAGAGTGAATTAAAAATCTTTACTCACAATTTTCACGAGTTAAATATTTCTGGGGTTAAGCTATCTCGCCACCATTTTTATCTCCAGCCTGAAGAGTTAAATGCTCAACTCACTGTGAACAAATGAAAAACTGGAAAAATCATGGAATCAACTCGGGGATAAATTTATCTCTCTGTGAACAAAATGGCCCTAAAAAAGATAGTCAAAAAATTGAAAAAAAAGATCCCAGGCAATGATGGCAACAACACGCGGTGTTCCCAAGCGGTCCCCCATCTAAGTACTAACCGCGCCCGACGCTGCTTAATTTCGGTGATCGGACGAGAACCGATGTGGTATGGTCGTTGGCAAAATAATATTTTCTTTCACTCTACAAAATACACTTTTTTCCAAATTAATTTACTATTGAAATCGCTTAGCTTCTTTCCTATAGCTACAACTAAAGCTATAGCAAAGGAAGACTTCATTGTGTTGTTTTTCTTTGTTGTTGTTCGTTGCAGTTGTTATTTCAGTGAATTCTAACGCAAAGAATTTCTGAGAAAATCACAATTTTCAAAAGCCAAATAAAAAAATTTAAAAAATAAGCTTTTATTTTAAAAAGACGTTACTATTCAAAGGTTGCACAAAAATGATGTCTGGTATGGAACACAATAACTGAAAATAACTTTTTTTATTTTAATTTTATATAAAAGGTCGCCAAATGCATGGCTCGCCTAGATGCGTAAGGCCTGCCCTGAATATATATATATATATGTTTTGTATATAAGTTAAAACTTTCGTCTATTAAAAGAATATAAAAAATATATTTTTTGGTCAAACGACCTTTATTGCCTCTGCCGCTGCCTCTGCCGCGGTCTCTGCCATCGTTGATTGTTGTTTCAGAACAAGTAAGTTGCTGACGTTGCAATCCCACGATATGCTTGGGAGCGGATGAGCTGCAGACATATCGTCAGCATAAATGTTATAAGCGTGTTGCATTCTACGTTTTGTAAGGAAGGTTATTAACTTATACAAAGAGTTCAGAATTCTAACAATTTGCTCGCATAAGTTAACAGCCCTATTCTGGAAAATTAACAATTGTTAACCAGAATTTTTTATATTTCTACAAAGTTTTAGTATCAAAAACAAAATTTTTGAATGAAATTGTCAATTATTAATTGCAGTTATCAAAATTTATTATTTTTTTAGCTTAAAATTTTGTTTTGAAATCAAAAATTACAACAAACTCTTACAAACATTCAATTAACTATTATTGATTTGCCGGAATAGAGCTGTAAGTGTTTTCGTTATACATATTATCAAAATAAGTTATATCTTTTCTAGCTGGAACAATTACCATTATTGAACATTTTATTAATTGGCTTATAAAGAAAAAGTAGGAAATATTTTGTGACAGCTTATATTGTCAATAATGTCAATATTTTGTGTGTCTTTCGATAAATATTTAGAAATAAATAAAATTTTTATTTGTTATACCATTCTTGATCGAACAGTCATGACGGTCGAAACGGCTTCGATCATCAGACGAAAATGTGTTTTGATCGGAAAATGTGAAAAACACAAAATGCAACCTTCTTAATTCAAGTACTTCTTTTTTTACAATGTTCGTTACGAAAAAAAAACCATTACTGAAAAAACCCGGTAAATGTTTGACGAAATTGAGAAGTGACGAAATGACGAAGAGAGCTTGAATTGCAATGCTTAGTAAAATAAAATGTTTTGCAATAGTGTTGACGAAATATGAGGTCTGGAGAACTGCGCAGAAAGGTCCGAGTCAGCACAAAATCGTAAATGATTTAAAGAACAATTTTTTGACTGTTTCACACATACACATTAACGCTATTGACATTATGACCATCCCAAAAGATTGAGTTTTCCTCATAATAACCCCTTATTTGTTTCCCTCATAATGGCAAGTATTCTTGCCAACAACTAGAGAAACAATTCGGAAAGGTTGTGTATGAAAGAAGAATGAAAAGACAGAAACTTACTCTATAAAATGCGAATGCTTCCCTTACAGTTCATCCTAATTGAAGTCTTTTATAACTTCGGGTCCAATTGTAGTGTGCTCTCATTATACACGCTGCCGACCCTAAGTTTCGTTGTCACAAACAGCAATATATTGAGTGACTAATAAGTTAGCACTGCATTATCGGCGTGTGCTGCACTCAGTACATGAGAATATTTTCATTACTCACTCAATATTGTTGACCGTGCCAATATATCATTCGTCAAACCAAAAATATGGAATTTGAATCATTTCGATGATTCAAATTCATATGCGAGAATGAAACTTAACATAGGTTATAAGTATATTAACTAACTAGAGAAGTATGACCATAGATTAAGACTATTAAGTAAGTTTTGTAAAAATGTTATAAAAGAACCGAGATGGCCAACAATAAAGCAGACTTTAATTAACTAACTACACAAGCTGGCAGATCTCTGCTTTGTTTAGCTTATTTTTAAACGTCTCTGTTTGCCTTGGACATAGTTCAAGTCGGCAAACACTGCAGCCTATAGCGAAGGCAAACTCTGCCGCTATAACATAATAACACGATCCTGAATATATCTTAACATGGCGATCCTAAATATAATATAACACAATCAAAGGGGGCAATTTTTCAAGCCTCCATTTGTTAAAAGTTTCTTTCATGAGTTTTCACTTGACACATTTTCGCTTTGAGCATTTTTTAGTTTTTTCGTTATTTTTTCTTTTACTAATTTTATATTTCTGTTCACATTGCTTCTGCCTATCCTCTTTTCATTTTAAATACTTATTTATATTATTCTTAACATTTTTAGTTAGAGTTCAATTAAATAGCAAGCCTTTGCTATTTCCAGCCATCACCTGGATAAGAGGCACAGACATTTTTGACAAGTATGAAAGGGGTCACTACATTACCCAATTTTCTTCTCAGTTCTTGGTCAGCTTAATCTCTTTGAGAAAAAGACTAAGAATACCTTAATTTCGAATGAAACCTCCATTTACATGGCTGTTAGGATGAGTAAAATCATCCACTGCAGGTCTGTAAACAGTCCTGCCAGCAAGCAGGCATACATCAATTCCATACTGGGACAGTTTACCTAGTACTACCATACAACTGGTTTCAAAAATACTAGAACAAAACGGTTATTAGCATGTAACTATTATGAAAACTACTAGAAGTGAACTCGCTAAAATAATACTAATATGAAACTAGTCAATATTAAACTAGTTAAAAATATACTAGAACAAAGGTGGCTCATATCATACCAGTAAAAAGACTAGTTTTGATTATACTGGTATTTTACTGATTTGAAAGTTACTACCATCAAACTACTTCAAATGAGGCCAGTTAAAGTACAATTATTGGCAATTGTTTTTTCCTAGGACATGAACACAGCAAATTAACTGTTAAAAGCACTTGAGCAAAACTAGTACCGGTATTTTTTACTAGGGTAGTGTTTGTGAGATTTTGTCATTGTAATTTATTCGTCAAATTGATAACATCGCTCCCAAAAAATCTGACTTCTTTCGAAGTTTCTTTTGAAAAACTAATTAAATAATATTAATTAATTAATATTAATATAGATTTTTTTATATATTAACCAATTTTTTCTCAACCCATATTATTGTGCGTCTTCTTTTTTATCAGCTTTTATTTAACTTGCTTCGTTCGTATGTATGTATGTCCTCAAAACGTGCAAGCCATTTTTCGACAATTTGTTGGTATCCGATTAAGCTGAAATTTAGCATACATATGTAAATCCGGTGACAATGCAATATTAGAGCCTGAGCAGAATCAAAAATCGTTGCGATCGACGATTCGTTGTTGTTGGAAAATACATGCAAAATACGCAGCTCGTTTTCTGCAACGATAAATCGCAGACTTAGAATCTATGCTATTTCAATCGTCGGTCGCAACGATTTTTGATTCTGTTCAGGCTCTTAGGCGTGTTTTATTCGTTCTAGTTAAACCAAATAGGTTCTAAATAACATGCAGAACACTAACAAAAAGATGAACTTGCTCAGTAGCTAGTTCATCTCGTTGAATTATTTTTTTTTCGCTACGGCTCTATAGATGCCGCTATTTGCATCCAATGCTGGCAAAAGAAAAGTTCACTGGTTAAACCTGAACGAATAGATCGCATTAGTTAAAGCTTTAGATCGCATTGTAAGTTTTGCCTTAGACCGTTTGGGGCATTGTCGCCAAATGATAAGACCAAACGGCTGATTGCAAAACAATACTATTACTACTTCTGACCACTTGGGGCATTGTCGACGATGATATGACTAAACAGCACAGATTAGTCTTTTGCCAGCATTTGGTGACTAAGAAGGGTTGTAAACCAAACTCTTACTTGCGAGTGCTGCCACAAATTAAAACAAATAGCGACATCTATAGAGCCGTAGCGAAAAAAAAATATTTCAACGAGATGAACTAGCTACTGAGCAAGTTCATCTTTTTGTTAGTGTTCTGCATGTTATTTAGAACCTATTTGGTTTAACCAAAACGCCTATTATGATACTCTTTGCCCATTTTACCACCGAACACAAATCAATAATAAATAAAAAATTTTTAAATAAGTTTTATTTAAATTATGTTAATACTGTAATACTGTGCTGATATAATGGCAAAATTCGATGTAGGTGAGTAAGAACTTCCTGTATGATTCTAGCCACATCATGTAGTAGCGCATCTTCTGAAAGAGTGTTTTCTGTAGCATGTAACCTTATTTCAGAAAAAAGGTCCGCGATTTCCACAAACAGTTTACTTGTAAATGAAATAATGTTCGTTCATTACAATATGGGAAAATCGGTGTTAATCGGATAATATGTTTATGCATGAAATTACACTTTAGTTCACCACGAATTTTCCATTTTTTTAAAAAACTCAGTTTCGCTTGTTTTATTTAAAGGACAAATTTGTTGGTCAGTCACTTGGAAACAAAGAATGAAGAAAGCCCGTATCTTATACGTAAACATGTCCACGAAAGTTAAATATCTAGGGGTAACCCTTGATAGCAAACTGAACTGGAACGAGCATGTAGAAGATAGGATTCAAAGAGCCAAGAGGGTTCTGTTCCAGTGCAGACGCGTTTGTTGTGGGGAAAATGGGGGCTAAACCCAGAGGCTATGAAATGGGTTTACACTATGATGGTTAGACCTGTTATCACGTATGCTTCGGTGATTTGGTGGACAAAAGTCAGCCAGAAAACCATTAAGAAGAGACTGGACAGAGTCCAACGGCTGGCGTGCGTTGGAATAACAGGTGCAATACGCACCACTCCAACAAGCGCAATGGAGGTTCTGTTAGGTATGCTGCCGTTGAATTTAGAAATAAAGAAAACAGCGGTGCTGTCAGCCCTCAGGATGTTGCGAAATGCTACGTGGCATGGGGCAACGGCCCTTCATGGTCATATTCGCATCCTTGATTTTGTACAGAGAGATGTCAGGGAGGCGCTTATGCCTATGGACGGAAGGCAGAGAGTAAAAATAACAGAAAAATGTTATAAAACTCTTATAACGGATGGAGCCGTTTGTGAAGAAATCGCTGGTAGCGATATCAGTATATTCACAGACGGCTCTCTGATGAATGGCCGGGCCGGGGCAGGCGTGTACTCAAAAGAGTTAAGCCTATCCTGTGTACTGAGGTTGGGAAGGTTTGTGTCTGTATACCTGGCAGAAATGCTTGGCGTAGTGCATGCGCTGGACCACTTGATAGATGGCCGGATCAGTGGCAAGAAAATTGTCATCGCTCTCGACAATCAGTCTGTGATTAGGTGTATGCAACGGACAGACATCACTTCCAGGTTGGCCATAGAATGTCTTACAAAACTCAATAGGTGCGCCCAGACGAATGAGCTCACACTTATGTGGGTGAGAGGACACTCTGGCTGATTCTTTAGCAAGAGCAGGATCAGCAGAAGAATTCTGTGGACCAGAACCACGTATCGCCATAGGCGACAATATGGTGGCAGGCCTTATTAAACAATGGACGGACTCAGAACACAGTAAAAGGTGGGAAGAAGCTGTTAATTGCAGGCAATCAAAGGCGGCCGTGAAGTGGTCTCGTAGTGAGGCTGCAAAAGTTATCCGATACAATCGAAGGACTTTAAGCTGGCTTACTGCACTGGTCGCAGGACACGGTCCCTTCATGTACCATCTCGGGAAGATGACTCTGACCGAGGACGATGCGTGTAGGTTATGCCTAGAGGAGCCGGAAACAGCAGCACACATTCTGTGCCAGTGTCCGGCGCTGGCAAGCATAAGATTGACCACTCTGGGACGCCCATTTATTGGCGAAGCCGAGATTGGTCAACTAACCTATAAAGATATGCTTGAGGTGACAACGGATGCTTACACAAGGAGCATGCTCACGTACTCCGAGCAGTAGTACCCTTTGTCCAATGGGGGACGAAAAGGGACCCACTGTGGTCTGCTTCGGCAAATCCCCAACTTATTATATATATTATACGTAGTGTTAATGTTGCTAATAAATTTATGTCTAAATTCCCACAAACACATGAAAAATTCTCTTTTTTCCCTTTTAAAATTTTTAAAAATATCTAAAATATCTTTCAAACATAACTTTTTTTTCGTATAAAATTTTAGGAACAAAAGTTTATGAAAGTATTAAAAACCATTCGAAACCAGCGACTATACCCCTATAATATATACCCCTAATAATGGTATATGATGTTTAAAACTTTTAAAAATACATTTTATTAGGTGGCAACCCTGATATTTCAAAATTACATAATTTTGAAATTCTGACCACGGATTCGGATTCAGTGACCAACTTTTTCTATGCCTTTTTTTGTCAGCCCCGAATTCGTAAAAATAAAAAATGAGGTGGCAACCCTATCCACCATCTTTCATTTTAAAATTCTAGCACTAATGAAAGATGAAAGGAGAACTCTTTAAAATAATTAATATTAGGTGGCAACCCTGCTTTTTCAAAAGTAAATACTTTTGAAATTCTGACCACGGTTTTGGATTCAGTGACCTATTTTTAGTATACCTTTTTTTAAGAATGCTGTTTAAGAATGGAGGCGAAGCTCTACTTAAATGCATTCACGAGCTTCTATGCAGAATATGGAAGAATGCATTCCGAACGATTGGAATATCAGTGTGCTCTGCCCAATCCACAAGAAAGGCGATCCCACTATGTGTGCCAATTACCGTGGGATAAGCCTTCTTAATATCGCATATAAGGTCCTGTCGAGAGTTTTATGTGAAAGATTGAAGCCCATTGTAAACGAACTGATCGGACCTTATCAGTGTGGCTTCAGACCTGGAAAGTCCACCATCGACCAGATTTTCACGCTACGACAAATCTTGGAGAAGAGTCAAGAAAAACTAGTCGACACCCACCATCTTTTTGTCGACTACAAAGCCGCCTTCAACAGCCCAATAAGGAAGCATCTGTACTCCACCATTTGTTACCAAACATGTGCGAATATAGTATATTGGGATGGTGAAATTTCTTACAAAATTCCCGTTCAAATTTATATGATTTATGATGATATCTCAAAAACTTTAGCTTTTCTCAGTACAACGTATTTTTGTATGAAAAGTCGTTGGTTAAGGATTAGCGTCAAACGAAAATAGAAATAGAGTCGTTTTTTATCTCTTTCTATGCTCATATGAGAAGGTCGAAGGTCACAGTGAAAAGGTCAAATATCGAGCACTGGCGAACTCTAGTAAGTATTTTTCTAGTATATTAAGTATACTTTTAGTAAGTATAATATTTTTAATAACAAAATATTTATATGATTTAACTGCATTTTAAGTTTTTGATTATTTTGGAAACTTTAACTTTGAAGTTATTGGTTGAACAGATTCGGAATAAAAAATTCTACCTCAATTTACACATTCAGGTTTACTCATAATATTTTATGGCATTTGTCATGGAGGCGTGGCACCTCCCGTTTAACCTAAATTTTCGATATCATATAGCGTTAGAATTCGACTTCAATGAACAAATACATTTTTATTGATTACATTTTATGGCCGTAGGATAGGGAGAACAGGGTGGGATAGGGTGGGAGCACCACCAATTTGTCCTATTTTATAGCTTTGTAGTTGTAGGTCGCACAACTTTAGAATTCAGTATTCCACTTCAATACACATATGCAGTTTCATTGATTATATTTCATGGACGTTGAACAAGCTCACAAAGCGTCAGATGTCAAAATTCGACCTCAATTTACACATGCAGTTTCTCTGATAACATTTTATGGACTGTCAATTGTGTTAAGCGTTGCAACGCGCCGTTTTTCAGCTAATATATATACAGTGCCGGCTTTAGAGGTGCCTAACCGGGGCTATGCGCGCGCCCTTAACTTTACCACATAATCTGAATAACTATCTCTATAGATACAAATAAATACTAAAGTCAGCGTATTAACTTTTATGAACTTATCTTATATAAGTTAAAATAAGTTTTTAGCGCTTACCTACCATGACTTAAAATTTTGTTGCTTGTCTTGTCGTATCCCTCACTTATTTATAAATAATAAATGTTTGGCAAAAGAGAGACTCACTCAGCGACAGGCTAGAAATATTAACTTGTGCTAGGCTCACTTTATACTTTTCTGTTTTTGCTCTATTTTAGTCGTAAGCAAAAAAACTTTTTTAGAAAAGTAGCACTTTAGTCAAGTCTAATGCAGGCCACTATCAAATTTATTGTACATTCTGCGCTCGTTGCAGATCGTACAGCTAATGTGCTTGTCGTTTAAGTTGTTGGACAAACGATTTGATATTTTATCTCATCATTTGATGAGATTTGGTGCACTGCAGTCAAAAATCGTACTTGTTATGAAAAATCTGCTTAAAAAAGAAATCTAAATGCAGTTTCAATAATACCCCAGTGTCGAATTTCATGTCTACACATGCCTTCAAACAGAAAACTTCCACGAGAGACTACTTCCACGCTCGCTTCCAAGTCTTACTTCTTTTTTGTATGAAACGGGACAAAAGTGCAGGCCTGCAGCGTTCGCTTCTACTTGCAGGCCTACAAGCAGGGCTGTAGAATATGTGAGAGAGGTGCGTCAAATGTACATGCTTGGGTAGGTGTGTAAACAGGCCTGCTCTCGCATATAAAATCCGCTCTTATAATAAAAAGAAAAAGAGGTTCGCTAGGCATTTTGAGCTCACAATACACTACTTTTTGTGGTGTTTTTTAAATTTTTTAAATAGAAAAACAAATGCTCTAAAAATTATTGCACAAAATTTTACACAATTTTTCTCAACATGCCCAGCGAGATTTCACACATTATCGGCCGTATTCATAAAAATATTTTAAAACAGCTTTCAAATGTTTTTTAGTTAAAATGCTTTTTAAAGTTAAAATACTCTTTAAAAGCGTTGTATATAAACGAGTTGTAAGAGTCTTGTAGTTGAAGTGAGAATACTGATGCTTTAAAGTAGGAACAGTTGTAGTTTTCGTTTGTGACTTTGATAAATAGAATGACAATTGCTTAATAATTTAAAAAAGAAAAAAATAGGTTTGTGAATATCATATACTGACAGGCATTTGTTTAAATTTTTTTACCTTTAAAAAATACAACTGCCAAACAATACTGTTTATAAAAATTGTGCTTTTTAATATAAAAATAATGGATGAAGGAGGTCATAAAAAACGAAGTCAAAATTGGGTGCACGAGGACAAGGTTTGCTTATATAAATTATTGTTTTAATTACTTCAGTTAAACTTTATTTTTAGTTTTTATTGCAAGAACTTGTTCGCGAGAGAGTTGCAGCAATCGAAAATAAAAACACAAATACTAACACAAACAAGACAAAGAAGGATGCATGGGATAGCCTTCTGCAAAGGTATGTTAACGTGACCACGAACCTCAACCTCATGTTGCCCTTAAGATTATTTTCCTTGCTATTTGTTTACAATTGTTAGCAAAATTATAATTTTGCATAGTTGAAAATATATTTTAACAATAATTTCAGTTTTAACTCGTTGTGTAAGGGCAACCAGCGTACGGTGCCGCAGCTATAAACACAGTGGGGCATCCTAAAATTAAATGCAAAAAAGGCCAAGGCAGAGTACAGGAAGGAAGTTTTAAAAACTGGTGGAGGGCCACAGCCTTTAGCTCCACAAGAAACCTTCGATGATATAAGTTCTTGGTTGCCGAACGAGTTTTTTATTGACTCCAACGAGTTTGACTCGGACAGAAGGCTTCAGGTGAGTGCTGATTAAAGTTAGTTATAAAGATCTTCAATATATTAGTTTTCATTACAGACTGCGGAAACGATTCCTATGGAGTGCATTGGGCAATGCGAGGTGCAGGTGTGTTTTCCAATTTCCAAATAATTTATGTTAAGTGCACATTTCGCTCTAGGTCTTAACTTCACCTATCCTGGCAGAGTCAATTCAAGACGAAGAGGTGATTTTAATCACTAGTCCCCAGCCCCAAATCGCAGGTCAAGAGGAGCCACAACCACCAAATAGAGCAGGAAAAAAGAGAAAGGTCAGTACGAAAAAATCTTTCCATCCACTCAAATTGTATTGTCTTAGTAGTGTTATTTACTTTTGTTTCTTTACTTCGTTGCCCTTTATACAAATTTTTTTTATTACCTTTTGCGTAGAAATTTTCCAAACAAAACTCAGACGATGCTGCTAGAATGAGTATCAACGCACTCACAAAACTGGATCTTAGAAATAAGAAAGAGCTTCACAAACTCAAACTTATTAATGAAAGGAAAAGGTCAAGGAACCTTGACATGGAGTATAGGCTGATCAAAGAAAAACTTAAATTATGCAGATCAAGTAATAAAAATCATTGTTAGTATTTTATTAAAATTTGTAATTAAAAACTCCTTTCAATAAAATTCTGAAGAATAAAATTAGCTCTTCTTCTTAATGGTCCTGTTTGTACGCTTTCACTTTGGTAGTTGTCAATAATCGATAATTCATTTTCACCAGAAATATTTTCGTCATCTGAAAATAAAAAACTTCTTTTTTACAGGTTCAAATCCAAGAGAAGAAAATTATTCTACTTAAAATTTTTATAAGTTTTAAACTATACTTATTAAATAAATTAAATAAATAATAACATTAATATATAAAAAATAAATATAAGTGTATGAACACATAATCATAGCTAAAATTGATTTATTTTGTTTATGTTAAAATTGATTAAGGCTATCGATTGTTCAAGTTTAAGAATCCTTGTTTTAATAAGTGAAATCATACTACTATGATTCAATTGGATCCGATGGATGGTAAGATTGTTAAAAACTCATTTAAAAAACCCACCAGATGGGGGCAAACCAAAATCAAATAAAGACTATATAGACATTATTTACCTAGAACATTATCGTCCATATCTATAGCTATATTGTGGAGTACAGCTAGTGCAACTATAACGGTTTTGGCATTTTCAAAATCAACTGGTAAGCCGAGAAGTAGGCATCGGAACCGCTGCTTCCAAACACCAAAGCACCTCTCAATAGTATTTCTAGTTGCAATGTGAGCTCTGTTGTAATTTCCTTCTTTTTCTGTATTAGGCCTTGACAGAGGTGTAAAGAGATACGGTAGAAGTTGATAGCCAGAATCTCCAAGTAAGCGGCCTCTAAACTCGCCATCCTCGAACCGTTGCTTTAAAACGGACTCGTTGAAAATTCGGCTATCATGTGTGCTTCCTCTCCATCTCGCTACTAGATCTCTTATTTTTAACCGAGCATCACACACAGCCTAAGTTAAGATGAGTAATAATTTAGATATGGACAGTAAGGAACTTAAAGTATGGTTGAACTGACTCTTTTGGTTTAGGAATATTAGCGATTTAGTTTTTTTTTAATGTGTGTGTGTGTTGTTTTTAGTGTTTGGAAAATCATGTAGTTTTGCTCTATCCCTATGAGTTCAGGAGTTATAGCCGATTTAGTGATTTAATTAATAATTTTCAATAATTCTGGCCATAACAAGTAGATGCCACTCCCAGAGCAAACGTCCAATCTATATAATAAAAATGAAACAGTGTTCGTTCGTAGCCTCATCACTCATGAACGACTTAACGGATTTTTGCTGAAATTTTGGAAGTAGATTGTTTCTGAGTACTAGATAGTTTACGGAAATTTTTTCCCATACCCCTTTAACCGCCCACGAATCATAAAAAATGCTATATTTCAGACGGTTTTGATCGCATTAGACAAAAATTTGGTAATTTAATTCGTATGCTTACTGTCTTTTAACGGCCCACAAATGAACAAAAATTTAATATTTCGGACGGCCGAAAATTTTACGGATTCTATATTTTGGTCAAATTAGACTTAAATTTGTTAATTTAGTTCATGTGGCTACTTTCGGAAAAATTTTTTTTCGATAAACATAAAAATTTGTATATAGAAGCAAGTCGGTGTGTGGCAGGCCAACGTCCGCCGAGGAATATTAGTAAAAAAAAATATTTCATTCTTTTGTTTTTATTTTAGAAAATAACGTAATTTTTGCTCTATCTTACTATTTTACATTTTACTATATTAAAATTAGTTTAACGTACCTGTATGTTCAATGAATAGAACCCTTTTCTGTTTATATAATATTGAGCAGCTTCACCCCCAGTTTTCCTTATTCGCACATGCGTGCCATCTATTGCTCCAATTACGCCAGGAAAATTTCGAATATTCCTAAATTGATGCATGATAGATTCCTCCTCTGCTATGGAAACCGGCATTCGAATCGAGGTACTTGCTAGGCGTGCAAGTGCACGGGCAACTCTAGTACATATTCTACTTACTGTTGGTTGACTAAGACCGTGCAAGTCGCCTGTGTCGTCTTGAACCTTTAAGAAATAATTATAAATATAATAATATTAAATTCTGCAAGATAACTTACTTCTCTTCGACCCCAACATCGCAATGCCACTAAAACTTGGAGTTGTGGTGATGTTCCGCTTCCTCTTCTGTCTAGTTTCAAGTCATTTTCCACGAGACTTATAATGTGCTGCATAGTTGGCTTTGTGAAGCGATACTTCCTCCTAAATTCGCAATCCGGTAGTTTAAAACTATCAAATCTTTTTTTGTACATTTTTGGTCGCCGATTATGTGTACTCACGCCAAAATGAGCTGCAAATTATAAGAAGCATGATGGAATTGTTTTCATTGCTCTAGCAAAGCTTATTTCATTCACAGCTTTACTGGAGCAATGTAACTGTCCAAATTACTTACCAATTGTATTAAGAAGATTGATCGTTGCCACGGAATTCATCTTGCGCACAAATTTTTCACACAAAACACCATTATTTTCATTTATTTATTTGTTTACATTTTAGTTTGTCACAAAATGAGAAGATTGCTCTTAATTGAGAACATTATAATTTAAAATAGCTTTGTAGGTGGTTTACAGAAGGTTTGTTCCTATTTTAAAATTCTCTCATTTGTGAAGCTGTTACAAGAGGTTTTTTTGCTTATTGAACGTTTATGAATAACGTTTTTAGGCATGTGTCCTACAAAGGGCTTACAAAAGGTTTGTAACTTTTTATGAATACGGCTGTATATTTTTATTTAATTATTAGTTTTATTTATATAAGAATTTATTTTAATCATTTTGTTTTTCTCTCGTTTTGACGCTTTTTTCATTTCATTTTTATAATTCTATTTGGAGCCCAAATCGTCACCGGTTGTATCTGTAAAAATAGAGAGAAAATACAATTTTTATTATGACACAAGGAAGTAATTTTATCGAAAAGGTTGTTACTTACTCTATATAAATGAATCCAGTTTTGTGTACTCTTTTAGCGCATGCTTCCCTTGCAGTCCATCGTAATTGAAGTCTTTTTTAATTTCAGGTCCAATCAAAGAGGACAAATTTTTAGTCAAGCCTCCATTTGTTAAAAGTTTCTTTCATGAGTTTTCACTTAGCATTTTTCTTTCTAAGCAATTTTGGTTGTGAGCATTTTCTAGTTTTTTCGCTATTTTTTCTTTTTCTTATTTTATATTTCTGTTCAAATTGCTTCTGCCTATTCCTAGTTTCATTTTAAATACTTATTTATATTATTCTTACACTTTTTAGTTAAAGTTCAATTAAATTTAATAAATATATAAAAATAATGTAATCGATATCAATAATGTAATATCGTGCGTTTTCTCCGCGAACTTCTGACTTATGGAATAATTTCGTTTCTATTTTAGCAAAAATAACGGCACTTGCATTCCGACGCCTCAACACAAGCATAAAAGTATTGTTTGACTTTTTGCACAGGCTTACACCGCTTCTTCATAGAAGTGCTGCGAGCATGTCTTAGCTATTTCTAGGCATCTAGTGGATAAGAGGCGTGGACATATTTGACAAGTATGGAAATATATGTAGCATATAACGTTTAAATATTCAGTGCGTTTGTGAATGTGTGTGTAAAGCGGATGCACGCTTGAACTTCCGGCTCAGGCTCGTCGGCTTCGGGGTGGTGTTCAAACCGCAACTCACAATAAAAAAAACTACTTCCAAATTACTTTAAATTGCGTGCAACGTTTTTATTAAGGCGGTAGAAGACAGTTAGAGAAAGATATTAGAAGAGAGAAGACAGGAAAATTGTCACTAAATTATGGTAAAGCCATGGTAAACTTTCATGGGATTCTATGATGGAGTTGATCCCACTGAACTCTCCCAACCATGATCAGCGAATAAGACCTATAACTGATCCCTAAGCACTATCACACCCTTATAAAGGGTCCGCCAAATAACTTTTTTTTTTAAATTTTCAAACTACTGAATATTTTCTCAAATTTCTTTTTTTATTTGAAAGTACAATCCTTCCGGTTAATAATGGAAAATAATTTCATTCAAATGGCTGCCTCGGTTGGCCATGCAGTGGCCTACACGATCGGTCCAATTTTTAAGCACATTATCGATTGTGTGCAGCTGTATTTCACCATGGCTTCACGAATATTGTCCTTTAAAGCGTCAATTGTCTCTGGCTTGTCGGCGTCCAATAGTCCAACGGTGTCAAATCGCAGCTCCGAGGTGGCCAAACGACATCAGCTCTGCGGCTGATAATGCGATCTTCAAAAACAGGGCGTAAAACATCGAATGTAGCTTTGGCTGTGTGGCACGTAGTGCCGTCCTGTTGAAACCAACTGTTGCCAATATCCTCCTCTTCAATTTTTGTGAACAAAAATTCGTTTAACATGGCCCGATAACGATCGCCATTGACTGTAACGGCCACTCTTTGCTCATTTTCGAAGAAAAATTGCACAATTATGCCTCTGGACCAAAATCCGCACCAAACAGTGACTCGTTTGCGAACTCGCAGCGGTTTTTCAATGTATGCGTGCGGGTTTTCTGTGCCCCAAATGCGACAATTTTGCTTGTTTACATACCCGCCAAGATCAAAATGAGCTTCATCTGGAAAGATAATTTTTTTGGCAAAATCGGCACCTTCTGTAAGTCGATCGCAGGCCCACTTAGCGAAGCGAAAACGCATTGGATGGTCAGTTGGCTTCAACTCCTGAACCAATTGGACTTTGTATGGCGTCATACCAAGGTCTTTATGCACAATTCGTCTCAATGATGTCTCCAAAATGTTCAATTGTTGAGAACGACTGTGAATTGATGAACAACAAAAACATATTTAATAAAAATATAAACACCAAAGAGCGCGTCGGTAAAAAAAAGAATCGTTGAAACTTAGTTTAACTCAAGAAAAAAAAAAATTTGAAAGGATGTTAACAGAGACTTACATTCTGTAAAGTTTGTGCACCTATGATGAAAGTACTTTCAGGGAGATGAGAGGGTTTTTTGCTAGTCTGTTAAAACCGTTTCTCGTACCTGTTTCTGCTAAACTCTGCAGTATATATAGCATAACTTTTTTTACTTTTTAAACAACTACTGCGCTTTTGACCTATTGACTATTGAATGTTAATAATTGACCTATTGAATGTTAATAAAAGAAATAAAAATAAAAAAAATTGTGAGCGCACTTATATTCACAGTTTTTGTTAAGTTTAACATATGTTTGTTCTTTTATTTTTTTTTATGGAGGCAAGTGTATAAGAGGAGGTTAGGAATTAATTTTTTTTTCTTTAACTCATCACTTGTTGCAATTTTATTTAATTTTATTTTAGTGAATGAATCAAACTTAATTTTAGAACAAATTAGAAAAAAGATTTAATTTTAAAAACTGAAAAATTTAGAATTTACCTACTTTTAGAATTTTTATTTTCTATTTTTGCATGCTTATTATATCAACTTTTGTTTTCTCAATTTTACTTTAGCAGTAGTTTCCTAGTCACATTACTTTAATTTAAAGGAAACTAGTTCACTTTTCTTATCTTATTTTTTTTTAATTTAGAGTAGGTTGTTAACTATTTATAGGCTTTGTTTTTAGATTTAAGCAGTTTTTACCGAAGTTATTAGATTTTAATAAATGTTTCAAACCACGCGTTTTTATAAAACCAGTTTTTCGGACGTGCGACGTTCGTCCTCGCTGCTTGATCTTTTTGACTAATCCCACGATGCTCTTTCCGTTATGGATAATGAGAAGTTGAGAAATGTTGTACCGAATTTTAACGCTGTGAGAAATTAAGCGCCAATCAAGTTGTTGGTATAAAACGAAATTGATATCAAATGGATTTTTGTTTTTGTCATCGTATTGAAAATAAGGTTTACTTCTTTGAGAGTTTGGCGCTGTTTAAAAAACTCTTCTAGGCCTTTACCAAATGTGATTTTTTCCAAAAGTCTCAAAAAGGTGATGATTAAGTTCAAAAAGCACTTGCCCATTTATTTTATTATAAAGTTTTTCGAATTGAGATATTTGGATATCTCAAAGCAAAGCTTAAATATCTCGAGCAAAGCGCTTTATTTAAGCTGCAAGAACTTTCCACTAATTTTCTATGCAGAACGGTGTAAAAAAAATTAGCAATTATTTAATAAAATTTTATGCTCATCCGCTGGTTTTGTAATTCGTGACAATTTTTATGTTTGCCAATAAAAAAATTAAATTTTATATAGATGTCTAAATGGATCTTTGGTTGAGTCAGAAAAGACCGAGGTTGCGGCAGTATCCTACCATTTCACCTTCGTTTTAAGGCGTGATTTTACAAATTTGTAAATCGCCATTTTGGTAATTTTATTTTATTTCGATATAAGGGACTATTATTAATCGATAGTGAGAGTGGAAAATAAAATTAACAACTTTCAAACTTGTTGGTCGGAAAGTCAATCATAGGATTGAGAGTAAGGAGTAAAAACTAAAAAATCTGAGACAAATAATTTATAAGCTACAAGCGCCGGTACATATATGTATACTCATATTACAATATTACATTACTCAATTTTCTTCTCAGGACTGTGTCAGCTTACTCTCTTTGAGAAAAAGACTAAAATAAAACCTACAACTGGTTTAAAAAAAAACTACAACAAAACGAATACTAGCATGTAACTAGTATGAAAACTACTAGAATTAAACTGGCAGGTATTATTTAATTCTAATATGAAACTGGTCAATATTAAACTAGTATTTAACTAGTTAAAAATATACAAGAACAAACGTGGCTCAAATCATACCAGTAAAAAGACTAGTTTTGATTATATTAGTTTGAAAGTTACTACCATCAAACTACTTCAAATTAAGCCAGTAAAAATACAACCTCAATTCGTATCGAGAATAGGACAATTGTTTTTTTCCTATGACATTATCACAGAAAAATAACTGTAAAAAGCACTTGAGCAAAACTAGTACCGGTATTTTTTGACCTAGGGTCAAAATTTCAGATTTCGCTATTGTTATTTATTCGTCAAAGTGATAAAATCGCTTCCAAGAAAAATGACTTCGAAAGAAAAATTAATTAAATAATATTAATTAATTAATATTTATATAAATTTTTTATATGTTAACCAATATTTTTCTCAACCCACATTATTGTGCGTCTTCTTTTTTAAAAGCTTTTATTTAACTTGCTTCGTTCGTAAGTATGTCCGTATGTATGTCCTCAAAACGTGCAAGGCATTTTTCGACAACTTGTTCGTATCCGATTAAGCTAAAATTTAGCATACATATGTAAGGGGTCGTCCATAAACTACGTTACTGATTTTCCGGTTTTTTTACCCCCCTCCCTTGCGTTACTTTTCGTAGTGCTTTTCAAAACCCCTCCCCCCATAAAGTAACGTAACATATGAAATTAATTCATTCGAATGATAATATATTTTGACTAGCTCTGACAATTTTCATTAGTATTAGTGACTAGTATGACAAGATACATTAAAGGAACAATTGAAAAAAAATCAAAATAATTAATATCATCTGTAAAAGCTATTCCATCTGCGTTCCAAGATTCGATGCTCTCAATCACTGCGATAGAATAAGCTGGTAGCTTTGTTGAGGATTCTTTAAAATAGAATTTTTATGTTTGTTTTAATCAAACATAAATATGTAAAGTTAAAATTTTTTTAAATGATTGTTTCGAGAGAGGTTTCGAGAGAGGTTTTTCGCCGATTTTTTAATTTTTGGTAACGTTACAATATCTAAACATCTCCCCCCCCTACCGTTACTTATCGTAGTGCATTTCAAAACTCCTCCCCCCCTAAATTGGTAACGTAGTTTATGGACGACCCCTAAGTCCGATGACAAAAATTTTAATTATGATAAAAATTTTTGCCAAACCACATTTTACCGCCCACAAATCAATGCTATATCTCTAAAACTACTAGGCCGATTCAGCTGAAAGTTTGGCAGTAAATTTTCATCGAGAAGAGGATAATTAAGGAAAATGTTAGCCACTCCCCCTTTTACCGCCCATAAATAAAAAATGCTATATCTCCAAAACTACGGGGATGATTCAGCTAAAATATTGGCAGTTAATTTCCTTCAAGAAAAGAATGGTTCTGGAAAAAATAGTGCCACTCCCCCTTTTACCGCCCACAAATAAATAAAAATCTTAGCCCAATTTTACCGCCCACAAATCAATAATAAATAAAAAGCTTTTTTTTATTTAAAATGGTCTATTTATTTATTTAAATTTATTGCTTAATGGTCTAAAAACTTAAAATGCTGTTATATTTGCTAAATTTTCAAAATAAAAGATGCTTATAAGAAATATTTATGCCACACCCCCTTTTACCTAAAATGTACATATTACTAAAATAATTTATATCTTTTCTAGCTGGAATCATTATTGAACCATCAATTGGCTTATGAAGGAAAAGTAGGAAATATTTAGTGACAGCTTATATTGTCAATATATGTTACAAATAAGGCGTGTTACAATACACGTTAGTATTTTTTATGCAATGTTGGATATTGCATACAAATATTGTTTACACGCTCAAAGTCTACAAATGTTATAATTTTTGTTTTGCGAAGAAGATGAAAGGCAAAAAATAATAAAACAACAAAAGAGAAGAGAAGCGAAAATAAAAAACAAGTTAAAAGAATAATAAAATATAGCAGGCACTATTGAAAAAAATTGTTTATTGTCCTTAAATGTTTGTGAATTAACAAATTGAAGATTTAGAGAAAAAATAACAGCAAAGTCGCACAGTGCACTTTTTTGGCACTTTTTTTTTATATAATCATATAATTTTACTTGCCATTTTACATTTTTAGATTTACTTGACATTAATTAAACTTATTTGGCAGTAGCCTTTTTAATATATAACATGATTACTTGATCTAACTCACAATTAAATTTATGTAGAAGGTAATGATGTTATAAACAAAAATTCATTATACTACGATGTTCTATAATTTTTAAGATAAGGTGTCAAAAAAACGGAAATTGAGCAATCCTTAAGAAAATTCAAAAGGTTACAAATACATTAACAAAGAAAATACATTAACATTATTGGAAAAACATGCATATTGTAGGGTACTTATTAGAGATAAACGAAAATTTCTAGGTGTTGTTACCTGTCTTTACGTGATATACACACATCAATTTTCAAATCAAAATCAATCATTAATGTGCCAAGTCGTGCCAAAATTAAATCAAAGTTTCAAATATTGAAGGGAGTAGTTCAAAAATTATCAAAATTACATTGCTTACGGTTTTGTGTGTCTTTCGATAAATATTTAGAAATAAATAAAATTTGTATTCGTAATACCATTCTTGATGGTTATCGAACAGCCATGATGGTCGAAACGGCTTCATTCATCAGACGAAAATGTGTTTTTTATCGGAAAATGTGAAAAACAACAAGTGCAACCTTCTAAATTTAAGTGATTCTTATTTTACAATGTTCGTTACGAAAAAAAACCATTACTGAAAAAACCCGGTAAGTGTTTGACGAAATTTTACCCTTCTGGAAGAGAGCTTGAATTCCAACGCTTCGTAAAATGTTTTGCAAAAGTGTTGACGTAATATGAGGTCTGGAGAACTGCGCAGAAAGGTCCGAGTCAGCACAAAATCGTAAATGATTTTAAGAACAATTTTGACTGTTCGTATTTCACCCATTAACGCTCTTGACATTATGACCTTCCCAAATGATCGAATTTTCCTCATAATGACCCCTTATCAACTCGGCAACTAAAAGCCAACAACTCGAGAATACAAAAGCAAGAAAATACCGTAACTTAGTAGAAATTAGCTTTTGCAGTTTATAATAACTTGAAAAGTTATTAACTCGAATATTATCAAAAGTTTGCTAAGTTATTTAGGCTTATTACGGTTCACAGCAATAAACTGCTGTGTCTTCTTACGAGTAGACACAACAGTCAAGAAGATACAACAGTTTCAAGCTATTATGGTTCACAACAATACGTTGTTGTCACGTTTGATTGTGGAACGTATGTAGAGTACGTTGCTTGACTGGTCCAGGGTTGCTTCTGAGAAAAGCACTCTTAAAAAAGTATTTTTTAAATAGCAAAAAGTAATATCTTGATAAGAATTTTTGCGATATGAAAAGGAAATATTGTGAGCCCATGTGAGCCGTTAATTTCAACTGGCGTCAAAAAATAGGATTAAATCTAGTATAATGAAATAGCTGGATTTTAAAATGTTTTTAAGTACAAGGAAGCATTTTTTACTGAGATTATAATGGTGTTGAAAAAAATTCGCTTTCCCCTCCTTTTGGCCAAGAACTGCACAAGCCTACTTGAAGTCTATTTCAAGCACTTGCTTGAAATACAAGTTCAAAATAGCTTGAGCTTGATAATTTTGAATCAAGTACAGCTTGTTATTGAATATAAATAAGCCCACGACAACTTGCGACTTGCAAGTATGCTAGCTTACAAGCGAACGGCACGAAGTTTCAAATAAAGGACGTATGAAAAGACATATTATTAGGTGGCAACCCTATTATTTAAAAATTTTATAATTTTGAAATTCTGACAACGGATTCGGAATCAGCGAAACCCATTTTTTGTGTACCTTTTTTTTTTGCCAGCCCCGAATTCATAAAAATACAAAAAATTAAGGTGGCAACCTTATCCACCATCTTGAATTTTAAAATTCTGACTATAGATTCGAAATCAGCGACCCCTTAACACTGATAAATGATGATTAAAACTCTTAAAAATACATTTTATTTAGGTGTCAACCCTGTCTTAAATTTCAATCAATCTTAAATTTTAAAACTGTGACATTATATTCGAAATCAAATCCATTGCCATAATTTCAAAATAACAAGAATTCGCAAAAAAAAATCTAGGTGGCAACTCTATCCGCCATCTTAAATTTTAAAGTTTGACATCATCTTCGAAATAAGTTACCCCTAAAACTTCCAACCACGGAGTCCACAGAATCCTTTAAAGTATTACGCTTAAGCTCTCTCTAAACAAGCTAATTGAATTTATTGAATACTTGCTTTAATTGGATACTTGCCTTCAATTTTAAGCTTTTCAAGCTTTTTGCCGAAGGCATCAAGCTTTCCTTTACTTGAAACTTCGTGCCGTTCGCTTGTAAGCTAGCATACTTGCAAGTCGCAAGCTGTCGTGGGCTTATTTATATTCAATTACGAGCTATAATTGATTCAAAATTATCAAGGTCAAGCTAGCTTGAACTTGTATTTCAAGCAAGTACTTGAAATAGACTTCAAGTAGGCTTGTGCAGTTCTCTGATGCCAATAGCATAACTATAATTTAAGAATTATGGCAAATTTAAAATACATCTTGTTTTTAATTTAAAACCCCTCTCCCGGCATTTCTTAACTAATAAAATAAAATAGCACTTCTTTCTATCATAAATATTCCAAAATAATAAAAAAGTAGCATCGCAGAAATTTATAAAAACGTAATCTAATTAGTACGTTTCGATCCAACTGTGAACTGGTCACTGTCAAAATAAAAAAGTAAAAAAACAAACAATTTCTAATTCAATTGCTAAATTCAATATAATTCTGTTCACAAGGAGACGTATTATCAATTTTCTGTGAAATTTTCATAATTAATAAAGAAAAACGAAATTAAAGTTTTTTCCTAAATGACCTCTATGTTTATTATGTTGACTTTATATGATTTAAATACAAATTCTAAATGTTTGATAGTTTAAATCATACTTGATTTTAAATACAAATTCTAGTTGTTTGACAGTTTAAAATCGTTTATCGAGCTTAAGGTCAAAGTTAGAAACAATTAATTGTTCTAACGAATTTTTCTAAAGAAACAACAACAACAACAAAGTTTTTTTTCAATATGAAAGGAAAAAAAAAAACCACTAGCAAATTGATTTTATTGTACAATTTCTGCGTGCTAAACGCGTCATCAGAAATCTTTGTGATTGCCCGTGCAAGCGCGTAGACGCACTGCACCATCGGGGCGATGAGATTTTGAAGCTTCAATTTCTCATTTTTTCCCTTAATTTCATAATGCCACATTTGTTGTTGTATTTCTGTTTTACTTTAGTTTCTATGCCTATATTATATGTAGTCCAACAGCCTGCTGGAATTCTGCACTAACAAAGCATGTTTACTGAAGTTGTTTTTAGAATTTTTGCTGATTTTGTTTTTCAGCTGTTTCCGTTTGGTCGAGCTCTACCATTTGATTAAAGTTTTTTCCTAAATGACCTCTATGTTTATTATGTTGACTTTATATGATTTAAATACAAATTCTAAATGTTTGATAGTTTAAATCATACTTGATTTTAAATACAAATTCTAGTTGTTTGACAGTTTAAAATCGTTTATCGAGCTTAAGGTCAAAGTTAGAAACAATTAATTGTTCTAACGAATTTTTCTAAAGAAACAACAACAACAACAAAGTTTTTTTTCAATATGAAAGGAAAAAAAAAACCACTAGCAAATTGATTTTATTGTACAATTTCTGCGTGCTAAACGCGTCATCAGAAATCTTTGTGATTGCCCGTGCAAATGTGGCATTATGAAATTAAGGGAAAAAATGAGAAATTGAAGCTTCAAAATCTCATCGCCCCGATGGTGCAGTGCGTCTACGCGCTTGCACGGGCAATCACAAAGATTTCTGATGACGCGTTTAGCACGCAGAAATTGTACAATAAAATCAATTTGCTAGTGGTTTTTTTCCTTTCATATTGAAAAAAAAAACTTTGTTGTTGTTGTTGTTTCTTTAGAAAAATTCGTTAGAACAATTAATTGTTTCTAACTTTGACCTTAAGCTCGATAAACGATTTTAAACTGTCAAACAACTAGAATTTGTATTTAAAATCAAGTATGATTTAAACTATCAAACATTTAGAATTTGTATTTAAATCATATAAAGTCAACATAATAAACATAGAGGTCATTTAGGAAAAAACTTTAATCAAATGGTAGAGCTCGACCAAACGGAAACAGCTGAAAAACAAAATCAGCAAAAATTCTAAAAACAACTTCAGTAAACATGCTTTGTTAGTGCAGAATTCCAGCAGGCTGTTGGACTACATATAATATAGGCATAGAAACTAAAGTAAAACAGAAATACAACAACAAATGTGGCATTATGAAATTAAGGGAAAAAATGAGAAATTGAAGCTTCAAAATCTCATCGCCCCGATGGTGCAGTGCGTCTACGCGCTTGCACGGGCAATCACAAAGATTTCTGATGACGCGTTTAGCACGCAGAAATTGTACAATAAAATCAATTTGCTAGTGGTTTTTTTTTTCCTTTCATATTGAAAAAAAAACTTTGTTGTTGTTGTTGTTTCTTTAGAAAAATTCGTTAGAACAATTAATTGTTTCTAACTTTGACCTTAAGCTCGATAAACGATTTTAAACTGTCAAACAACTAGAATTTGTATTTAAAATCAAGTATGATTTAAACTATCAAACATTTAGAATTTGTATTTAAATCATATAAAGTCAACATAAAAAACGAAATTTTAAATAAAATTTTCATTTTAAATCTATTTCGTTTCTTTAACACAACACTAAATTAGCTGTCTTC
Source organism: Dichetophora obliterata (assembly GCA_963920525.1). Lineage (NCBI taxonomy): Eukaryota > Metazoa > Arthropoda > Insecta > Diptera > Sciomyzidae > Dichetophora > Dichetophora obliterata. The sequence goes on along the minus strand of OY986438.1, from coordinate 66,552,215 downwards.
AAAATTTGGCAGATAACAAGACAATAAAGCACAACTGCTGTGTTGCGTAGTAAGTGTGTTGAAGACACAGCATTGTTGACAGACAACGATGAAATGTATTCAGTTGCTTTGTTGTCTACCGTAATAGAAATTTTCACATTGAAGACAGCAATTACTGTTGTGTTGTGAACCGTAATAGGGCTAATTATAAATTGGAATAGCAAATCTTGATTATTTTTTGGTGAATGCATATTTTGATGTGAACTTATTGAAATATTATTATTAGTTATTATAAACTGAATAGCAAAATTTGATTAGTTTTAGCTGAAATCTGGCGTAATTCTGAAGTGGCTGAGATTCAAGCGCAAGTTTTGCTTAACCACAATACAAATTTGGCAAACACTTTTCTCCGAGTACGAATACGATAAGCATTTTTTATATAACATGTGCGAATATAGTATATTGGAATGATGAAATTTCTTACAAAATTCCCGTTATTTTGATATTAAATTTATGATAATATCTTAAAAACTTTAGCTTTTACCCATATTCGAAGCGCCCATTTTATTTTTAAATAAATCAAAGAAACCACAATTTTTTGTCTGTTCGTCATGAATATCATTTAATTGGGTTCAAGTAGATTTGCTTACATTATTTCTTGAATATGATATCTCGTAAATGGTCGCCATTGGCCTCTACGACATATTGTGCCCGTTTTGCAGCATTTTCCATGGTTTTCTTCAACATTTCGACGGGAATGGCGGTTATTCCTTGACGGATGTTGGTTTTCAGCTCTTCTAGGGTCTTTGGCTTGTTGACGTAAACCTTTGATTTCAAATAACCCCACAAAAAGAAGTCTGGAGGCGTTAAATCTGGTGATCTTGGCGGCCAATCGAAATCACCATTTTTTGACATCAAACGGCCAGGGAACAATTGGTTCAAAAAATCGATTGTAGTGCGGCTTGTGTGTGGTGGCGCACCGTCTTGTTGAAACCAGTAGTGCCTGATACGCTTTCGACGAACGATTGGCATGAACAAATTGTTTATCATATCGCGATAACGCTCCTGATTGACAGTAACTCTGTGGCCATTATCATCTTCGAAAAAGAACGGCCCAATGAGCATTTTAGCACAAACGCCGCACCAAACAGTGACTTTTGCATCGTGAAGAGGTACCTCTTGAATCTCTTGTGGATTTTCAGTGGCATAAATACGGCAATTTTGTTTGTTTACCGTTCCGTTCAACTGAAAATGAGCTTCATCGCTCATGATAATTTTATGCCAAAATTGCTCGTCTCCTTCAGCCATTTCGATGAATCTTTGGGCCCATTCCAATCGACGTGGCTTATCGGTAGGCAACAATTTGTTTACCAATTGAATTTTGTACGGAAATAAATTCAAATCAACACGTAAAATGCGTTGTAAAGTGGATCGGGGAATGCCGAGCTGCTGAGAACGGCGATTTTGGGATGTCGTTGGTGACTGCTCAATACTGGCTCGTACGGCTGCAATATTCTCATCCGATCGCCTTGGTCGCTTTTTATTTGGCCTCTTTGGGTTACCAAGAGTATTACCAGTTGTAAATCTTTCATACAAACGATAAATTGTTTTCTTGGAAGGCGCACTTTTCACTTTATTTATTTTTTTGAAAGCACGTTGAGTTTTCACTATTGACTTGTTTTGTTGAATGTAAATTTCAACAATTTTAGAGCGTTCGCGTTTTGTGTACTGTTCCATTGTAAACATTTGCTTGGAATGACGCTTCAAACGCGGTATGTCATTAGTCGATTTGGCATCACTGCGGAAAGTTACTGAGCCAGATGGGCGCTTCGAATAATGGCTACCCTGTACAACGTACTTTTGTACGAAAAGTCGTTGGTTAAGACTGAGCGTCAAACGAAAATAGAAATAGAGTCGTTTTTTATCTATTTCTATGCTCATATGAGAACGAAAGCGATTTAATATCACAGTGTAGGTCGAAGTTTACAGTGAAAGGAAATTTCAAGCACTGGCATACTCTAGTAAGTATTAAAAAAGTATTAAAAATTTTTTTTATATGAGTTAAAAATAATTGTTTTCTTGTTAATTTTTAACTGCATTTGAAGTTCTTGATTATTTTTGAAACTTTAACTTTGAAGTTATTGGTTGGACAGATTCGGAATTAAAAATTCTACCTCATTCACACATTCACATATACACATTCAGGTAATATTTTATGGCATTTGTCATGGAGGCGTGGCACCTCCCGTTTAATCCAAATTTTCGATATCAAATAGCTTTAGATACAGCGTTAGGATTCGACTTCAATAAACAAATACATTTTTATTGATAATATTTTATTGGCGTAGGATAGGAGAATAGCACCACCCGTAATACAACCCAAATGTGTCCTATTTTATAGCTCTGCAGTTATAGGTCGCACAGCGTCGCAATTCAGTATTCCAATTCAATATGCATATGCAGTTCCATTGATTATATTTCATGGGCGTTGAACAAGCTCACAAAGCGTCAGATGTCAAAATTCGACCTCAATTTACACATGCAGTTTCTCTGATAATATTTAATGGGTAATTGACATGGGAGCGTGCTTGCAATGCGCCGTTTTTCAGCTTATATATATACGTGCTAGCTTTAGGGGTGCCTAACCGCGGCTGTGCGTGCATCCTTATCTTTACCACATAATCTGAATAACTATCTCTATAGATACAAATAAACACTAAAGTCAGCGTATAAATAATAATTGTGCATTTAAGTTGTGTAGGTTGTTATTTAGTTAATGCCGTGTTGTTGTTGTTTTTGCATGCTTGCTGTGTTATAGTTTCTTCTTTGTGCTGTGATTTGTTTATCTTCAGCTCAGTGAGTGTTGTTTTTGTTTTTTGTTTTCTACTGAACTGTGCACAAACTGCCTGAATATAAGCACTATAAAAGCACATTTTGCATCTGCTCATTTTTTAAAAATGAAACATTGATTATTTTTCTGCAGAAAATATCGTTGCTTGTTCTTTAGACGAACTTTGCAAAAGCCAACATTCTAAACCCCATGTTCAGCTGTTCTGGTTCATGTGAGCAGATGTTTCATGCATCTTTTGCCGGTATTTCCAAGTCATGCCAAGTCACGACTTAAAATCTCAGCGATCAGGCCTTCGCTGGTACTGTGCTTTGTGTAGGGCACTTTCCCTAGATGGACTTTATTCAAAAATTAAGCTTTTTGTGGAAAGTCTTAACTCATTAAACAATTTCTCGAACATTTTTTAGTGAAGTTAGGGCCGCACCAAGTACCAGCGTCTATGATGAAAATTCCATTTCGGAAAATATCCCGCTTTCTTTGTCACAGACTGTTTCTTCCGGGACACAAACAATCCTTTCATCAGAAGACCACATTATCTCAAAAAGAAAGAGAAAAAATAAAAACATAATAAGCGAAAATAATCTATATCTACTTCTCAGGCCAAGCAGCCCTCAGCACCGCTTTTGAACAGGAACACTCCAGTTACTTCCTCGTCACCTTCTATCATTCCTTCTTTGACTAATAGTTCAGTTTTGACTCCTAGAAATCTATCAAGCTTAAGGGCAGTGTCGAGGAAAAAAAAATGAATTTATTTCACGTCTTCAGCCCGACACAACTGTTGAAAATGTATTGACCTTTATCAAACATAATAAATTGTTGAGTCAAAATGTATTTTGTTCATGCAAAAAAATAGGTAATGCTTCCCATACATCTTCTGTCAAATTTTCAGATTTTTTATTGCATGCGAAACGGAAGATACAGGGTGTTAAAAAGTGCTATTTTCGTTGTTCGACTCAACATTAAGAGTAAATAACACTAATTTAAAACAACAAAAATACAAAACTTTTGACAAATTCTAAACTAACTTTAAAAGATCTTTTAAGTTGTAAAAACATTTTTGTTTTTTGGATCAACTTTTGAAAAAAATCATGGTTGAAAACTATAAAACTGATGAAAAAAATCTATCTTCAATAGTCACAATAGGCAAAACTGTCACTTTTTTTAAAACACATATTAAAATTTAATTTTTTTAAATTGAAATATAAAAACTTGAAAGATTTTATCTCTATTGGTTTTCAAGAAATAAATCATCAAAAATGTACATATTTTTCATTATTTTCATAATTTTTTCATTTTTGAACCCCTTTAACTTGCAAAATAAATTATCGTCGAAATAAGAAATACCATTTCAATTTTTTTAGAATTTTTAAAAAAGGTCACACCGATTTGCTGTTTTGTTTCGTTTTCACCATGTAAGGAACTCCTCGTTAGTTCCATTATTGTTCCCTGCTCTGCTAACATCGAACTAATGCGTTAAGGTTGTACATTGCAATTCTAATGTATATCTTATTAATGCATACCTTCCTCCTAAGAGCAGTGTAGAAGTTTATGCAAGCCTTGCGGATTGCATAGAACACGTTATTAGCATAATTTACGTTAATGACGATATTTTATTGTTAGATAATTTTAATCTGCTTGACTTGAAATGGGAATCTTCTGACGATGATACATATTTTTGTGCATCTAATTCAAAGACACGCCAAGAGTATATATTAGTTGATAATATATGTTCTGACTTACAACAAGTGAGTTCTATTTATAACAGTCGTGAAAAACTTCTTGACTTGGTATTAACTGCAGACAGTAACAATGTAATTGTTGAGAGGGCCCCCTCATGCTTTGACTGCTGTTGATGAATACCATCTGCCATTGAGCATATGGTACACATCAGACAGGGATAATATAGTAAAGTCTAATTCAATAGATAGAGTTTATGAATTCAAAGTAAATTTCTTGTAATTTTAGAATATGTTAATAATAACACTCGTGATGATTGTGCGACCTCACTTAGAGTATGCAAGTCAAGTTTGTGTCCTCATGTTACAATGTACAATGTACAATGAATAGAGAGAATCCAAAAACGTTTTGTTCGGTTTGCTCTAAGGGGCTTAAGTGCAACTCACACTTTTCTCCTTATGAGGATCGTTTAAAACTATTAAAAATGCAATCTTTGAATTAGAGAAGGAAGTCTGCAGATATCGTCTATTTACACCAACTCATAACTGGTGTATTCGATTCACCAGAACTCCTAACTCTCATAAATTTTAACACTAACCGTAGAAGCAGTAGAAATGCTAACAATTTAATTAACTTACCTTTTAGGGCCATTTTATGCATACATAGGGCATAAATATGATTTAATTCGGGGATAATTATCTCTATTTTATACCAAGCGTATAAATCGGGAGATAAAAAAGTGGTTTTGTTCACATTTTATCCCGGCTTTATGCTTAGAGTTCGAGTTAGAGTTAGAGTTAAATTCGCTCTCAGTTTTTCTGTCTGAACAGAATCATGTCGTTGTCGTGTCGGCAGACAGAGCGCTGAGAGAGACAATGGCCGCATTCAGCGCAGACAACCGTTGGCAACTGTTCTGTAAAAATTCGCTGAATGGTACAAATTTGGTAGCGCTAAATAAAATTGATAAAGTAGCGAACGCCTTTTAATCGAGCGAACAAATTCTATGCTACATGAACACAACTGTTTGCTTAACTGTCAGATGCTGTTATATATACATTGGACAAAGGGTACTACTGCTCGGAGTACTCGTACGTGAGCATGCTCCTTGTGTAGGCATCCTTTGTCACCTCAAGCATATTCTTATAGGTTAGTTGACCAATCTCGGCTTCGCCAATAGACGTCCCAGAGTGGTCAGTCTTATGCTTGCCAGCGCCGGACACTGGCACAGAATGTGTGCTGCTGTTTCCGTCTCCTCTAGGCATAACCTACACGCATCGTCCTCGGTCAGAGTCATCTTCCCGAGATGGTACATGAAGGGACCGTGTCCTGTGACCAGTGCAGTAAGCCAGCTTAAAGTCCTTCGATTGTATCGGATAACTTTTGCTGCCTCACTACGAGACCACTTCACGGCCGCCTTTGATTGCCTGCAATTAACAGCTTCTTCCCACCTTTTACTGTATTCCGAGTCCGTCCATTGTTTAATAAGGCCTGCCACCATATTGTCGCCTATGGCGATACGTCGTTCTGGTCCACAGAATTCTTCTGCTGATCCTGCTCTTGCTAAAGAATCAGCTTCTTCATTCTGTTCTATGCCAGAGTGTCCTCTCACCCACATAAGTGTGAGCTCATTCGTCTGGGCGCACCTATTGAGTTTTGTAAGACATTCTATGGCCAACCTGGAAGTGATGTCTGTCCGTTGCATACACCTAATCACAGACTGATTGTCGAGAGCGATGACAATTTTCTTGCCACTGATCCGGCCATCTATCAGGTGGTCCAGCGCATGCACTACGCCAAGCATTTCTGCCAGGTATACAGACACAAACCTCCCCAACCTCAGTACACAGGATAGGCTTAACTCTTTTGAGTACACGCCTGCCCCGGCCCGGCCATTCATCAGAGAGCCGTCTGTGAATATACTGATATCGCTACCAGCGATTTCTTCACAAACGGCTCCATCCGTTATAAGAGTTTTATAACATTTTTCTGTTATTTTTACTCTCTGCCTTCCGTCCATTGGCATAAGCGCCTCCCTGACATCTCTCTGTACAAAATCAAGGATGCGAATATGACCATGCAGGGCCGTTGCCCCATGCCACGTAGTATTTCGCAACATCCTGAGGGCTGACAGCACCGCTGTTTTCTTTATTTCTAAATTCAACGGCAGCATACCTAACAGAACCTCCATTGCGCTTGTTGGAGTGGTGCGTATTGCACCTGTTATTCCAACACACGCCAGCCGTTGGACTCTGTCCAGTCTCTTCTTAATGGTTTTCTGGCTGACTTTTGTCCACCAAATCACCGAAGCATACGTGATGACAGGTCTAACCATCATAGTGTAAACCCATTTCATAGCCTCTGGGTTTAGCCCCCATTTGAGACAACAAACGCGTCTGCACTGGAACAGAACCCTCTTGGCTCTTTGAATCCTATCTTCTACATGCTCGTTCCAGTTCAGTTTGCTATCAAGGGTTACCCCTAGATATTTAACTTTCGTGGACATGTTGATTTCAGCTCCAAAAAGTCTGAGTAGTTCTGTTCTCCTCTCCTGGCCTACCCTCTTTCTAGTAAAGAGAATATTGTCTGACTTGCCTGCGTTTACGGTAAGGCCTTGTTCTCAACACCACTCCTCCACCATTCGGAGTGCTCCCTTCATGATGTCAGAGATGGTGTCAATGAACTTGCCGCGGACCACCAACGCAATGTCATCTGCATACTCTATCGTGTGTATGCCCGATTCATCCAGTCTAACCAGTAGTGAGTCCACAGTTATGTTCCACAGGGTTGGCGATAACACCCCGCCCTGGGGATATCCTCTACTTACTCTACCTCTAGTCTTTACTCTACCGTCGTCGTTGTCGTTGTCGTTCCGTTGTCGTTGACGTTGCATGTTGACAGCCCTGTGTTTGAGCATATTGTCCACCCAATTTGCTATCATTGGGCTTACATTGCATTCTGTCAGGGCTTGCCGCAGCCTTCTAAAGCATATTTTGTCGAAAGCACCCTTGATGTCCATAAATGTGGCCATCGCAATGCCTCCTGAAAATACCTCCTTTTAAGTCACTCTTACCAATTCGTGAAGAGCACTCTCCGTAGACCTACCTGCTCTATATGCATGTTGGCATCTACTCAGAGGATTTTGCATCAGCGAGGTGCTCTCAAGACAGTCAACCATCACTCTTTCCATCGTTTTCAAGAGAAAAGATGTTAGGCTGATCGGTCTGAACGACTTCGCCTCCGCATAATCTTTTTTTCCGGGCTTCGGAAGAAAGACAACTTTCGCCTCTCTCCAGACTCTCGGAACATACCCAGTCGCTAGGCAAGTAATGAATATACCCCACAGCCTACGTGCAATGAGATCTTCCCCCATTGCATCATAGCAGGGAATATACCGTCCATCCCTGATGTTCTGTAAATGAGCGTATAGCACTCCTCACCCCGTCCATAGTGATCATCCTTTCAGCTTCCAGCCTGTCAACCCTGTGCATTCCTTTCTTCAAGGGTGTCCACGGGTCATCAGACTTAAAACTTCCAGGAAAATGCACCTCCATCAGAACTTCCATGGACTCCTCTAGGTTCTCTGCCATGGTTCCATCCTTCTTTCGGATCAGTCCCACTTTGGAGAATGGGTCTTTTGAAACCATTTTCTGAAGCCTACATGCTTCTGATATAGTTTCCATCCCAGAACAGAAGTCTCTCCACGACTGCCTTTTCCGTTGTCAAATGAGGTACTTCAGTTCCCTTTTCCGTGCCTTGTAATTTGCCCTATGATACCCTATGACAACTTGTCATGATTTCCCTATGATACCATGAACGCGCTAGAAGTTAAACGAATTCAAAGTTTACCAAATTCGCGAATATCGCCTCTATAAAATACGACTGAAACAAAATTCATATAAATTCAATCACATAATTATCTTTAAAAATGTCTCATATAGTTTTAACGTGAAACCAAAAGTTTAATGAGACTATTTATGTCTAAACAGTGCAAAGAAGAAATTTTTACTACAGGGTCCGCCAAATAACTTTTTTTTTAAAATTCTATAAAAAAAAACTACTGGATATTTTCTCAAAATTATTTTTTCATTTGAAAGTACAATTCTTCCGGTTAATAGTGAAAAATAATTTTATTCAAATGGCTGCCTCGGCTGGCCATGCAGTAGCCTACACGATCGGTCCAATTTTTCAGCACATTATCGATTGTGTGCAGCTGTATTTCACCAATGGCTTCAGGAATATTGATTGCCCTTTAAAGCGTCAATTGTCTCTGGCTTGTCGACGTAACACTTATCTTTGAGGGCACCCCACAAATAATAGTCCAACGGTGTCAAATCGCAGCTCCGAGGTGGCCAAACGACATCAGCTCTGCGGCTGATAATGCGATCTTCAAAAACAGGGCGCAAAACATCGAGTGTAGCTTCGGCTGTGTGGCACGTAGCGCCGTCCTGCTGAAACCAAATGTTGCCAATATCCTCCTCTTCAATTTTTGTGAACAAAAATTCGTTCAACATGGCCCGATAACGATCGCCATTGACTGTAACGGCCACTCCTTGCTCATTTTCGAAGAAAAATGGCCCAATTATGCCTCTGGACCAAAATCCGCACCAAACAGTGACTCGTTTTGGGTGCAGCGGCTTTTCAATGTATGCGTGCGGGTTTTCTGTGCCCCAAATGCGACAATTTTGCTTGTTTACATTCCCGCCAAGATCAAAATTAGCTTCATCTGAAAAGATGATTTTTTTGGCAAAATCGGCATCTTCTGTAAGTCGATCGCAGGCCCACTTCTCAGCGTTGTTTCAGCGTATACACAATTATATTCGTTCAGCGGAAGGATAAAACTAATTATCTGTCAAATCAGACATGAGCTAAGTGTTACCATTCACAAAATAAGCACTAATTGAAAAAAAACGTTATATGGCGGACCCTGTATAACATATATTATTTTTATTTTTTCTTTAAAAGTTTTTATTATTTATTTATTATACTTATTTCAAATAAATACATTTATTAGACGATATGTTTGGTAGGCAGTAAATGTTCGAAGTGAGAAAATAACATATATTAAAATTTTCCCAATAACCTACTTATAATTAAAGTTAAAAATCTGCTCATAGTAGGCTTGGGTAGTTCACGAACGAACTAGTTCAATTGAACTATTCGCACTCAAGAACTATGTGAACTAGTTCGTTGATTCTCGTTCTTTTAGTTCTTTTAGTTCAGTCGATTTTGCAGCGAGTCAGGTCGAAATGAACTAGAAAAAATTTTGTTTTACTCAACAATGGTTTGAGTCCGTGCTGATACAGCTTGATACTAATGAACGGTAAAACTTTTTTGCAAAAACCAATTTTTGTGGCAAATATTGTGTGGAATGCCCCAATATGTAGTATTTTTATGTAAATTTCTTCTATGTCCGCAGTTAATGATTGATTCGGTCATATAGTTCGTTTCATTTTATAGATCCGATCATGAAAGAGCAAACAAAACAAACTAAAAGACCTATTAAACTAAAAAATACAACGAGCTAACATACCTAACGATCTGAAACACAAAACGAACTATAAGACCTAACGAACTAACAACATGAACGAGTGCATGAAACGAACTAAAAGAGCGAACGAACTAACTAAAAGAACTATATGAACGAACTAGTTCATTAAACTCAACTGAACTAAAAAGAGCGATCTTTTTAGTGAACTAAAATGCCCAAGCCTAGCTCATAGTAAGAAATTTCTACTTCGCACATTTAGACATAAATAGTCTCATAGCGTAAGTACTGTGGGTTTTACGTTAAAACTGTTTATGGCATTTTTGAAGGAAATTATCTGATCTACAATTTTTTTGCAAACAGATTTTATGTCCGACATAGAGGAGCAGAGATATTGACGAATCACCGATTTCGGTAAACTTTAAACCCGAATATCTTCTAACGCGTACATGGTATGATAGGGAACTCATGACAAATTGCTAATTATGACTTAATTGAGAGGCTTGCATCAACAAATTAGAACGTTAATTTTTCGTTTTCAGCTAAAAAAAAAATTCAGTGAAAAAATATGGCAATGAAAAACCCTCGGGCAAAGTCAAGTATTTCTCTATAATTTTATAATTTTGAAATTCTGACCACGGATTCGGATCCAGCGACCCATTTTTACCTTTTAGTTCGCACCAGCACCGAATTAATAAAAATAAAAAATAAGGTGGCAACCCTATTCACCATCTTGAATTTTAAAATTCTGACTTCAGAATTCAAGATCAGTGACTCCCTAACAATGTTAAATGATGTTTAAAATTCTAAAAAATATTTATTAATTAGGTAGCAACCCTATTATTTCAAAAATTTATAATTTTAAAATTCTGACCATGGATTCGTATTCAGCGATTCATTTTTGGTGCACCATTTTTTTGCCAGCCCCGAATTCATAAAAATACAAAAAATTAAGGTTAAAAAAAATACAAAACTTTATCATTTTGAAATTCAAGCCACGGATTCGGATTAAATGGCCCATTTTTGGTATAAAATTTTTTTGGCAGCCCCGAATTCATAAAAATTCAAAAAATTAAGGTGCAACCCTATCCACCATCTTGAATTTAAAAATTTTGAGTTCAGATTCGAAATCAGTAACCCCCCCAATACTGTCATGTTTAGAATTCTTAAAATAAAACATTTTGAGGTGGCAACCATGTGCGTAGAAAAATTTTCGAATTTTGAAATTCTTACAACGGATTCGGATTCAGCGACCCATTTTTACCCTTAGTTCGCGCCAGCTCCGAATTCGTAAAAATAAAAATTTAGGTGGCATCTTATCCAACATCTTGAATTTTAAAATTCTGACACCAGATTCGAAATCAGTAACCCCCAATACTATTTCTCTATGTTTAAAAATATGTATTTTCAATATTTTGACACCAAGTAAATAAAAAATATTAAAATGAGAGTGAATTAAAAATCTTTACTCACAATTTTCACGAGTTAAATATTTCTGGGGTTAAGCTATCTCGCCACCATTTTTATCTCCAGCCTGAAGAGTTAAATGCTCAACTCACTGTGAACAAATGAAAAACTGGAAAAATCATGGAATCAACTCGGGGATAAATTTATCTCTCTGTGAACAAAATGGCCCTAAAAAAGATAGTCAAAAAATTGAAAAAAAAGATCCCAGGCAATGATGGCAACAACACGCGGTGTTCCCAAGCGGTCCCCCATCTAAGTACTAACCGCGCCCGACGCTGCTTAATTTCGGTGATCGGACGAGAACCGATGTGGTATGGTCGTTGGCAAAATAATATTTTCTTTCACTCTACAAAATACACTTTTTTCCAAATTAATTTACTATTGAAATCGCTTAGCTTCTTTCCTATAGCTACAACTAAAGCTATAGCAAAGGAAGACTTCATTGTGTTGTTTTTCTTTGTTGTTGTTCGTTGCAGTTGTTATTTCAGTGAATTCTAACGCAAAGAATTTCTGAGAAAATCACAATTTTCAAAAGCCAAATAAAAAAATTTAAAAAATAAGCTTTTATTTTAAAAAGACGTTACTATTCAAAGGTTGCACAAAAATGATGTCTGGTATGGAACACAATAACTGAAAATAACTTTTTTTATTTTAATTTTATATAAAAGGTCGCCAAATGCATGGCTCGCCTAGATGCGTAAGGCCTGCCCTGAATATATATATATATATGTTTTGTATATAAGTTAAAACTTTCGTCTATTAAAAGAATATAAAAAATATATTTTTTGGTCAAACGACCTTTATTGCCTCTGCCGCTGCCTCTGCCGCGGTCTCTGCCATCGTTGATTGTTGTTTCAGAACAAGTAAGTTGCTGACGTTGCAATCCCACGATATGCTTGGGAGCGGATGAGCTGCAGACATATCGTCAGCATAAATGTTATAAGCGTGTTGCATTCTACGTTTTGTAAGGAAGGTTATTAACTTATACAAAGAGTTCAGAATTCTAACAATTTGCTCGCATAAGTTAACAGCCCTATTCTGGAAAATTAACAATTGTTAACCAGAATTTTTTATATTTCTACAAAGTTTTAGTATCAAAAACAACATTTTTGAATGAAATTGTCAATTATTAATTGCAGTTATCAAAATTTATTATTTTTTTAGCTTAAAATTTTGTTTTGAAATCAAAAATTACAACAAACTCTTACAAAACATTCAATTAACTATTATTGATTTGCCGGAATAGAGCTGTAAGTGTTTTCGTTATACATATTATTAAAATAAGTTATATCTTTTCTAGCTGGAACAATTACCATTATTGAACATTTTATTAATTGGCTTATAAAGAAAAAGTAGGAAATATTTTGTGACAGCTTATATTGTCAATAATGTCAATATTTTGTGTGTCTTTCGATAAATATTTAGAAATAAATAAAATTTTTATTTGTTATACCATTCTTGATCGAACAGTCATGACGGTCGAAACGGCTTCGATCATCAGACGAAAATGTGTTTTGATCGGAAAATGTGAAAAACACAAAATGCAACCTTCTTAATTCAAGTACTTCTTTTTTTACAATGTTCGTTACGAAAAAAAAACCATTACTGAAAAAACCCGGTAAATGTTTGACGAAATTGAGAAGTGACGAAATGACGAAGAGAGCTTGAATTGCAATGCTTAGTAAAATAAAATGTTTTGCAATAGTGTTGACGAAATATGAGGTCTGGAGAACTGCGCAGAAAGGTCCGAGTCAGCACAAAATCGTAAATGATTTAAAGAACAATTTTTTGACTGTTTCACACATACACATTAACGCTATTGACATTATGACCATCCCAAAAGATTGAGTTTTCCCTCATAATAACCCCTTATTTGTTTCCCTCATAATGGCAAGTATTCTGCCAACAACTAGAGAAACAATTCGGAAAGGTTGTGTATGAAAGAAGAATGAAAAGACAGAAACTTACTCTATAAAATGCGAATGCTTCCCTTACAGTTCATCCTAATTGAAGTCTTTTATAACTTCGGGTCCAATTGTAGTGTGCTCTCATTATACACGCTGCCGACCCTAAGTTTCGTTGTCACAAACAGCAATATATTGAGTGACTAATAAGTTAGCACTGCATTATCGGCGTGTGCTGCACTCAGTACATGAGAATATTTTCATTACTCACTCAATATTGTTGACCGTGCCAATATATCATTCGTCAAACCAAAAATATGGAATTTGAATCATTTCGATGATTCAAATTCATATGCGAGAACGAAACTTAACATAGGTTATAAGTATATTAACTAACTAGAGAAGTATGACCATAGATTAAGACTATTAAGTAAGTTTTGTAAAAATGTTATAAAAGAACCGAGATGGCCAACAATAAAGCAGACTTTAACTAACTAACTACACAAGCTGGCAGATCTCTGCTTTGTTTAGCTTATTTTTAAACGTCTCTGTTTGCCTTGGACATAGTTCAAGTCGGCAAACACTGCAGCCTATAGCGAAGGCAAACTCTGCCGCTATAACATAATAACACGATCCTGAATATATCTTAACATGGCGATCCTAAATATAATATAACACAATCAAAGGGGGCAATTTTTCAAGCCTCCATTTGTTAAAAGTTTCTTTCATGAGTTTTCACTTGACACATTTTCGCTTTGAGCATTTTTTAGTTTTTTCGTTATTTTTTCTTTTACTAATTTTATATTTCTGTTCACATTGCTTCTGCCTATCCTCTTTTCATTTTAAATACTTATTTATATTATTCTTAACATTTTTAGTTAGAGTTCAATTAAATAGCAAGCCTTTGCTATTTCCAGCCATCACCTGGATAAGAGGCACAGACATTTTTGACAAGTATGAAAGGGGTCACTACATTACCCAATTTTCTTCTCAGTTCTTGGTCAGCTTAATCTCTTTGAGAAAAAGACTAAGAATACCTTAATTTCGAATGAAACCTCCATTTACATGGCTGTTAGGATGAGTAAAATCATCCACTGCAGGTCTGTAAACAGTCCTGCCAGCAAGCAGGCATACATCAATTCCATACTGGGACAGTTTACCTAGTACTACCATACAACTGGTTTCAAAAATACTAGAACAAAACGGTTATTAGCATGTAACTATTATGAAAACTACTAGAAGTGAACTCGCTAAAATAATACTAATATGAAACTAGTCAATATTAAACTAGTTAAAAATATACTAGAACAAAGGTGGCTCATATCATACCAGTAAAAAGACTAGTTTTGATTATACTGGTATTTTACTGATTTGAAAGTTACTACCATCAAACTACTTCAAATGAGGCCAGTTAAAGTACAATTATTGGCAATTGTTTTTTCCTAGGACATGAACACAGGAAATTAACTGTTAAAAGCACTTGAGCAAAACTAGTACCGGTATTTTTTACTAGGGTAGTGTTTGTGAGATTTTGTCATTGTAATTTATTCGTCAAATTGATAACATCGCTCCCAAAAAATCTGACTTCTTTCGAAGTTTCTTTTGAAAAACTAATTAAATAATATTAATTAATTAATATTAATATAGATTTTTTTATATATTAACCAATTTTTTCTCAACCCATATTATTGTGCGTCTTCTTTTTTATCAGCTTTTATTTAACTTGCTTCGTTCGTATGTATGTATGTCCTCAAAACGTGCAAGCCATTTTTCGACAATTTGTTGGTATCCGATTAAGCTGAAATTTAGCATACATATGTAAATCCGGTGACAATGCAATATTAGAGCCTGAGCAGAATCAAAAATCGTTGCGATCGACGATTCGTTGTTGTTGGAAAATACATGCAAAATACGCAGCTCGTTTTCTGCAACGATAAATCGCAGACTTATAATCTATGCTATTTCAATCGTCGGTCGCAACGATTTTTGATTCTGTTCAGGCTCTTAGGCGTGTTTTATTCGTACTAGTTAAACCAAATAGGTTCTAAATAACATGCAGAACACTAACAAAAAGATGAACTTGCTCAGTAGCTAGTTCATCTCGTTGAATTATTTTTTTTTCGCTACGGCTCTATAGATGCCGCTATTTGCATCCAATGCTGGCAAAAGAAAAGTTCACTGGTTAAACCTGAACGAATAGATCGCATTAGTTAAAGCTTTAGATCGCATTGTAAGTTTTGCCTTAGACCGTTTGGGGCATTGTCGCCAAATGATAAGACCAAACGGCTGATTGCAAAACAATACTATTACTACTTCTGACCACTTGGGGCATTGTCGACGATGATATGACTAAACAGCACAGATTAGTCTTTTGCCAGCATTTGGTGACTAAGAAGGGTTGTAAACCAAACTCTTACTTGCGAGTGCTGCCACAAATTAAAACAAATAGCGACATCTATAGAGCCGTAGCGAAAAAAAAATATTTCAACGAGATGAACTAGCTACTGAGCAAGTTCATCTTTTTGTTAGTGTTCTGCATGTTATTTAGAACCTATTTGGTTTAACCAAAACGCCTATTATGATACTCTTTGCCCATTTTACCACCGAACACAAATCAATAATAAATAAAAAATTTTTAAATAAGTTTTATTTAAATTATGTTAATACTGTAATACTGTGCTGATATAATGGCAAAATTCGATGTAGGTGAGTAAGAACTTCCTGTATGATTCTAGCCACATCATGTAGTAGCGCATCTTCTGAAAGAGTGTTTTCTGTAGCACGTAACCTTATTTCAGAAAAAAGGTCCGCGATTTCCACAAACAGTTTACTTGTAAATGAAATAATGTTCGTTCATTACAATATGGGAAAATCGGTGTTAATCGGATAATATGTTTATGCATGAAATTACACTTTAGTTCACCACGAATTTTCCATTTTTTTAAAAAACTCAGTTTCGCTTGTTTTATTTAAAGGACAAATTTGTTGGTCAGTCACTTGGAAACAAAGAATGAAGAAAGCCCGTATCTTATACGTAAACATGTCCACGAAAGTTAAATATCTAGGGGTAACCCTTGATAGCAAACTGAACTGGAACGAGCATGTAGAAGATAGGATTCAAAGAGCCAAGAGGGTTCTGTTCCAGTGCAGACGCGTTTGTTGTGGGGAAAATGGGGGCTAAACCCAGAGGCTATGAAATGGGTTTACACTATGATGGTTAGACCTGTTATCACGTATGCTTCGGTGATTTGGTGGACAAAAGTCAGCCAGAAAACCATTAAGAAGAGACTGGACAGAGTCCAACGGCTGGCGTGCGTTGGAATAACAGGTGCAATACGCACCACTCCAACAAGCGCAATGGAGGTTCTGTTAGGTATGCTGCCGTTGAATTTAGAAATAAAGAAAACAGCGGTGCTGTCAGCCCTCAGGATGTTGCGAAATGCTACGTGGCATGGGGCAACGGCCCTTCATGGTCATATTCGCATCCTTGATTTTGTACAGAGAGATGTCAGGGAGGCGCTTATGCCTATGGACGGAAGGCAGAGAGTAAAAATAACAGAAAAATGTTATAAAACTCTTATAACGGATGGAGCCGTTTGTGAAGAAATCGCTGGTAGCGATATCAGTATATTCACAGACGGCTCTCTGATGAATGGCCGGGCCGGGGCAGGCGTGTACTCAAAAGAGTTAAGCCTATCCTGTGTACTGAGGTTGGGAAGGTTTGTGTCTGTATACCTGGCAGAAATGCTTGGCGTAGTGCATGCGCTGGACCACCTGATAGATGGCCGGATCAGTGGCAAGAAAATTGTCATCGCTCTCGACAATCAGTCTGTGATTAGGTGTATGCAACGGACAGACATCACTTCCAGGTTGGCCATAGAATGTCTTACAAAACTCAATAGGTGCGCCCAGACGAATGAGCTCACACTTATGTGGGTGAGAGGACACTCTGGCTGATTCTTTAGCAAGAGCAGGATCAGCAGAAGAATTCTGTGGACCAGAACCACGTATCGCCATAGGCGACAATATGGTGGCAGGCCTTATTAAACAATGGACGGACTCAGAACACAGTAAAAGGTGGGAAGAAGCTGTTAATTGCAGGCAATCAAAGGCGGCCGTGAAGTGGTCTCGTAGTGAGGCTGCAAAAGTTATCCGATACAATCGAAGGACTTTAAGCTGGCTTACTGCACTGGTCACAGGACACGGTCCCTTCATGTACCATCTCGGGAAGATGACTCTGACCGAGGACGATGCGTGTAGGTTATGCCTAGAGGAGCCGGAAACAGCAGCACACATTCTGTGCCAGTGTCCGGCGCTGGCAAGCATAAGATTGACCACTCTGGGACGCCCATTTATTGGCGAAGCCGAGATTGGTCAACTAACCTATAAAGATATGCTTGAGGTGACAACGGATGCTTACACAAGGAGCATGCTCACGTACTCCGAGCAGTAGTACCCTTTGTCCAATGGGGGACGAAAAGGGACCCACTGTGGTCTGCTTCGGCAAATCCCCAACTTATTATATATATTATACGTAGTGTTAATGTTGCTAATAAATTTATGTCTAAATTCCCACAAACACATGAAAAATTCTCTTTTTTCCCTTTTAAAATTTTTAAAAATATCTAAAATATCTTTCAAACATAACTTTTTTTTCGTATAAAATTTTAGGAACAAAAGTTTATGAAAGTATTAAAAACCATTCGAAACCAGCGACTATACCCCTATAATATATACCCCTAATAATGGTATATGATGTTTAAAACTTTTAAAAATACATTTTATTAGGTGGCAACCCTGATATTTCAAAATTACATAATTTTGAAATTCTGACCACGGATTCGGATTCAGTGACCAACTTTTTCTATGCCTTTTTTTGTCAGCCCCGAATTCGTAAAAATAAAAAATGAGGTGGCAACCCTATCCACCATCTTTCATTTTAAAATTCTAGCACTAATGAAAGATGAAAGGAGAACTCTTTAAAATAATTAATATTAGGTGGCAACCCTGCTTTTTCAAAAGTAAATAATTTTGAAATTCTGACCACGGTTTTGGATTCAGTGACCTATTTTTAGTATACCTTTTTTTAAGAATGCTGTTTAAGAATGGAGGCGAAGCTCTACTTAAATGCATTCACGAGCTTCTATGCAGAATATGAAAGAATGCATTCCGAACGATTGGAATATCAGTGTGCTCTGCCCAATCCACAAGAAAGGCGATCCCACTATCTGTGCCAATTACCGTGGGATAAGCCTTCTTAATATCGCATATAAGGTCCTGTCGAGCGTTTTATGTGAAAGATTGAAGCCCATTGTAAACGAACTGATCGGACCTTATCAGTGTGGCTTCAGACCTGGAAAGTCCACCATCGACCAGATTTTCACGCTACGACAAATCTTGGAGAAGAGTCAAGAAAAACTAGTCGACACCCACCATCTTTTTGTCGACTACAAAGCCGCCTTCAACAGCCCAATAAGGAAGCATCTGTACTCCACCATTTGTTACCAAACATGTGCGAATATAGTATATTGGGATGGTGAAATTTCTTACAAAATTCCCGTTCAAATTTATATGATTTATGATGATATCTCAAAAACTTTAGCTTTTCTCAGTACAACGTATTTTTGTATGGTTAAGGATTAGCGTCAAACGAAAATAGAAATAGAGTCGTTTTTTATCTCTTTCTATGCTCATATGAGAAGGTCGAAGGTCACAGTGAAAAGGTCAAATATCGAGCACTGGCGAACTCTAGTAAGTATTTTTCTAGTATATTAAGTATACTTTTAGTAAGTATAATATTTTTAATAACAAAATATTTATATGATTTAACTGCATTTTAAGTTTTTGATTATTTTGGAAACTTTAACTTTGAAGTTATTGGTTGAACAGATTCGGAATAAAAAATTCTACCTCAATTTACACATTCAGGTTTACTCATAATATTTTATGGCATTTGTCATGGAGGCGTGGCACCTCCCGTTTAACCTAAATTTTCGATATCATATAGCGTTAGAATTCGACATCAATGAACAAATACATTTTTATTGATTACATTTTATGGCCGTAGGATAGGGAGAACAGGGTGGGATAGGGTGGGAGCACCAACAATTTGTCCTATTTTATAGCTTTGTAGTTGTAGGTCGCACAACTTTAGAATTCAGTATTCCACTTCAATACACATATGCAGTTTCATTGATTATATTTCATGGACGTTGAACAAGCTCACAAAGCGTCAGATGTCAAAATTCGACCTCAATTTACACATGCAGTTTCTCTGATAACATTTTATGGACTGTCAATTGTGGGATGCAACGCGCCGTTTTTCAGCTATATATATACAGTGCCGGCTTTAGAGGTGCCTAACCGGGGCTATGCGCGCGCCCTTAACTTTACCACATAATCTGAATAACTATCTCTATAGATACAAATAAATACTAAAGTCAGCGTATTAACTTTTATGAACTTATCTTATATAAGTTAAAATAAGTTTTTAGCGCTTACCTACCATGACTTAAAATTTTGTTGCTTGTCTTGTCGTATCCCTCACTTATTTATAAATCATAAATGTTTGGCAAAAGAGAGACTCACTCAGCGACAGGCTAGAAATATTAACTTGTGCTAGGCTCACTTTATACTTTTCTGTTTTTGCTCTATTTTAGTCGTAAGCAAAAAAACTTTTTTAGAAAAGTAGCACTTTAGTCAAGTCTAATGCAGGCCACTATCAAATTTATTGTACATTCTGCGCTCGTTGCAGATCGTACAGCTAATGTGCTTGTCGTTTAAGTTGTTGGACAAACGATTTGATATTTTATCTCATCATTTGATGAGATTTGGTGCACTGCAGTCAAAAATCGTACTTGTTATGAAAAATCTGCTTAAAAAAGAAATCTAAATGCAGTTTCAATAATATCCCAGTGTCGAATTTCATGTCTACACATGCCTTCAAACAGAAAACTTCCACGAGAGACTACTTCCACGCTCGCTTCCAAGTCTTACTTCTTTTTTGTATGAAACGGGACAAAAGTGCAGGCCTGCAGCGTTCGCTTCTACTTGCAGGCCTACAAGCAGGGCTGTAGAATATGTGAGAGAGGTGCGTCAAATGTACATGCTTGGGTAGGTGTGTAAACAGGCCTACTCTCGCATATAAAATCCGCTCTTATAATAAAAAGAAAAAGAGGTTCGCTAGGCATTTTGAGCTCACAATACACTACTTTTTGTGGTGTTTTTTAAATTTTTTAAATAGAAAAACAAATGCTCGAAAAATTATTGCACAAAATTTTACACAATTTTTCTCAACATGCCCAGCGAGATTTCACACATTATCGGCCGTATTCATAAAAATATTTTAAAACAGCTTTCAAATGTTTTTTAGTTAAAATGCTTTTTAAAGTTAAAATACTCTTTAAAAGCGTTGTATATAAACGAGTTGTAAGAGTCTTGTAGTTGAAGTGAGAATACTGATGCTTTAAAGTAGGAACAGTTGTAGTTTTCGTTTGTGACTTTGATAAATAGAATGACAATTGCTTAATAATTTAAAAAAGAAAAAAATAGGTTTGTGAATATCATATACTGACAGGCATTTGTTTAAATTTTTTTTACCTTTAAAAAATACAACTGCCAAACAATACTGTTTATAAAAATTGTGCTTTTTAATATAAAAATAATGGATGAAGGAGGTCATAAAAAACGAAGTCAAAATTGGGTGCACGAGGACAAGGTTTGCTTATATAAATTATTGTTTTAATTACTTCAGTTAAACTTTATTTTTAGTTTTTATTGCAAGAACTTGTTCGCGAGAGAGTTGCAGCAATCGAAAACAAAAACACAAATACTAACACAAACAAGACAAAGAAGGATGCATGGGATAGCCTTCTGCAAAGGTATGTTAACGTGACCACGAACCTCAACCTCATGTTGCCCTTAAGATTATTTTCCTTGCTATTTGTTTACAATTGTTAGCAAAATTATAATTTTGCATAGTTGAAAATATATTTTAACAATAATTTCAGTTTTAACTCGTTGTGTAAGGGCAACCAGCGTACGGTGCCGCAGCTAAAAACACAGTGGGGCATCCTAAAATTAAATGCAAAAAAGGCCAAGGCAGAGTACAGGAAGGAAGTTTTAAAAACTGGTGGAGGGCCACAGCCTTTAGCTCCACAAGAAACCTTCGATGATATAAGTTCTTGGTTGCCGAACGAGTTTTTTATTGACTCCAACGAGTTTGACTCGGACAGAAGGCTTCAGGTGAGTGCTGATTAAAGTTAGTTATAAAGATCTTCAATATATTAGTTTTCATTACAGACTGCGGAAACGATTCCTATGGAGTGCATTGGGCAATGCGAGGTGCAGGTGTGTTTTCCAATTTCCAAATAATTTATGTTAAGTGCACATTTCGCTCTAGGTCTTAACTTCACCTATCCTGGCAGAGTCAATTCAAGACGAAGAGGTGATTTTAATCACTAGTCCCCAGCCCCAAATCGCAGGTCAAGAGGAGCCACAACCACCAAATAGAGCAGGAAAAAAGAGAAAGGTCAGTACGAAAAAATCTTTCCATCCACTCAAATTGTATTGTCTTAGTAGTGTTATTTACTTTTGTTTCTTTACTTCGTTGCCCTTTATACAATTTTTTTTTATTACCTTTTGCGTAGAAATTTTCCAAACAAAACTCAGACGATGCTGCTAGAATGAGTATCAACGCACTCACAAAAATGGATCTTAGAAATAAGAAAGAGCTTCACAAACTCAAACTTATTAATGAAAGGAAAAGGTCAAGGAACCTTGACATGGAGTATAGGCTGATCAAAGAAAAACTTAAATTATGCAGATCAAGTAATAAAAATCATTGTTAGTATTTTATTAAAATTTGTAATTAAAAACTCCTTTCAATAAAATTCTGAAGAATAAAATTAGCTCTTCTTCTTAATGGTCCTGTTTGTACGCTTTCACTTTGGTAGTTGTCAATAATCGATAATTCATTTTCACCAGAAATATTTTCGTCATCTGAAAATAAAAAACTTCTTTTTTACAGGTTCAAATCCAAGAGAAGAAAATTATTCTACTTAAAATTTTTATAAGTTTTAAACTATACTTATTAAATAAATTAAATAAATAATAACATTAATATATAAAAAATAAATATAAGTGTATGAACACATAATCATAGCTAAAATTGATTTATTTTGTTTATGTTAAAATTGATTAAGGCTATCGATTGTTCAAGTTTAAGAATCCTTGTTTTAATAAGTGAAATCATACTACTATGATTCAATTGGATCCGATGGATGGTAAGATTGTTAAAAACTCATTTAAAAAACCCACCAGATGGGGGCAAACCAAAATCAAATAAAGACTATATAAACATTATTTACCTAGAACATTATCGTCTATATCTATAGCTATATTGTGGAGTACAGCTAGTGCAACTATAACGGTTTTGGCATTTTCAAAATCAACTGGTAAGCCGAGAAGTAGGCATCGGAACCGCTGCTTCCAAACACCAAAGCACCTCTCAATAGTATTTCTAGTTGCAATGTGAGCTCTGTTGTAATTTCCTTCTTTTTCTGTATTAGGCCTTGACAGAGGTGTAAAGAGATACGGTAGAAGTTGATAGCCAGAATCTCCAAGTAAGCGGCCTCTAAACTCGCCATCCTCGAACCGTTGCTTTAAAACGGACTCGTTGAAAATTCGGCTATCATGTGTGCTTCCTCTCCATCTCGCTACTAGATCTCTTATTTTTAACCGAGCATCACACACAGCCTAAGTTAAGATGAGTAATAATTTAGATATGGACAGTAAGGAACTTAAAGTATGGTTGAACTGACTCTTTTGGTTTAGGAATATTAGCGATTTAGTTTTTTTTTAATGTGTGTGTGTGTTGTTTTTAGTGTTTGGAAAATCATGTAGTTTTGCTCTATCCCTATGAGTTCAGGAGTTATAGCCGATTTAGTGATTTAATTAATAATTTTCAATAATTCTGGCCATAACAAGTAGATGCCACTACCAGAGCAAACGTCCAATCTATATAATAAAAATGAAACAGTGTTCGTTCGTAGCCTCATCACTCATGAACGACTTAACGGATTTTTGCTGAAATTTTGGAAGTAGATTGTTTCTGAGTACTAGATAGTTTACGGAAATTTTTTCCCATACCCCTTTAACCGCCCACGAATCATAAAAAATGCTATATTTCAGACGGTTTTGATCGCATTAGACAAAAATTTGGTAATTTAATTCGTATGCTTACTGTCTTTTAACGGCCCACAAATGAACAAAAATTTAATATTTCGGACGGCCGAAAATTTTACGGATTCTATATTTTGGTCAAATTAGACTTAAATTTGTTAATTTAGTTCATGTGGCTACTTTCGGAAAAAATTTTTTTCGATAAACATAAAAATTTGTATATAGAAGCAAGTCGGTGTGTGGCAGGCCAACGTCCGCCGAGGAATACTAGTAAAAAAAAATATTTCATTCTTTTGTTTTTATTTTAGAAAATAACGTAATTTTTGCTCTATCTTACTATTTTACATTTTACTATATTAAAATTAGTTTAACGTACCTGTATGTTCAATGAATAGAACCCTTTTCTGTTTATATAATATTGAGCAGCTTCACCCCCAGTTTTCCTTATTCGCACATGCGTGCCATCTATTGCTCCAATTACGCCAGGAAAATTTCGAATATTCCTAAATTGATGCATGATAGATTCCTCCTCTGCTATGGAAACCGGCATTCGAATCGAGGTACTTGCTAGGCGTGCAAGTGCACGGGCAACTCTAGTACATATTCTACTTACTGTTGGTTGACTAAGACCGTGCAAGTCGCCTGTGTCGTCTTGAACCTTTAAGAAATAATTATAAATATAATAATATTAAATTCTGCAAGATAACTTACTTCTCTTCGACCCCAACATCGCAATGCCACTAAAACTTGGAGTTGTGGTGATGTTCCGTTTCCTCTTCTGTCTAGTTTCAAGTCATTTTCCACGAGACTTATAATGTGCTGCATAGTTGGCTTTGTGAAGCGATACTTCCTCCTAAATTCGCAATCCGGTAGTTTCAAACTATCAAATCTTTTTTTGTACATTTTTGGTCGCCGATTATGTGTACTCACGCCAAAATGAGCTGCAAATTATAAGAAGCATGATGGAATTGTTTTCATTGCTCTAGCAAAGCTTATTTCATTCACAGCTTTACTGGAGCAATGTAACTGTCCAAATTACTTACCAATTGTATTAAGAAGATTGATCGTTGCCACGGAATTCATCTTGCGCACAAATTTTTCACACAAAACACCATTATTTTCATTTATTTATTTGTTTACATTTTAGTTTGTCACAAAATGAGAAGATTGCTCTTAATTGAGAACATTATAATTTAAAATAGCTTTGTAGGTGGTTTACAGAAGGTTTGTTCCTATTTTAAAATTCTCTCATTTGTGAAGCTGTTACAAGAGGTTTTTTTGCTTATTGAACGTTTATGAATAACGTTTTTAGGCATGTGTCCTACAAAGGGCTTACAAAAGGTTTGTAACTTTTTATGAATACGGCTGTATATTTTTATTTAATTATTAGTTTTATTTATATAAGAATTTATTTTAATCATTTTGTTTTTCTCTCGTTTTGACGCTTTTTTCATTTCATTTTTATAATTCTATTTGGAGCCCAAATCGTCACCGGTTGTATCTGTAAAAATAGAGAGAAAATACAATTTTTATTATGACACAAGGAAGTAATTTTATCGAAAAGGTTGTTACTTACTCTATATAAATGAATCCAGTTTTGTGTACTCTTTTAGCGCATGCTTCCCTTGCAGTCCATCGTAATTGAAGTCTTTTTTAATTTCAGGTCCAATCAAAGAGGACAAATTTTTAGTCAAGCCTCCATTTGTTAAAAGTTTCTTTCATGAGTTTTCACTTAGCATTTTTCTTTCTAAGCAATTTTGGTTTTGAGCATTTTCTAGTTTTTTCGCTATTTTTTCTTTTTCTTATTTTATATTTCTGTTCAAATTGCTTCTGCCTATTCCTAGTTTCATTTTAAATACTTATTTATATTATTCTTACACTTTTTAGTTAAAGTTCAATTAAATTTAATAAATATATAAAAATAATGTAATCGATATCAATAATGTAATATCGTGCGTTTTCTCCGCGAACTTCTGACTTATGGAATAATTTCGTTTCTATTTTAGCAAAAATAACGGCACTTGCATTCCGACGCCTCAACACAAGCATAAAAGTATTGTTTGACTTTTTGCACAGGCTTACACCGCTTCTTCATAGAAGTGCTGCGAGCATGTCTTAGCTATTTCTAGGCATCTAGTGGATAAGAGGCGTGGACATATTTGACAAGTATGGAAATATATGTAGCATATAACGTTTAAATATTCAGTGCGTTTGTGAATGTGTGTGTAAAGCGGATGCACGCTTGAACTTCCGGCTCAGGCTCGTCGGCTTCGGGGTGGTGTTCAAACCGCAACTCACAATAAAAAAAACTACTTCCAAATTACTTTAAATTGCGTGCAACGTTTTTATTAAGGCGGTAGAAGACAGTTAGAGAAAGATATTAGAAGAGAGAAGACAGGAAAATTGTCACTAAATTATGGTAAAGCCATGGTAAACTTTCATGGGATTCTATGATGGAGTTGATCCCACTGAACTCTCCCAACCATGATCAGCGAATAAGACCTATAACTGATCCCTAAGCACTATCACACCCTTATAAAGGGTCCGCCAAATAACTTTTTTTTTTAAATTTTCAAACTACTGAATATTTTCTCAAATTTCTTTTTTTATTTGAAAGTACAATCCTTCCGGTTAATAATGGAAAATAATTTCATTCAAATGGCTGCCTCGGTTGGCCATGCAGTGGCCTACACGATCGGTCCAATTTTTAAGCACATTATCGATTGTGTGCAGCTGTATTTCACCATGGCTTCACGAATATTGTCCTTTAAAGCGTCAATTGTGTCTGGCTTGTCGGCGTCCAATAGTCCAACGGTGTCAAATCGCAGCTCCGAGGTGGCCAAACGACATCAGCTCTGCGGCTGATAATGCGATCTTCAAAAACAGGGCGTAAAACATCGAATGTAGCTTTGGCTGTGTGGCACGTAGTGCCGTCCTGTTGAAACCAACTGTTGCCAATATCCTCCTCTTCAATTTTTGTGAACAAAAATTCGTTTAACATGGCCCTATAACGATCGCCATTGACTGTAACGGCCACTCTTTGCTCATTTTCGAAGAAAAATTGCACAATTATGCCTCTGGACCAAAATCCGCACCAAACAGTGACTCGTTTGCGAACTCGCAGCGGTTTTTCAATGTATGCGTGCGGGTTTTCTGTGCCCCAAATGCGACAATTTTGCTTGTTTACATACCCGCCAAGATCAAAATGAGCTTCATCTGGAAAGATAATTTTTTTGGCAAAATCGGCACCTTCTGTAAGTCGATCGCAGGCCCACTTAGCGAAGCGAAAACGCATTGGATGGTCAGTTGGCTTCAACTCCTGAACCAATTGGACTTTGTATGGCGTCATACCAAGGTCTTTATGCACAATTCGTCTCAATGATGTCTCCAAAATGTTCAATTGTTGAGAACGACTGTGAATTGATGAACAACAAAAACATATTTAATAAAAATATAAACACCAAAGAGCGCGTCGGTAAAAAAAAGAATCGTTGAAACTTAGTTTAACTCAAGAGAAAAAAAAATTTGAAAGGATGTTAACAGAGACTTACATTCTGTAAAGTTTGTGCACCTACGATGAAAGTACTTTCAGGGAGATGAGAGGGTTTTTTGCTAGTCTGTTAAAACCGTTTCTCGTACCTGTTTCTGCTAAACTCTGCAGTATATATAGCATAACTTTTTTTTCTTTTTAAACAACTACTGCGCTTTTGACCTATTGACTATTGAATGTTAATAATTGACCTATTGAATGTTAATAAAAGAAATAAAAATAAAAAAAATTGTGAGCGCACTTATATTCACAGTTTTTGTTAAGTTTAACATATGTTTGTTCTTTTATTTTTTTTTATGGAGGCAAGTGTATAAGAGGAGGTTAGGAATTAATTTTTTTTTTCTTTAACTCATCACTTGTTGCAATTTTATTTAATTTTATTTTAGTGAATGAATCAAACTTAATTTTAGAACAAATTAGAAAAAAGATTTAATTTTAAAAACTGAAAAATTTAGAATTTACCTACTTTTAGAATTTTTATTTTCTATTTTTGCATGCTTATTATATCAACTTTTGTTTTCTCAATTTTACTTTAGCAGTAGTTTCCTAGTCACATTACTTTAATTTAAAGGAAACTAGTTCACTTTTCTTATCTTATTTTTTTTTTAATTTAGAGTAGGTTGTTAACTATTTATAGGCTTTGTTTTTAGATTTAAGCAGTTTTTACCGAAGTTATTAGATTTTAATAAATGTTTCAAACCACGCGTTTTTAAAAAACCAGTTTTTCGGACGTGCGACGTTCGTCCTCGCTGCTTGATCTTTTTGACTAATCCCACGATGCTCTTTCCGTTATGGATAATGAGAAGTTGAGAAATGTTGTACCGAATTTTAACGCTGTGAGAAATTAAGCGCCAATCAAGTTGTTGGTATAAAACGAAATTGATATCAAATGGATTTTTGTTTTTGTCATCGTATTGAAAATAAGGTTTACTTCTTTGAGAGTTTGGCGCTGTTTAAAAAACTCTTCTAGGCCTTTACCAAATGTGATTTTTTCCAAAAGTCTCAAAAAGGTGATGATTAAGTTCAAAAAGCACTTGCCCATTTATTTTATTATAAAGTTTTTCGAATTGAGATATTTGGATATCTCAAAGCAAAGCTTAAATATCTCGAGCAAAGCGCTTTATTTAAGCTGCAAGAACTTTCCACTAATTTTCTATGCAGAACGGTGTAAAAAAAATTAGCAATTATTTAATAAAATTTTATGCTCATCCGCTGGTTTTGTAATTCGTGACAATTTTTATGTTTGCCAATAAAAAAATTAAATTTTATATAGATGTCTAAATGGATCTTTGGTTGAGTCAGAAAAGACCGAGGTTGCGGCAGTATCCTACCATTTCACCTTCGTTTTAAGGCGTGATTTTACAAATTTGTAAATCGCCATTTTGGTAATTTTATTTTATTTCGATATAAGGGACTATTATTAATCGATAGTGAGAGTGGAAAATAAAATTAACAACTTTCAAACTTGTTGGTCGGAAAGTCAATCATAGGATTGAGAGTAAGGAGTAAAAACTAAAAAATCTGAGACAAATAATTTATAAGCTACAAGCGCCGGTACATATATGTATACTCATATTACAATATTACATTACTCAATTTTCTTCTCAGGACTGTGTCAGCTTACTCTCTTTGAGAAAAAGACTAAAATAAAACCTACAACTGGTTTAAAAAAAAACTACAACAAAACGAATACTAGCATGTAACTAGTATGAAAACTACTAGAATTAAACTGGCAGGTATTATTTAATTCTAATATGAAACTGGTCAATATTAAACTAGTATTTAACTAGTTAAAAATATACAAGAACAAACGTGGCTCAAATCATACCAGTAAAAAGACTAGTTTTGATTATATTAGTTTGAAAGTTACTACCATCAAACTACTTCAAATTAAGCCAGTAAAAATACAACCTCAATTCGTATCGAGAATAGGACAATTGTTTTTTTCCTATGACATTATCACAGAAAAATAACTGTAAAAAGCACTTGAGCAAAACTAGTACCGGTATTTTTTGACCTAGGGTCAAAATTTCAGATTTCGCTATTGTTATTTATTCGTCAAAGTGATAACATCGCTTCCAAGAAAAATGACTTCGAAAGAAAAATTAATTAAATAATATTAATTAATTAATATTTATATAAATTTTTTATATGTTAACCAATATTTTTCTCAACCCACATTATTGTGCGTCTTCTTTTTTAAAAGCTTTTATTTAACTTGCTTCGTTCGTAAGTATGTCCGTATGTATGTCCTCAAAACGTGCAAGGCATTTTTCGACAACTTGTTCGTATCCGATTAAGCTAAAATTTAGCATACATATGTAAGGGGTCGTCCATAAACTACGTTACTGATTTTCCGGTTTTTTTACCCCCCTCCCTTGCGTTACTTTTCGTAGTGCTTTTCAAAACCCCTCCCCCCATAAAGTAACGTAACATATGAAATTAATTCATTCGAATGATAATATATTTTGACTAGCTCTGACAATTTTCATTAGTATTAGTGACTAGTATGACAAGATACATTAAAGGAACAATTGAAAAAAAATCAAAATAATTAATATCATCTGTAAAAGCTATTCCATCTGCGATCCAAGATTCGATGCTCTCAATCACTGCGATAGAATAAGCTGGTAGCTTTGTTGAGGATTCTTTAAAATATAATTTTTCATCGGTTCTGTGTTTTTGTGTAAATGCTTTCAGAAAATTGATTTAATTAAATAGTATTTTTTATTCCGATTTATTGTAAACGATATAATACAAACTTTTGGCAATTCATAGAAGTTTTAAGAACGAAATACAAACCGCAGGTAGGACACGACCTTGAACCGATTTCTTCTTCCTGAGAAGGACAGTACATGTCACACGGTATCTCCTTTGATCAAGAACATTCAGGCCTTAACGTCAAAGGCCTTTGCTTTTGCCTGTCGCAAGAGCAAAGACCCAAATTTTCAGACGTGTGCTGAGATGGTGAAGGAATACCAAAAGGTTCCTGTGTCGAGGGAAAAGATGGTGGAAGAACTCGTTGAAACAAAATTTAACCATCAATTTAGACGATCAAACATAAATATGTAAAGTTAAAATTTTTTTAAATGATTGTTTCGAGAGAGGTTTTTCGCCGATTTTTTAATTTTTGGTAACGTTACAATATCTAAACATCTCCCCCCCCTACCGTTACTTATCGTAGTGCATTTCAAAACCCCTCCCCCCCTAAATTGGTAACGTAGTTTATGGACGACCCCTAAGTCCGATGACAAAAATTTTAATTATGATAAAAATTTTTGCCAAACCACATTTTACCGCCCACAAATCATTGCTATATCTCTAAAACTACTAGGCCGATTCAGCTGAAAGTTTGGCAGTAAATTTTCATCGAGAAGAGGATAATTAAGGAAAATGTTAGCCACTCCCCCTTTTACCGCCCATAAATAAAAAATGCTATATCTCCAAAACTACGGGGATGATTCAGCTAAAATATTGGCAATTAATTTCCTTCAAGAAAAGAATGGTTCTGGAAAAAATAGTGCCACTCCCCCTTTTACCGCCCACAAATAAATAAAAATCTTAGCCCAATTTTACCGCCCACAAATCAATAATAAATAAAAAGCTTTTTTTTATTTAAAAAGCTTTTATTTAAATAATGTTATTGCTTAATGGTCTAAAAACTTAAAATGCTGTTATATTTGCTAAATTTTCAAAATAAAAGATGCTTATAAGAAATATTTATGCCACACCCCCTTTTACCTAAAATGTACATATTACTAAAATAATTTATATCTTTTCTAGCTGGAATCATTATTGAACCATCAATTGGCTTATGAAGGAAAAGTAGGAAATATTTAGTGACAGCTTATATTGTCAATATATGTTACAAATAAGGCGTGTTACAATACACGTTAGTATTTTTTATGCAATGTTGGATATTGCATACAAATATTGTTTACACGCTCAAAGTCTACAAATGTTATAATTTTTGTTTTGCGAAGAAGATGAAAGGCAAAAAATAATAAAACAACAAAAGAGAAGAGAAGCGAAAATAAAAAACAAGTTAAAAGAATAATAAAATATAGCAGGCACTATTGAAAAAAATTGTTTATTGTCCTTAAATGTTTGTGAATTAACAAATTGAAGATTTAGAGAAAAAATAACAGCAAAGTCGCACAGTGCACTTTTTTGGCACTTTTTTTTATATAATCATATAATTTTACTTGCCATTTTACATTTTTAGATTTACTTGACATTGATTAAACTTATTTGGCAGTAGCCTTTTTAATATATAACATGATTACTTGATCTAACTCACAATTAAATTTATGTAGAAGGTTATGATGTTATATACAAGCAAAATTTGATTAGTTTTAGCTGAAATCTGGCGTAATTCTGAAGTGGCTGAGATTCAAGCGCAAGTTTTGCTTAACCACAATACAAATTTGGCAAACACTTTTCTCCGAGTACGAATACGATAAGCATTTTTTATATAACATAAGCGAATATAGTATATTGGAATGATGAAATTTCTTACAAAATTCCCGTTATTTTGATATTAAATTTATGATAATATCTTAAAAACTTTAGCTTTTCTCAGTACCCATATTCGAAGCGCCCATTTTATTTTTAAATAAATCAAAGAAACCACAATTTTTTGTCTGTTCGTCATGAATATCATTTAATTGGGTTCAAGTAGATTTGCTTACATTATTTCTTGAATATGATATCTCGTAAATGGTCGCCATTGGCCTCTACGACATATTGTGCCCGTTTTGCAGCATTTTCCATGGCTTTCTTCAACATTTCGACGGGAATGGCGGTTATTCCTTGACGGATGTTGGTTTTCAGCTCTTCTAGGGTCTTTGGCTTGTTGACGTAAACCTTTGATTTCAAATAACCCCACAAAAAGAAGTCTGGAGGCGTTAAATCTGGTGATCTTGTCGGCCAATCGAAATCACCATTTTTTGACATCAAACGGCCAGGGAACAATTGCTTCAAAAAATCGATTGTAGTGCGGCTTGTGTGTGGTGGCGCACCGTCTTGTTGAAACCAGTAGTGCCTGATACGCTTTCGACGAACGATTGGCATGAACAAATTGTTTATCATATCGCGATAACGCTCCTGATTGACAGTAACTCTGTGGCCATTATCATCTTCGAAAAAGAACGGCCCAATGAGCATTTTAGCACAAACGCCGCACCAAACAGTGACTTTTGCATCGTGAAGAGGTACCTCTTGAATCTCTTGTGGATTTTCAGTGGCATAAATACGGCAATTTTGTTTGTTTACCGTTCCGTTCAACTGAAAATGAGCTTCATCGCTCATGATAATTTTATGCCAAAATTGCTCGTCTTCTTCAGCCATTTCGATGACTCTTTGGGCCCATTCCAATCGACGTGGCTTATCGGTAGGCAACAATTTGTTTACCAATTGAAATTTGTACGGAAATAAATTCAAATCAACACGTAAAATGCGTTGTAAAGTGGATCGGGGAATGCCGAGCTGCTGAGAACGGCGATTTTGGGATGTCGTTGGTGACTGCTCAATACTGGCTCGTACGGCTGCAATATTCTCATCCGATCGCCTTGGTCGCTTTTTATTTGGCCTCTTTGGGTTACCAAGAGTATTACCAGTTGTAAATCTTTCATACAAACGATAAATTGTTTTCTTGGAAGGCGCACTTTTCACTTTATTTATTTTTTTGAAAGCACGTTGAGTTTTCACTATTGACTTGTTTTGTTGAATGTAAATTTCAACAATTTTAGAGCGTTCGCGTAGCGTATACTGTTCCATTGTAAACATTTGCTTGGAATGACGCTTCAAACGTGGTATGTCATTAGTCGATTTGGCATCACTGCGGAAAGTTACAGTGTTGCCAGATGGGCGCTTCGAATAATGGCTACCCTGTACAACGCACTTTTGTACGAAAAGTCGTTGGTTAAGACTGAGCGTCAAACGAAAATAGAAATAGAGTCGTTTTTTATCTATTTCTATGCTTATATGAGAACGAAAGCGATTTAATATCACAGTGTAGGTCGAAGTTTACAGTGAAAGGAAATTTCAAGCACTGGCAAACTCTAGTAAGTATTAAAAAAGTATTAAAAAATTTTTTATATGAGTTTATATTTTTTATATTGTTTTCTTGTTAGTTTTTAACTGCATTTGAAGTTCTTGATTATTTTTGAAACTTTAACTTTGAAGTTATTGGTTGGACAGATTCGGAATTAAATATTCTACCTCATTCACACATTCACATATACACATTCAGGTAATATTTTATGGCATTTGCCATGGAGGCGTGGCACCTCCCGTTGTTGTTGTTTTTGCATGCTTGCTGTGTTATAGTTTCTTCTTTGTGCTGTGATTTGTTTATCTTCAGCTCAGTGAGTGTTGTTTTTGTTTTTTGTTTTCTACTGAACTGTGCACAAACTGCCTGAATATAAGCACTATAAAAGCACATTTTGCATCTGCTCATTTTTTAAAAATGAAACATTGATTATTTTTCTGCAGAAAATATCGTTGCTTGTTCTTTAGACGAACTTTGCAAAAGCCAACATTCTAAACCCCATGTTCAGCTGTTCTGGTTCATGTGAGCAGATGTTTCATGCATCTTTTGCCGGTATTTCCAAGTCATGCCAAGTCACGACTTAAAATCTCAGCGATCAGGCCTTCGCTGGTACTGTGCTTTGTGTAGGGCACTTTCCCTAGATGGACTTTATTCAAAAATTAAGCTTTTTGTGGAAAGTCTTAACTCATTAAACAATTTCTCGAACATTTTTTAGTGAAGTTAGGGCCGCACCAAGTACCAGCGTCTATGATGAAAATTCCATTTCGGAAAATATCCCGCTTTCTTTGTCACAGACTGTTTCTTCCGGGACACAAACAATCCTTTCATCAGAAGACCACATTATCTCAAAAAGAAAGAGAAAAAATAAAAACATAATAAGCGAAAATAATCTATATCTACTTCTCAGGCCAAGCAGCCCTCAGCACCGCTTTTGAACAGGAACACTCCAGTTACTTCCTCGTCACCTTCTATCATTCCTTCTTTGACTAATAGTTCAGTTTTGACTCCTAGAAATCTATCAAGCTTAAGGGCAGTGTCGAGGAAAAAAAAATGAATTTATTTCACGTCTTCAGCCCGACACAACTGTTGAAAATGTATTGACCTTTATCAAACATAATAAATTGTTGAGTCAAAATGTATTTTGTTCATGCAAAAAAATAGGTAATGCTTCCCATACATCTTCTGTCAAATTTTCAGATTTTTTATTGCATGCGAAACGGAAGATACAGGGTGTTAAAAAGTGCTATTTTCGTTGTTCGACTCAACATTAAGAGTAAATAACACTAATTTAAAACAACAAAAATACAAAACTTTTGACAAATTCTAAACTAACCTTAAAAGATCTTTTAAGTTGTAAAAACATTTTTGTTTTTTGGATCAACTTTTGAAAAAAATCATGGTTGAAAACTATAAAACTGATGAAAAAAATCTATCTTCAATAGAGCTTTTAGGCAAAACTGTCACTTTTTTAAAACACATATTAAAATTTAATTTTTTTAAATTGAAATAGAAAAACTTGAAAGATTTTATATTGGTTTTCAAGAAATAAATCATCAAAAATGTGCATATTTTTCATTATTTTCATAATTTTTTCATTTTTGAACCCCTTTAACTTGCAAAATAAATTAGCGTCGAAATAAGAAATACCATTTCAATTTTTTTAGAATTTTTAAAAAAGGTCGAGCACACTGATTTGCTGTTTTGTTTCGTTTTCACCATGTAAGGAACTCCTCGTTAGTTCCATTATTGTTCCCTGCTCTGCTAACATCGAACTTATGCGTTAAGGTTGTACATTGCAATTCTAATGTATATCTTATTAATGCATACCTTCCTCCTAAGAGCAGTGTAGAAGTTTATGCAAGCCTTGCGGATTGCATAGAATACGTTATTAGCATAATTTACGTTAATGACGACATTTTATTGTTAGATAATTTTAATCTGCTTGACTTGAAATGGGAATCTTCTGACGATGATACATATTTTTGTGCATCTAATTCAAAGACACGCCAAGAGTATATATTAGTTGATAATATATGTTCTGACTTACAACAAGTGAGTTCTATTTATAACAGTCGTGAAAGACTTCTTGACTTGGTATTAACTGCAGACAGTAACAATGTAATTGTTGAGAGGGCCCCCTCATGCTTTGACTGCTGTTGATGAATACCATCTGCCATTGAGCATATGGTACACATCAGACAGGGATAATATAGTAAAGTCTAATTCAATAGATAGAGTTTATGAATTCAAAGTAAATTTCTTGTAATTTTAGAATATGTTAATAATAACACTCGTGATGATTGTGCGACCTCACTTAGAGTATGCAAGTCAAGTTTGTGTCCTCATGTTACAATGTACAATGTACAATGAATAGAGAGAATCCAAAAACGTTTTGTTCGGTTTGCTCTAAGGGGCTTAAGTGCAACTCACACTTTTCTCCTTATGAGGATCGTTTAAAACTATTAAAAATGCAATCTTTGAATTAGAGAAGGAAGTCTGCAGATATCGTCTATTTACACCAACTCATAACTGGTGTATTCGATTCACCAGAACTCCTAACTCTCATAAATTTTAACACTAACCGTAGAAGCAGTAGAAATGCTAACAATTTAATTTACTTACCTTTTAGGGCCATTTTATGCATACATAGGGCATAAATATTATTTAATTCGGGGATAATTATCTCTATTTTATACCAAGCGTATAAATCGGGAGATAAAAAAGTGGTTTTGTTCACATTTTATCCCGGCTTTATGCTTAGAGTTCGAGTTAGAGTTAGAGTTAAATTCGCTCTCAGTTTTTCTGTTTGAACAGAATCATGTCGTTGTCGTGTCGGCAGGCAGAGCGCTAAGAGAGACAATGGCCGCATTCAGCGCAGACAACCGTTGGCAACTGTTCTGTAAAAATTCGCTGAATGGTACAAATTTGGTAGCGCTAAATAAAATTGATAAAGTAGCGAACGCCTTTTAATCGAGCGAACAAATTCTATGCTACATGAACAAAACTGTTTGCTTAACTGTCAGATGCTGTTATATATACTTTGGACAAAGGGTACTACTGCTCGGAGTACTCGTACGTGAGCATGCTCCTTGTGTAAGCATCCTTTGTCACCTCAAGCATATTCTTATAGGTTAGTTGACCAATCTCGGCTTCGCCAATAGACGTCCCAGAGTGGTCAGTCTTATGCTTGCCAGCGCCGGACACTGGCACAGAATGTGTGCTGTTGTTTCCGTCTCCTCTAGGCATAACCTACACGCATCGTCCTCGGTCAGAGTCATCTTCCCGAGATGGTACATGAAGGGACCGTGTCCTGTGACCAGTGCAGTAAGCCAGCTTAAAGTCCTTCGATTGTATCGGATAACTTTTGCTGCCTCACTACGAGACCACTTCACGGCCGCCTTTGATTGCCTGCAATTAACAGCTTCTTCCCACCTTTTACTGTATTCCGAGTCCGTCCATTGTTTAATAAGGCCTGCCACCATATTGTCGCCTATGGCGATACGTGGTTCTGGTCCACAGAATTCTTCTGCTGATCCTGCTCTTGCTAAAGAATCAGCTTCTTCATTCTGTTCTATGCCAGAGTGTCCTCTCACCCACATAAGTGTGAGCTCATTCGTCTGGGCGCACCTATTGAGTTTTGTAAGACATTCTATGGCCAACCTGGAAGTGATGTCTGTCCGTTGCATACACCTAATCACAGACTGATTGTCGAGAGCGATGACAATTTTCTTGCCACTGATCCGGCCATCTATCAGGTGGTCCAGCGCATGCACTACGCCAAGCATTTCTGCCAGGTATACAGACACAAACCTCCCCAACCTCAGTACACAGGATAGGCTTAACTCTTTTGAGTACACGCCTGCCCCGGCCCGGCCATTCATCAGAGAGCCGTCTGTGAATATACTGATATCGCTACCAGCGATTTCTTCACAAACGGCTCCATCCGTTATAAGAGTTTTATAACATTTTTCTGTTATTTTTACTCTCTGCCTTCCGTCCATAGGCATAAGCGCCTCCCTGACATCTCTCTGTACAAAATCAAGGATGCGAATATGACCATGCAGGGCCGTTGCCCCATGCCACGTAGTATTTCGCAACATCCTGAGGGCTGACAGCACCGCTGTTTTCTTTATTTCTAAATTCAACGGCAGCATACCTAACAGAACCTCCATTGCGCTTGTTGGAGTGGTGCGTATTGCACCTGTTATTCCAACACACGCCAGCCGTTGGACTCTGTCCAGTCTCTTCTTAATGGTTTTCTGGCTGACTTTTGTCCACCAAATCACCGAAGCATACGTGATGACAGGTCTAACCATCATAGTGTAAACCCATTTCATAGCCTCTGGGTTTAGCCCCCATTTGAGACAACAAACGCGTCTGCACTGGAACAGAACCCTCTTGGCTCTTTGAATCCTATCTTCTACATGCTCGTTCCAGTTCAGTTTGCTATCAAGGGTTACCCCTAGATATTTAACTTTCGTGGACATGTTGATTTCAGCTCCAAAAAGTCTGAGTAGTTCTGTTCTCCTCTCCTGGCCTACCCTCTTTCTAGTAAAGAGAATATTGTCTGACTTGCCTGCGTTTACGGTAAGGCCTTGTTCTCGACACCACTCCTCCACCATTCGGAGTGCTCCCTTCATGATGTCAGAGATGGTGTCAATGAACTTGCCGCGGACCACCAACGCAATGTCATCTGCATACTCTATCGTGTGTATGCCCGATTCATCCAGTCTAACCAGTAGTGAGTCCACAGTTATGTTCCACAGGGTTGGCGATAACACCCCGCCCTGGGGATATCCTCTACTTACTCTACCTCTAGTCTTTACTCTACCGTCGTCGTTGTCGTTGTCGTTCCGTTGTCGTTGACGTTGCATGTTGACAGCCCTGTGTTTGAGCATATTGTCCACCCAATTTGCTATCATTGGGCTTACATTGCATTCTGTCAGGGCTTGCCGCAGCCTTCTAAAGCATATTTTGTCGAAAGCACCCTTGATGTCCATAAATGTGGCCATCGCAATGCCTCCTGAAAATACCTCCTTTTAAGTCACTCTTACCAATTCGTGAAGAGCACTCTCCGTAGACCTACCTGCTCTATATGCATGTTGGCATCTACTCAGAGGATTTTGCATCAGCGAGGTGCTCTCAAGACAGTCAACCATCACTCTTTCCATCGTTTTCAAGAGAAAAGATGTTAGGCTGATCGGTCTGAACGACTTCGCCTCCGCATAATCTTTTTTTCCGGGCTTCGGAAGAAAGACAACTTTCGCCTCTCTCCAGACTCTCGGAACATACCCAGTCGCTAGGCAAGTAATGAATATACCCCACAGCCTACGTGCAATGAGATCTTCCCCCATTGCATCATAGCATCATAATATACCGTCCATCCCTGATGTTCTGTAAATGAGCGTATAGCACTCCTCACCCCGTCCATAGTGATCATCCTTTCAGCTTCCAGCCTGTCAACCCTGTGCATTCCTTTCTTCAAGGGTGTCCACGGGTCATCAGACTTAAAACTTCCAGGAAAATGCACCTCCATCAGAACTTCCATGGACTCCTCTAGGTTCTCTGCCATGGTTCCATCCTTCTTTCGGATCAGTCCCACTTTGGAGAATGGGTCTTTTGAAACCATTTTCTGAAGCCTACATGCTTCTGATATAGTTTCCATCCCAGAACAGAAGTCTCTCCACGACTGCCTTTTCCGTTGTCAAATGAGGTACTTCAGTTCCCTTTTCCGTGCCTTGTAATTTGCCCTATGATACCCTATGACAACTTGTCATGATTTCCCTATGATACCATGAACGCGCTAGAAGTTAAACGAATTCAAAGTTTACCAAATTCGCGAATATCGCCTCTATGTCGGACATAAAATACGACTGAAACAAAATTCATATAAATTCAATCACATAATTATCTTTAAAAATGTCTCATATAGTTTTAACGTGAAACCAAAAGTTTAATGAGACTATTTATGTCTAAACAGTGCAAAGAAGAAATTTTTTCTACAGGGTCCGCCAAATAACTTTTTTTTTAAAATTCTATAAAAAAAAACTACTGGATATTTTCTCAAATTTATTTTTTCATTTGAAAGTACAATTCTTCCGGTTAATAGTGAAAAATAATTTTATTCAAATGGCTGCCTCGGCTGGCCATGCAGTAGCCTACACGATCGGTCCAATTTTTCAGCACATTATCGATTGTGTGCAGCTGTATTTCACCAATGGCTTCAGGAATATTGATTGCCCTTTAAAGCGTCAATTGTCTCTGGCTTGTCGACGTAACACTTATCTTTGAGGGCACCCCACAAATAATAGTCCAACGGTGTCAAATCGCAGCTCCGAGGTGGCCAAACGACATCAGCTCTGCGGCTGATAATGCGATCTTCAAAAACAGGGCGCAAAACATCGAGTGTAGCTTCGGCTGTGTGGCACGTAGCGCCGTCCTGCTGAAACCAAATGTTGCCAATATCCTCCTCTTCAATTTTTGTGAACAAAAATTCGTTCAACATGGCCCGATAACGATCGCCATTGACTGTAACGGCCACTCCTTGCTCATTTTCGAAGAAAAATGGCCCAATTATGCCTCTGGACCAAAATCCGCACCAAACAGTGACTCGTTTTGGGTGCAGCGGCTTTTCAATGTATGCGTGCGGGTTTTCTGTGCCCCAAATGCGACAATTTTGCTTGTTTACATTCCCGCCAAGATCAAAATTAGCTTCATCTGAAAAGATGATTTTTTTGGCAAAATCGGCATCTTCTGTAAGTCGATCGCAGGCCCACTTCTCAGCGTTGTTTGAGCGTATACACAATTATATTCGTTCAGCGGAAGGATAAAACTAATTATCTGTCAAATCAGACATGAGCTAAGTGTTACCATTCACAAAATAAGCACTAATTGAAAAAAACGTTATATGGCGGACCCTGTATAACATATATTATTTTTATTTAAAAGTTTTTATTATTTATTTATTATACTTATTTCAAATAAATACATTTATTAGACGATATGTTTGGTAGGCAGTAAATGTTCGAAGTGAGAAAATAACATATATTAAAATTTTCCCAATAACCTACTTATAATTAAAGTTAAAAATCTGCTGATAGTAAGAAATTTCTACTTCGCACATTTAGACATAAATAGTCTCATAGCGTAAGTACTGTGGGTTTTACGTTAAAACTGTTTATGGCATTTTTGAAGGAAATTATCTGATCTACAATTTTTTTGCAAACAGATTTTATGTCCGACATAGAGGAGCAGAGATATTGACGAATCACCGATTTCGGTAAACTTTAAACCCGAATATCTTCTAACGCGTACATGGTATAATAGGGAACTCATGACAAATTGCTAATTATGACTTAATTGAGAGGCTTGCATCAACAAATTGGAACGTTAATTTTTCGTTTTCAGCTAAAAAAAAATTCAGTGAAAAAATATGGCAATGAAAAACCCTCGGGCAAAGTCAAGTATTTCTCTATAATTTTATAATTTTGAAATTCTGACCACGGATTCGGATCCAGCGACCCATTTTTACCTTTTAGTTCGCACCAGCACCGAATTCATAAAAATAAAAAATAAGGTGGCAACCTTATTCACCATCTTGAATTTTAAAATTCTGACTTCAGAATTCAAAATCAGTGACTCCCTAACAATGTTAAATGATGTTTAAAATTCTAAAAAATATTTATTATTAGGTAGCAACCCTATTATTTCAAAAATTTATAATTTTAAAATTCTGACCATGGATTCGTATTCAGCGATTCATTTTTGGTGCACCATTTTTTTGCCAGCCGAATTCATAAAAATACAAAAAATTAAGGTTAAAAAAAATACAAAACTTTATCATTTTGAAATTCAAGCCACGGATTCGGATTAAATGACCCATTTTTGGTATAAAATTTTTTTGGCAGCCCCGAATTCATAAAAATTTAAAAAATTAAGGTGCAATCCTATCCACCATCTTGAATTTAAAAATTTTGAGTTCAGATTCGAAATCAGTAACCCCCCAATACTGTCATGTTTAGAATTCTTAAAATAAAACATTTTGAGGTGGCAACCATGTGTGTAGAAAAATTTTCGAATTTTGAAATTCTTACAACGGATTCGGATTCAGCGACCCATTTTTACCCTTAGTTCGCGCCAGCTCCGAATTCGTAAAAATAAAAATTTAGGTGGCATCTTATCCAACATCTTGAATTTTAAAATTCTGACACCAGATTCGAAATCAGTAACCCCCAATACTGTTTCTCTATGTTTGAAAATATGTATTTTCAATATTTTGACACCAAGTAAATAAAAAATATTAAAATGAGAGTGAATTAAAAATCTTAACTCACCAATTTTCACGAGTTAAATATTTCTGGGGTTAAGCTATCTCACCACCATTTTTATCTCCAGCCTGAAGAGTTAAATGCTCAACTCACTGTGAACAAATGAAAAACTGGAAAAATCATGGAATCAACTCGGGGATAAATTTATCTCTCTGTGAACAAAATGGCCCTAAAAAAGATAGTCAAAAAATTGAAAAAAAAGATCCCAGGCAATGATGGCAACAACACGCGGTGTTCCCAAGCGGTCCCCCATCTAAGTACTAACCGCGCCCGACGCTGCTTAATTTCGGTGATCGGACGAGAACCGATGTGGTATGGTCGTTGGCAAAATAATATTTTCTTTCACTCTACAAAATACACTTTTTTCCAAATTAATTTACTATTGAAATCGCTTAGCTTCTTTCCTATAGCTACAACTAAAGCTATAGCAAAGGAAGACTTCATTGTGTTGTTTTTCTTTGTTGTTGTTCGTTGCAGTTGTTATTTCAGTGAATTCTAACGCAAAGAATTTCTGAGAAAATCACAATTTTCAAAAGCCAAATAAAAAAATTTAAAAAATAAGCTTTTATTTTAAAAAGACGTTACTATTCAAAGGTTGCACAAAAATGATGTCTGGTATGGAACACAATAACTGAAAATAACTTTTTTTATTATAATTCCATATAAAAGGTCGCCAAATGCATGGCTCGCCTAGATGCATAAGGCCTGCCCTGAATATATATATATATATGTTTTGTATATAAGTTAAAACTTTCGTCTATTTAAAGAATATAAAAAATATATTTTTTGGTCAAACGACCTTTATTGCCTCTGCCGCTGCCTCTGTCGCGGTCTCTGCCATCGTTGATTGTTGTTTCTTGCTTGGACAAGTAAGTTGCTGACGTTGCAATCCCCACGATATGCTTGGGAGCGGATGAGCTGCAGACATATCGTCAGCATAAATGTTATAAGCGTGTTGCATTCTACGTTTTGTAAGGAAGGTTATTAACTTATACAAAGAGTTCAGAATTCTAACAATTTGCTCGCATAAGTTAACAGCCCTATTCTGGAAAATTAACAATTGTTAACCAGAATTTTTTATATTTCTACAAAGTTTTAGTATCAAAAACAAAATTTTTGAATGAGATTGTCAATTATTAATTGCAGTTATCAAAATTTATT
Source organism: Dichetophora obliterata (assembly GCA_963920525.1). NCBI lineage: Eukaryota > Metazoa > Arthropoda > Insecta > Diptera > Sciomyzidae > Dichetophora > Dichetophora obliterata. The sequence continues at coordinate 66,509,583 of OY986438.1, read as the reverse complement.
ATTTTTTTTAGCTTAAAATTTTGTTTTGAAATCAAAAACTACAACAAACTCTTACAAACATTCAATTAACTATTATTGATTTGCCGGAATAGAGCTGAACGTTATACATATTATTAAAATAAGTTATATCTTTTCTAGCTGGAACAATTACCATTATTGAACATTTTATTAATTGGCTTATAAAGAAAAAGTAGGAAATATTTTGTGACAGCTTATATTGTCAATAATGTCAATATTTTGTGTGTCTTTCGATAAATATTTAGAAATAAATAAAATTTTTATTTGTTATACCATTCTTGATCGAACAGTCATGACGGTCGAAACGGCTTCGATCATCAGACGAAAATGTGTTTTGATCGGAAAATGTGAAAAACACAAAATGCAACCTTCTTAATTCAAGTACTTCTTTTTTTACAATGTTCGTTACGAAAAAAAAACCATTACTGAAAAAACCCGGTAAATGTTTGACGAAATTGAGAATTGACGAAATGACGAAGAGAGCTTGAATTGCAATGCTTAGTAAAATAAAATGTTTTGCAATAGTGTTGACGAAATATGAGGTCTGGAGAACTGCGCAGAAAGGTCCGAGTCAGCACAAAATCGTAAATGATTTAAAGAACAATTTTTGACTGTTTCACACATACACATTAACGCTATTGACATTATGACCATCCCAAAAGATTGAGTTTTCCTCATAATAACCCCTTATTTGTTTCCCTCATAATGGCAAGTATTCTTGCCAACAACTAGAGAAACAATTCGGAAAGGTTGTGTATGAAAGAAGAATGAAAAGACAGAAACTTACTCTATAAAATGCGAATGCTTCCCTTACAGTTCATCCTAATTGAAGTCTTTTATAACTTCGGGTCCAATTGTAGTGTGCTCTCATTATACACGCTGCCGACCCTAAGTTTCGTTGTCACAAACAGCAATATATTGAGTGACTAATAAGTTAGCACTGCATTATCGGCGTGTGCTGCACTCAGTACATGAGAATATTTTCATTACTCACTCAATATTGTTGACCGTGCCAATATATCATTCGTCAAACCAAAAATATGGAATTTGAATCCTTTCGATGATTCAAATTCATATGCGAGAACGAAACTTAACATAGGTTATAAGTATATTAACTAACTAGAGAAGTATGACCATAGATTAAGACTATTAAGTAAGTTTTGTAAAAATGTTATAAAAGAACCGAGATGGCCAACAATAAAGCAGACTTTAATTAACTAACTACACAAGCTGGCAGATCTCTGCTTTGTTTAGCTTATTTTTAAACGTCTCTGTTTGCCTTGGACATAGTTCAAGTCGGCAAACACTGCAGCCTATAGCGAAGGCAAACTCTGCCGCTATAACATAATAACACGATCCTGAATATATCTTAACATGGCGATCCTAAATATAATATAACACAATCAAAGGGGGCAATTTTTCAAGCCTCCATTTGTTAAAAGTTTCTTTCATGAGTTTTCACTTGACACATTTTCGCTTTGAGCATTTTTTAGTTTTTTCGTTATTTTTTCTTTTACTAATTTTATATTTCTGTTCACATTGCTTCTGCCTATCCTCTTTTCATTTTAAATACTTATTTATATTATTCTTAACATTTTTAGTTAGAGTTCAATTAAATAGCAAGCCTTTGCTATTTCCAGCCATCACCTGGATAAGAGGCACAGACATTTTTGACAAGTATGAAAGGGGTCACTACATTACCCAATTTTCTTCTCAGTTCTTGGTCAGCTTAATCTCTTTGAGAAAAAGACTAAGAATACCTTAATTTCGAATGAAACCTCCATTTACATGGCTGTTAGGATGAGTAAAATCATCCACTGCAGGTCTGTAAACAGTCCTGCCAGCAAGCAGGCATACATCAATTCCATACTGGGACAGTTTACCTAGTACTACCATACAACTGGTTTCAAAAATACTAGAACAAAACGGTTATTAGCATGTAACTATTATGAAAACTACTAGAAGTGAACTCGCTAAAATAATACTAATATGAAACTAGTCAATATTAAACTAGTTAAAAATATACTAGAACAAAGGTGGCTCATATCATACCAGTAAAAAGACTAGTTTTGATTATACTGGTATTTTACTGATTTGAAAGTTACTACCATCAAACTACTTCAAATGAGGCCAGTTAAAGTACAATTATTGGCAATTGTTTTTTCCTAGGACATGAACACAGGAAATTAACTGTTAAAAGCACTTGAGCAAAACTAGTACCGGTATTTTTTACTAGGGTAGTGTTTGTGAGATTTTGTCATTGTAATTTATTCGTCAAATTGATAACATCGCTCCCAAAAAATCTGACTTCTTTCGAAGTTTCTTTTGAAAAACTAATTAAATAATATTAATTAATTAATATTAATATAGATTTTTTTATATATTAACCAATTTTTTCTCAACCCATATTATTGTGCGTCTTCTTTTTTATCAGCTTTTATTTAACTTGCTTCGTTCGTATGTATGTATGTCCTCAAAACGTGCAAGCCATTTTTCGACAATTTGTTGGTATCCGATTAAGCTGAAATTTAGCATACATATGTAAATCCGGTGACAATGCAATATTAGAGCCTGAGCAGAATCAAAAATCGTTGCGATCGACGATTCGTTGTTGTTGGAAAATACATGCAAAATACGCAGCTCGTTTTCTGCAACGATAAATCGCAGACTTATAATCTATGCTATTTCAATCGTCGGTCGCAACGATTTTTGATTCTGTTCAGGCTCTTAGGCGTGTTTTATTCGTACTAGTTAAACCAAATAGGTTCTAAATAACATGCAGAACACTAACAAAAAGATGAACTTGCTCAGTAGCTAGTTCATCTCGTTGAATTATTTTTTTTTCGCTACGGCTCTATAGATGCCGCTATTTGCATCCAATGCTGGCAAAAGAAAAGTTCACTGGTTAAACCTGAACGAATAGATCGCATTAGTTAAAGCTTTAGATCGCATTGTAAGTTTTGCCTTAGACCGTTTGGGGCATTGTCGCCAAATGATAAGACCAAACGGCTGATTGCAAAACAATACTATTACTACTTCTGACCACTTGGGGCATTGTCGACGATGATATGACTAAACAGCACAGATTAGTCTTTTGCCAGCATTTGGTGACTAAGAAGGGTTGTAAACCAAACTCTTACTTGCGAGTGCTGCCACAAATTAAAACAAATAGCGACATCTATAGAGCCGTAGCGAAAAAAAATTATTTCAACGAGATGAACTAGCTACTGAGCAAGTTCATCTTTTTGTTAGTGTTCTGCATGTTATTTAGAACCTATTTGGTTTAACCAAAACGCCTATTATGATACTCTTTGCCCATTTTACCACCGAACACAAATCAATAATAAATAAAAAATTTTTAAATAAGTTTTATTTAAATTATGTTAATACTGTAATACTGTGCTGATATAATGGCAAAATTCGATGTAGGTGAGTAAGAACTTCCTGTATGATTCTAGCCACATCATGTAGTAGCGCATCTTCTGAAAGAGTGTTTTCTGTAGCACGTAACCTTATTTCAGAAAAAAGGTCCGCGATTTCCACAAACAGTTTACTTGTAAATGAAATAATGTTCGTTCATTACAATATGGGAAAATCGGTGTTAATCGGATAATATGTTTATGCATGAAATTACACTTTAGTTCACCACGAATTTTCCATTTTTTTAAAAAACTCAGTTTCGCTTGTTTTATTTAAAGGACAAATTTGTTGGTCAGTCACTTGGAAACAAAGAATGAAGAAAGCCCGTATCTTATACGTAAACATGTCCACGAAAGTTAAATATCTAGGGGTAACCCTTGATAGCAAACTGAACTGGAACGAGCATGTAGAAGATAGGATTCAAAGAGCCAAGAGGGTTCTGTTCCAGTGCAGACGCGTTTGTTGTGGGGAAAATGGGGGCTAAACCCAGAGGCTATGAAATGGGTTTACACTATGATGGTTAGACCTGTCATCACGTATGCTTCGGTGATTTGGTGGACAAAAGTCAGCCAGAAAACCATTAAGAAGAGACTGGACAGAGTCCAACGGCTGGCGTGCGTTGGAATAACAGGTGCAATACGCACCACTCCAACAAGCGCAATGGAGGTTCTGTTAGGTATGCTGCCGTTGAATTTAGAAATAAAGAAAACAGCGGTGCTGTCAGCCCTCAGGATGTTGCGAAATGCTACGTGGCATGGGGCAACGGCCCTGCATGGTCATATTCGCATCCTTGATTTTGTACAGAGAGATGTCAGGGAGGCGCTTATGCCTATGGACGGAAGGCAGAGAGTAAAAATAACAGAAAAATGTTATAAAACTCTTATAACGGATGGAGCCGTTTGTGAAGAAATCGCTGGTAGCGATATCAGTATATTCACAGACGGCTCTCTGATGAATGGCCGGGCCGGGGCAGGCGTGTAATCAAAAGAGTTAAGCCTATCCTGTGTACTGAGGTTGGGAAGGTTTGTGTCTGTATACCTGGCAGAAATGCTTGGCGTAGTGCATGCGCTGGACCACCTGATAGATGGCCGGATCAGTGGCAAGAAAATTGTCATCGCTCTCGACAATCAGTCTGTGATTAGGTGTATGCAACGGACAGACATCACTTCCAGGTTGGCCATAGAATGTCTTACAAAACTCAATAGGTGCGCCCAGACGAATGAGCTCACACTTATGTGGGTGAGAGGACACTCTGGCATAGAACAGAATGAAGAAGCTGATTCTTTAGCAAGAGCAGGATCAGCAGAAGAATTCTGTGGACCAGAACCACGTATCGCCATATGCGACAATATGGTGGCAGGCCTTATTAAACAATGGACGGACTCAGAACACAGTAAAAGGTGGGAAAAAGCTGTTAATTGCAGGCAATCAAAGGCGGCCGTGAAGTGGTCTCGTAGTGAGGCAGCAAAAGTTATCCGATACAATCGAAGGACTTTAAGCTGGCTTACTGCACTGGTCACAGGACACGGTCCCTTCATGTACCATCTCGGGAAGATGACTCTGACCGAGGACGATGCGTGTAGGTTATGCCTAGAGGAGCCGGAAACAGCAGCACACATTCTGTGCCAGTGTCCGGCGCTGGCAAGCATAAGATTGACCACTCTGGGACGCCCATTTATTGGCGAAGCCGAGATTGGTCAACTAACCTATAAAGATATGCTTGAGGTGACAACGGATGCTTACACAAGGAGCATGCTCACGTACTCCGAGCAGTAGTACCCTTTGTCCAATGGGGGACGAAAAGGGACCCACTGTGGTCTGCTTCGGCAAATCCCCAACTTATTATATATATTATACGTAGTGTTAATGTTGCTAATAAATTTATGTCTAAATTCCCACAAACACATGAAAAATTCTCTTTTTTCCCTTTTAAAATTTTTAAAAATATCTAAAATATCTTTCAAACATAACTTTTTTTTTCGTATAAAATTTTAGGAACAAAAGTTTATGAAAGTATTAAAAACCATTCGAAACCAGCGACCCCCTAATAATGGTATATGATGTTTAAAACTTTTAAAAATACATTTTATTAGGTGGCAACCCTGATATTTCAAAATTACATAATTTTGAAATTCTGACCACGGATTCGGATTCAGTGACCAACTTTTTGTATGCCTTTTTTTTGTCAGCCCCGAATTCGTAAAAATAAAAAATGCGGTGGCAACCCTATCCACCATCTTTCATTTTAAAATTCTAGCACTAATGAAAGATGAAAGGAGAACTCTTTAAAATAATTAATATTAGGTGGCAACCCTGCTTTTTCAAAAGTAAATAATTTTGAAATTCTGACCACGGTTTTGGATTCAGTGACCTATTTTTAGTATACCTTTTTTTAAAAATTATAAAATGAGGTGGCAACCCTATCCACCATCTTGAATTTTCATATTATGACTTTAGTTTTGAAATCAGCGACACCCTAATACTGATAAATGATGTTTAAAACTCTTAAAAATACATATTATTAGGTGGCAACCCTATTATAAAAAGTCACATAATTTTTAAAATCACAATATAAGGTCTATTTGTGTATTCATTTGTAAATCACATTATTTAAATTCATATTGCCCAAAAACTAAAATACTTGACATGATCAGAAGCAGACAAAACTAAAGCAAACGCCAAAATTCATGAAAACCATTTGAGAGTATTCGCAATTCTTCGAATGTATTTCATAAAAAGCTACAAACGACTAGATGATCAATATTCCATAAAATTCTCTCAAAGAGAATTGCACATTTATTCGATTTGCAAAATTAATGTTTCGCGCTCATTCGATCCGCTTTGTAAATGGTTTGAGAATATGGAATACTCTCGTAGAATGTTTCGAATGGTAAACGCAACGAATACATTCCTGCAGCTCTTTAGTGGCTTGAATTTTAATTGGCCACCATCTTGAGTTTTAAAATTCTAATTTCAGATTCGAAATCAGCGACCTGATTGCAGATATCTGGTTCTTAAAAGTCCTAATACGCTTAAGCTTTTCCTTCCCAAGCTTAGTCAGTCATTTGGAAGTACTCTCAAACGAATACTCTCAAATTGAGAGTATTCCTTTGAGAGTATTCAATGTTCGCAAGTGCCACATTTCATTGCATTCTAAGCGCTTTGTTTGCGCTCTCACTCTATTCGTTCTATTAATGAAGTTGCTATCATTCGTTTCGTTATCATAAGAATGCATTGAAACGTTAATAGAACGAATAGAGTGAGAGCGCAAAGAAAGCGCTTAGAATGGAATGGAATGTGGCACTATATATATATATATAGTGCCTCATAAGTATAGATAAATATATATATATATATATATATATATTTATCTATACTTATGTAAAAGGAGACTTACGAAATTTTATCCAGAATAAGCTCGGTAGCCGCTGAGCCTATATTGCTAATTCTGTTTTTATTCGATTCCTATGATAATATAGATTGTTATAGCTAACCAATATTTTCATAAAATGTATTCTTTAATTATTGCACGTATAATTTAATTAATCACGCATTTTATTTAACATTCAACAAGCAACACAATATAACAGCAAACAAAGCTTTCCTCTCTTTGTCGAGAGAGCTTCTCTCAATATAACACGACAGCCATGTTGTGTAGTTAAGCTGAATTCACTGATAACCTTCAGCATGTTTTTGTGTGATTTAAAATCAAGAATGATAGAATAAGAGATTACGCTTTGCGCAGGTTACTTCTTCTAATCGAGTTTGACAACAGCTGTGCAGTTGACTACGTCACAATATTTTATTTCTTTGAGAAACGTACTGAGATCGGTTGTGTTTTATTTAATTGTGTATATATCGAAGCATATTTGCGAGTTTTTAACTTAAAATTTAAAAAAGGAAGTGTGCAGCTGCTAATTGTGGTAACAGTAGCAAACAAATATTTTTCAGAAACCTGATGTTTGCAATAAATACAAAGATTAAACCAAGAAATTGTAGAAAACGCACACAAACGAAAACAAAAATACAAAAATATATTAACTTAACAAAATTTGTTTCATTATTTAAAAACTTGGAACTATCATTTATTTGTCCTTTCCATTCACAGGTAAATTGATGGATATAAAATATCTGGGAATGCTTAAACTACATCAATTAAACTCGTAATGAACATTTTTATAAAATTCAAGTCGAAAAATAATGCTCACCGAAGTTGGTTTTTTATTTATTTTTTTTATTTTTTTTTTGACTAAGCTGCTTACTGGCTGTAATAGTAATAGTAAACATAATGTTTGCAAAGGAGTACTTAATAAATTTACCTTCTTCTCGTTCCAATAAATTGCTTCTTAATTCTTTTATTTTAATTATAAATGTAAAAATGTATGCAATTTTCATTTCTGTGTAGAAATAGTATGAAAAGTGAACGCTCTCCAAACAGCACTGATTTTATGACGTACATGCGCAGAACGACGATTTTGTTGTACTCATTTTCTTGTCTTCGGCGCAATCTTTGTATTCTATCATTCTTGATTTAAAATAATGTTAATCAAGTTGAGAGCGTGCAGAAATTTTTCTCTCTGAACGAAAACTTCATATGAAAAAGACTTTCAAAACACACTGAAGGTGATCAGTAAATCTTTCAGCTTTACTTTCAGGGAGATTCTTGCTTTCATACAGTGTTAATTAATTTTCTTTGTTAATGTATTGAGAAGAGTTGCCAGAATTTAGTTATCAGCATTAATTATGTTTTGGAGCCTTGCCAGCCAGCTTTTCCTAACTTGAGATTGTGTTAGTCTATTTATACGAATATATAAAAGCATTGTGACACTGCACGGATATTTGACAGTAACGCAAGAACCACTGAACCGATTTAGACGATATAAATATAACGATATCCAACTTTATCGTAATATGCTATGTTAGATTTGCCACGTCTACTTTCCATGCCCACTTTTTGCAAAAAATGCTATATATCAGACGATTTTGGTCGTATGAGACTAGAATTTGGTAATCTACGTTGTATGGTTACTTTCGCTAACTTTACTAAAAATGAGCGTGAACCACTTTAGTTAAATCCACTTTTTGGGGGATAAGCTTGGAGTAAAGCAAAGCGCACTAAGTTTAAGCTCAATTGAACTGAAATTCTGGCATTCTATTGTTTTGAGTATGAGATGGTTTAAGTGAAAAAATTGTGCCACACCCCCATTACCGCCCAGAATTAATCATAAATGTTATACTTCGAACGGTTTTGGTTGTATTAGACTAAAATTTGAGAATTTAGTTCATATGGCTATTTTCGGCAACTATACTAAAAATGACGATTGCATAAATTTTTTCCGAACAGCATGAAAATTCGTATATAGCAGTAAAGTGGTCTGCGGCAGCACAACGTCTGCCGGGTAATACTATATCAATAAGAATGCTGTATATATCAGAAAATTCTGATCGAACAAAATGCGTGATTTTGTAATAATTAAAGAATACATTTGCGAAAATCTTGGTTAGCTATAACAATCTATATATCATAGGAATCGAATAAAAAAGAATTAGCAAAATCGGTTCAGCGGTTACCGAGCTTATTCTGGATTAAATTTCGTAAGTCTCCTTTATGTAATAGTATAGATAGATGAAATAATTTAAATAAATTACTTTAGTTATATGTATTTTTGGTATGGTAACACTTTTGCTTAAAATAAATATATATATACAATATAAAAAATTTAATAAATTGCTATAAGCTCTTATGATTCTAATATGATTCTAATTTCATATGCCGACTGTAGCTACACAATTAGAGTTCACGTCTACAAAAAATTTATAGCTAACTGCGCCAACAACAATTACCAAGGAAATCTACAAACAAGGACGCACAAAGAAGAACAAGACCATAGCGGAACTTTTAGAACTTCTAGATCTTTTTGATTTTCATCATTCATGTAGGACGGGCTGCAGTATGAGCTTTTGCACATCCTACATGTCCGTCCGACCTGTCAAATCCATCCTACATGTTGGATAGTCCGAAACCTCCTATTAGCATGAAAATTCTTATATAGCAGTAAGGCGGTCCGAGGCAGGACAACGTCTTCTAGGGAATACTAATATTTTATATATAGGTTTTCACTTCGGTTGGCAATCCCCTCACTGCTATACTTTTTTTTTTGTGCAGCAGGTGAAAGTCAAAAAATTATAAAACAAAAAAAAGAAGGCGAAAATAAAAAAAAGTTAAAATAATAATAAAATGTAGCAGGCACTATTGAAAAAAGTTGTTTATTGTCCTTAAATGTTTGTGAATAAACAATTGAAGATTTAGAGAAAAAATAACAACAATGTCGCACAGTGCACTTTTTTGACACTTTTTTGATGTTATCATATATTTTTACTTGCCATTTTACATTTATAGATTTGTTTGACATTAATTAAGCTTATTTGGCAGTAGCTTACTGATCATATGTCATATGGCAGTAGCAAGTTCTGAAGAATTTGTTCAAGCATGTGTGAAATCTTATACGACTTATTATGTGAGTTGACCACACCTTAATCACTCGCCGAAGAGGAAATGTAGCAAAACAGACTGTCTAGTCAGCTTAGTGATTCACATACTTGTTGTTGCTGCCTTCTTAAAATATTACTGATTACTTGATCTAACTCACAATTAAATTCATGTAGAAGGTAATGAGTTATATACAAAAACTTATTATACTACAATGTTCTATAGTTTTTATGATATGAGAATGTTATTGGTGTCAAACAAACGGAAATTGAGCAATCCGTAAAAAAATTCAAAAGGTTAGTATACATTAACATATATTGGAAAAACATACATATTGTAGGGTACTCATTAGAGATAAACGAAAACTTCCAGGTGATGTTACTTGGAGTCTTTGCGTGATATACACAAATCAATTTTCAAATCGATCGAAGTGTGCCAATTCGTGCCAAGTCGTGCCAAAATCAAATCAAAGTTTTAAATATTGAAGGAAAATCTTTAAAAAATTTTCGCCCAAATGACATTGCTCGGTTTTGTGTGTCCTTCGATAAACATTTAGAAATAAATAAAAACCATTCTTGAAGATTATCGAACAGCCGGTCGAGACAGCTTTGTTCATCAGACGAAATGTGTTTTTGATCAGAAAATGTGAAAAAACATCAAGTGAACCTTCTTTAAACAAATGCTTCAGTTTTTTTTCAATGTGCGTTACTGTAAATTGCTGTAAAATCCGATAAGTGTTTGACCAAATTTTACCCTTCTAGGGTTGAATTAGGCTTGAATTCTAACGCCTAGTAAAATAACATGTTTTGCAAAAGTGTTGACGTAATATGAGGTCTGAAGAACTGCACAGAAAGGTCCGAGTCAGCACAAAATCGCAAATGATTTTAAAACAATTTTGATTTTTCGTTGACTGCTCGATATTTCACACACTAACTCACACATTAGCTCTTGACATTATGACCATCCCAAATGATCGAGTTTTCCTCATAATGACCCCTTATGAACACGGAAAGTATTCTTGCCAACAACTCGAGAATACAAAAGCAAGAAAATACCGTAACTTAGTAGAAATTAGCTTTTGTAGTTTGAACTTGAAAAGTTATTAACTCGAATGTTATCAACAGTTATTAAAAATTGAAAAAGCAAATTTTGATTAGTTTTTGCTGAAATCGAGCATAATTTTGAAGTTGAGCATAAGTTTGAAGGCTGTGACCACAATACAAATTTGGCAAACACCTTTCTCCGAGTACGGATACCCTAAAATAAGCATTTTTTATGAAACATCTGTGCATATAGTATATTGGGATACTGAAATTTTTAGCAAAATTCCCGTTATTTTGATAGCAAATTTATGATATCTCAAAAACATAGCTTTTCTCAGTACAACGTATTTTTGTATAAAAAGTCGTTGGTTACAACTGAGCGTCAAACGAAAATAGAAATAGAGTCATTTTGTATCTCTTTCTATGCTCATATGAGAACGAAAGCGATTTAATATCTCAGGTCGAATTTTACAGTGAAAGGAAATTTCAAGCACTGGCAAAGTCTAGTAATTATTAAAAAAGTAATATTTTTAATAACAATTTTTTTTATATGAGTTAAAAATAATTGTTTTCTTGTTATTTTTAACTGCATTTGAAGTTCTTGATTATTTTGGAAACTTTAACATTGAAGTTATTGGTTGGACGGATTCGGAATTAAAAATTCTACTCAATTTACACATTCAGGTTTACTCATAACATTTTATGGCATTTGTCGTGGTGGCGTGGTACCTCCCGTTTAACCAAAATTTTCGATAGCAAATAGCTTTAGATATAGCATTAGAATTCGACTTCAATGAACAAACATACAACAAAAATTTGTCCTATTTTATAGCCTTGCAGTTATAGGTCGCACAGCGTCAGAATTCAGTATTCCACTACATATGCAGTTTCATTGATTATATTTCATGGGCGTTGAACAAGCTCACAAAGCGTCAGATGTCAAAATTCGACTTCAATTTACACATGCAATTTCTCTGATATTATTTTATGGGCAATTGACATGGGAGCGTGGCTGCAACGCGCCGTTTTTCAGCTAATATGTATACGTGCCGGCTTTAGGGGCGCCTAACCGGGGCTGTGCGCGCAACTTTACCACATATCTGAATAACTATCTCTATAGATACAAATAAACACTAAAGTCAGCGTATTAACTTTTATGAAATTTTTTATAGGAAAAGTTTTTAGCTTACCTGCCATGACTTAAAATTTAGTTGCTTGTCTTGTCGTATCTCTCACTTACTTATAAGTCATAAACGTTTGGCAAAAGAGAGACGCTCTCAGCGACAGGCTAGAAATACTTTCCTGTCTTTGCTCTATTTTACTCGTAAGCAAACAACTTTTTCAGCAAAGGCCACTATCAAATTTATATCTGCGCTCGTTGTACTGCAGATTGTACAGTTAATGGGCTTGTCGTATAAGTTGTTGGACAAACGTTTTGATAATTTGTCTCAGCATTTGGTAGTTAGTGGTGCCCTGCAGTAAAAAATCGTACTTGTTATGAACAATCTTAAACGTAGAAATCTAAATGCAGTTTCAATTATACCCCATTATCGAATTTCATGTTTACACATGCCTTCAAACAGGCCTGCGCGCAGTAGATTTGAGCTTACGTACTACTTCCACGCTCGCTTCCAAGTCTTACTTCTTTTTTGTATGAAACCAGCTCGCTGGTATTTCAAGAAGGCCTGGCTCTCGCATATATAATCCGCTCTTATCATAAAAAGACAAATAATTCGCTTGGCAATTATTACAGCTTAGAATACACTACTTTTTGTGGTTTTTTACAATGTATAGAAAAATAAGTATTCTAAAATTATTGCACACAATTTACACAATTTTTCTCAACATGCCCAGTGAGATTTCATACATTATTTTTTTTTAATTATTAGATTTATTTATATAAGAATTTATTTTATACATTTTGTTTTTCTCTCGTTTTAACGATGCGTTTTAATGCGCCTAAATCGTCAGCGGCTGCATCTGTAAAAATAGAGAAAAATACAATTTTTATTAAGACACAAGGAAGTAATTTTATCGGAAAGGTTGGAAAGAAGAATGAAAAGACAGAGTTAAGCTTACTCTATATAAATGAATCCAATTTTGTGTACTCTTTTAGCGCATGCTTCCCTTGCAGTCCATCGTAATTGAAGTCTTTTATAACTTCGGGTCCAATCAAAGAGGACACCTTTTTAGTCAAGCCTCCATTTGTTAAAAGTTTCTTTCATTAGTTTTCACACATTTCTTTCTAAGAAATTTTGGTTTTGAGCATTTTTAAGTTTTTTTCTATTTAATTCTATTTTTTCTTTTTCTAATTTTATTATTCTGTTCACATTGCTTCTGCTATTCCTGGTTTAATTTTAAACACTTATTTATATTATTCCTGCACTTTTTTAGTTACAGTTAAATTCAATTTAGTAAATATATAATATCGATTGAAATATCGTGCATTTTTGACTTATGGAAAATTGCATTTCTATTCTAGCAAAAAAAACGGTACTTGCATTTTGATGGCTCTACACAAGCATAAAAATATTTGTTTGACTTTTTGCACATACTTACACCACTTCGTAATAGAAGTGCTGCGAGCATGCCTTTGCTATTTCTAGCCATCACGTGGATAAGAGGCGTGGACATTTTTGACAAGTATGAAAGGGGACAATACATTGCTTAATTTTCTTCTCAGTTCTTTGTCAGCTTTCTCTTTGAGAAAAAGACTAAGAAAACCTTCATTTCGAATGATACCTCCTCCATTTGCATGGCTATTAGCATGAGTAAAATTACCCACAGCCTGTAAACAGGCCTGCCAGTAAGCAGGCATACATCAATTCTATACTGGGACAGTTTACCTAGTACTAGCATACAACTGGTTTCCAAAATACTAGAACAAAACTTATACTAGCATGTAACTATTATGAAAACTACTAGAATTGAACTGGCTAAAATAATACTAATATGTAACTGGTCAATATTAAACTAGTTAAAAATATACTAGAACAAAGGTGGCTCAAATCATACTAGTTTTGATTATATTAGTATTTTACTGATTTGAAAGTTACTACCATCAAACTACTTCAAATCAGGCCAGTAAAAAAACAACCTCAATTCGTTTCGAGAATAGGACAATTGTTTTTTCCTAGGACATCAAGGAAAATAACTGTAAAAAGCACCTGAGCAAAACTAGTACCGGTATTTTTTGACCTAGGGTAGTGTTTGTCAGATTTCGCTATTGTTATTTATTCGTCGAAGTGATAACATTGCTCTTAAGAAAAATGACTTCGAAAGAAAAATTAATTAAATAATATTAATTAACTAATATTTATATAGATTTTTTATATACTAATCAATTTTTTTCAACCCACATTATTGTGCGTCTACTTTTGCTTTTATTTAACTTGCTTCGTTCAAAACGTGCAAGCCATTTTTCGACAACTTGTTAGTATCTGATTAAGCTGAAATTTAGCATACATATGTATGTCTAGTGACAGAAAGCCAATATGTTTTTAACGTTGACCCCTGCCGCGAAGGCTTAATTCAACGGTGCTACAAAGCTTGGGACAAATATGAAGCGTCGGCCAACGCCCCTTCGTAGTTAAAAAAATACCACTTTGAACGGTTCCTCCAATAACACGCCATAGAACTCCTTTCACTGATGTCAAAAAGACACTATTCATGACCGTGATTCATTCAGCCATTCGAATTTAAACATTACTTGGTTATTTTAATAACCATGGGTTATCTCAGTGTCAATACTAATAATACAACCCATTATTTTTAGGTTTTTAGTTACAACTTAAGTGTAACTCACACCGGTCTTCCTGGCCTAACAGCCAGAGCGAATTTAAGACTTTGAAAGACATGCCCAACGACAGTCAATACCTGGGCTCAAGGCTCCACCTGACAAGGCTCTTCAACATCCCGTCTTACAGACCAAAAGTTCTTAGAACATTTATATTTGACTGTGACACCTTCAGCCACTAGAATTGTACATGACTTGGTTAAAAATAACCATTGGTTTCTCAGTAAAACTTTACCACAATCCTACTTATGCAACTTCGTTAACCTAATTAAGACTTAATAAAAAGCCTCTTTCGGAAAACTAGGAAGCATGAGCCGTTTGGCTTATACAAAGGTCAAAAGATTAAAAGGTTTCTTACATAAAACCTTTATTCTAAAATAAGGTCTACAGAACAACGATATATCAGGTCTCCTCATCATTGATGGATGGATGGATGGATGGATGGGGGCAACGTCTGATGTCTTGGAAAGATACAAAGCTGATATCACTGCTATCCAAGAAATGCGATGGAAGGAACAGGGTTGCATTCGGCATGCACCCTGTGATATCTACTACAGCAGCTATGCTGATGCGGATTTGTAGTTGGCAAGAGACTACGGCCCCACGTCCTGCGATTCACACCTGTGAACGAACGACTTGCCATAATTCGCATCAAGGTTAAATTTTTTAATATAAACCTAATAAGTGCGCACGCCGACAGAAGACAAGGACGATGAGATCAAGGAAATTTTATATGAGCGAATTGAAAATGCTTGCGAGCTCTGCCCAATCACGACGTAAACATCGTGGCTGGTGACTTCAATGCTAAGGTGGGCAAGGAAAATATATTTGGTCCAACAGTCGGAAAGAACAGCCTCCACGACAACACCTCCGATAACGAAATGAGGCTGATTGACTTCGCCGCAGCACGAAACATAAGTAGCATAGTAGTACGTAGCACTAGATTTAAGCATCTCAATATTCATAAAGTCACCTAGATGTCCCCTGATCAAAAAAACAAAAATCAAATTGATCACGTTGTGATCGACGGAAGGCACTCTTCCAGTGTATTGGATGTGCGCACGATCCGTGGTGCAAACATTGACTCGGATCACTATCTTGTTGCAGCCAGGATCCTTACACATCTGTGCGCAGCTAAGAATACACGCAACCTTACCCAGAGAAAGCGTAAACGTCGACAAGCTGCAATCGAAACAGACAGCCGTTGCTTTCACCACTCGACTTTCACTCCTGCTTCAAAGCACTCCTCCAATCGATGATATATGCGAGTGGACACGCATTTCCAACTCCATGCATGTGACTGCTGAAGAGGTGATTGGCTACCACCGCCCTCGCCGAAACCAGTGGTACGACCAGAGGGTGAATTCTGCTAAAGCTAAATCTCCACCGCTAAAGCTAAATTTACAGTTTTTAGCGATATTGCTTTTCTGAAAAACTCCATCGCTTATTTTCATGCTAAAAATTTAGAGACTGAACGAGCTTTTAACGAAGATTAAAATTAAAGCTGTCATAGCTAAATTTTTAGCGATTGCTGCGATTCTAAACTTTTTTTTAGCGATTTATAGAAACTCTAATTTTATTTTTAGCTATAATTTTTAGAGTCCAATATTTTGATGACGATGAGTTAAAAATTAAAAGATTTTTCAATTAAAATTATAATTTTTGATATATATATATTAAGAAAAATTAAAGCTTTGTCTCTTTTGAATGTTTTCAAAGAAAAATATACCAATTTAAAGCACTTTTCCGAAAACTTGCTGTTTGTATATATCAGTTGTATTAATATTAGGGGTATTCACGTTTCTGTGCACTTGCCTGTTAGGTTTTCGTGAACAAACCACTAACACTTTTAGGCTGCAGAAAAGCACTTGTGCAGATTTTTGACGCACGAGTATTTTGATTTTGTAAAGTGCAGAAGTCCTCAACTGCACTGGCAAGCACACTGAATCGTGAGTACCCCTATTGTTATCATATAACATGCTTTTAGAAAAAGGTTCCAACTCTTAAAACTTTATACAAATTTATTAAATGAATTGTTAGTTTGCAAATAAGCTAAAAATGTTGTGACACACTCTTATGTGATAATTCTGTATCACGAAGAAGCACACCAACGATAAGAAAGACACTTGAAGCAAAACAATTCTATATGGAAGAAAGTATTGCTTCTTGTGTTTTTCTTATATTGGTTTGCTCTACGTTATACGGAATAATGCAGTTAGTTTGCAATTAAGTCATTAATTGACAAGAAATTTTGCACCTAATTTTTAATATGTAAAATGTACTCTGAGTGCAAAATTTTGAAGAATTGAATGAAGCCTAAGCCTCCAATAAGCCACGACTGTTTTGGTATTTAAAGTTGAACCAGTCAAAAAAAATCCTTACTAGTATTTACATAGTTTTAATCTATGACAACACGCAATATTTAATGAAAAATCATAAAGTACTCGTGTAAATATACTTAAAAAATTAACCACAAATTTTTAAGTATGTTAACTTTAGTTTATTAAAATTTTTTCAAATAACTGAATGTTTTTATTTTGCACAGATATTGGTGAAGTTAGTGAACCATTTTAAAAATAAGAAACAAGCTTATTTTAATTATTATATTAATTTAATTAAGGTTCAAAAGAAATTTTAAAAAGTTTTTGAAAACTTTTCACTCGGATGATGAATTTTTGACAGTCGGAAGAAGAATTTTTGATATCAGTGAGGTGAGTGTTATTGTCAAAACTTCATGTAGCCCAGGGGACTAGCAGAAATTTTGACAACCGGGACAAGAATTTTTGAGTGAAGCAAAAGGGTTGTGTTTTACTCTTACAAAATTATTGTTAGTATCAGTGTATCGTGCAGTAGCTGTGTATTTTTTCTAAAAAAAGTAGTTTTATTTATGTATAAAAAATAGGATTGTGCTTTGCTTTTAATATTTAGAAAATATTTATTTTTAGGCTAAAAATGCAGGCTTGAGGAGCAATTAAAAAGCATCGTTCACTTCAGTCGTTTTTAATTTATTTTCGTGTCAATAAAAATTACTACAATTCTTTTTAAAGAATTTTAAAACTAGGCCAGTCATAGGAGCTAAAGAGTTTAAATATTTATGTTAAATTTAGAAGTTCATTACTTCTGAAAAAGTTTTTTCTTTACTGCATTCAACTTGCAAAACTAATACATTGAATATTCTTTTTAAATATTTATAAATATGGCCGATAAAGAGTTAATACGTGTTCAAGGATGTTTTATGGTTAGTTGCTTAATCGACTGAGTATAAGTCAATATTTTTTTTCGTATTACAGTCGATTGAGCTCCAAGTTTGGCAGTAAGTGTATTTCGGGTATGGTAACCTTTAGGTATAGTGCTATTTTTATCCTCGCGTATAGTTTAGGTTAAGGATTTTTAGGTCCAGTTGACCAGAAAACTTTAACACTGATACTTTTTTTACTACAGTATATCTTTTAGTGGAGTAAAATCTAAACATATAATTTTAAAACATGTTTTCAATTTATTCCATCTCTAATCTAATTAGATAAAATACATACAACAAAATAATCATGAATAAAAATTGTAATTTTTTAAAAATTTTTAATGTTTACACAAGTTTTGGTTTTATAAGTTATTTTACTTAAAACAGTACACATTCCTTGTAGCTCATAATATCATTTTGAATACAAAAATAGTTTGTAGCAGTAGTGGCAGTCAAATGCGTCTTAAAAATCTCGTTCATTCGCTGAGAAGACGTCAAAATTTCTGGATAACATTTTCAGGTTTTATTTGCCACAGCAAAAAATTACAATTTAAATACAACAGATACAAATTTTTTTTACAATACAACAGATACAACTCAACATTTTCTTTCCTATAGAACCAATAGTGAAAAGTTTCTAAATGGTACACAGCTAAAACCAAATCAATTTTTTGACATAAGAATCGCTAAAACAACGCTTACTGTGGCGAGTAGTAGAAGCAAAATTTTTAGCTAGGCGATTTGAAACTCAGAATCGCATCTTAGCGAAATCGCTAAGGAATTGAACGAAGCCTTTTTTAGCATTTAAGCGATTTTCAGAATCCGGCCTCAGGAGTTTCGCGACGCCACTGTAGAGAAGGACGCCGCCTACAATGCCACCCTCAGTCGGTTGTAACGCGCGCTGCTAAGGAGCGTTACAAAGAAAAGAGGAGGGAAGAGAGACGTATTTTCAGACGGCAAAAAGAGAGAGGCAGAAAAGCGCGAGCAGGAGAAGATTGAGATGTATGGTGACAGGAATGTAGCTCTAAAATTTTTCGAAAAAATAAGACGCCTTGCCGATGGTTTTAAAACCGGGGCCTCTTCCTGCAAGGATGAAAACGGGAATCTAGTGACAAATATCCAAATAACACTGACGTTATGGAGGAACCACTTCTCTAAGCTTCTAAATGGCGACGCTGACAACAATCCCGCCAATAGAGATGATATTCCGGAAACCCCAATTGCGGATGACAGCGTCGAGGTTCCGCTGCCCGACTATGATGAAGTTCTGACAGCTATAGCTCGGCTTAAAAATAACAAAGCCGCGGGAGCTGATGGCTTACCTGCTGAGCTGTTTAAGAACGGACGCGAAGCTCTACTCAAATGCATTCACGAGCTTCTATGCAAAATATGGTCGGAAGAATGCATTCCGAACGATTGGAATCTCAGTGTGCTCTGCCCAATCCGCAAGAAAGGCGATCCCACTATCTGTGCCAATTACCGTGGGATAAGCCTTCTTAATATCGCATATAAGGTCCTGTCGAGCGTTTTATGTGAAAGATTGAAGCCCATTGTAAACGAACTGATCGGACCTTATCAGTGTGGCTTCAGACCTGGAAAGTCCACCATCGACCAGATTTTCACGCTACGACAAATCTTAGAGAAGACTCAAGAAAAACAAGTCGACACCCACCATCTTTTTGTCGACTACAAAGCCGCCTTCGACAGCCCAATATAAGGAAGTACCTGTACTCCACCATGTCTGAATTTGGTATTCCTAATACGACTAAAACTAATACGACTTTGCAGGATGACACTGAGCAACACCAGCAGTACAGTTAAAATCGGGAAGGACCTCTCCCCACCATTTGTTACCAAACGAGGTTTCAGACAATGTAATTCCTTATCGTGCGACTTTTTCAACCTATTGAGCTGCTGATCTGAGACGTAGTGGCACAATATTCTACAAGAGTATTGTTATGCTGCTTGAGCATGCTGATGACATCGATATCATTGGCCATATACGCACGAAGTCAGTTCAGCATTTTCCAGATTAGAAAGAGAGTCAAGTCGAATGGGTCTGGATGTGAATGCAGATAAGATACGAAATACTTGGTGTCAACAAGCAAACAGTCCCAGCGTCTTGGAACCCACGTTACAGTCGACAATACCTCCTTTGTGAAGGACTTCGTTTATCTGGGATCCAGCATAAACTCAACCAACGACATCAGCATTGAGATCAAACGAAGAATAACTCTTGCCAACAGGTGTTTCTTTCCGTAGGTAAGTAGGCAATTGAGAAGCAGAGCCCTCTCTCGACGTACGAAAATCACGCTCTATAAATCGCTCATCATGCCCGTCCTACTTTATGCCAGGATTGATAAATGACTTTTCCATTTTGGTATACAAATTTAGAAAAAATCGTACTGAACGAAAAAGAAAAGTATGGAATAAATTTCGTTTACTCCACGCATACTGCCTTAACTTTGTCACTCCGTTTGTAACTCTGATAAGGAGATGTGGAAGGTATAGAAAAGTATATATAGTCTTGAGCATCATCACCTCCTGAGCAATTTTAAATCTATCGCATTGAAATTTGCAGAAACTTTTGCAGTTACTTAGTATTGTGCACATAAGCTTTGAAGTTACATATTCAACATATATTTCAAATTTGTTAAAATCGAATAAAAACAACGCCTTTCTCCTTTATACAACTTTACTTTATCAAATCTTTGAAATATCTAAAAACGACACAAAAATGATTAAAAATTTGCCCTAAACTTTGGCCGCAAAAATTCACCATATAATTCAAATATTTATAATCGAAAAAAAAACAACGCAACAACCTCCCATACAAAGTGGCTTTAAAAAAATGGTAAAATCTCTAAAAATGCCACAAAAACTAATGAAATGGCTTCAAATTTTGCATATGAACTTTGGTCTTAAATATTCACTATATATTTCAAATTTGTCAAAATGGTACTTTGGTACACGCCGACCATCTAAGCAAAGTAACTGTATGAAAACTAAAAATTACGCAAAAATTAATTTAATAAATTAAAATTATGAACATATGCTAAGAATCTTAAAATTCAGTTTGAGTTTGGAAATTGGCAAAATAAATAAAAACTCCACCAATCTCCGATACAAATTGACATCATCAAAGTAGCATAACTTTTATAAATTCCAAAAAAATGTGCGTATTAACAGCATATTTAACACATAATCTTCCATATTTTAAAAGTGTTCTGCATTTGAGTTTTCGCAAATTTAGATGAACACCACATCCGTAATATATTCGAAGTGACGTCATCAAACTTTATAAACTGCATAACTAAGAATATACTGGAGGGGTATCTAAGCTTTTCTTTTTCAATCCTTGGTATTGGGTTAGATTTACAATCTATAAGAATCTGAAAGAATCTGAAAGAATCTATAATTGGTTTTGGTTCGAGCTTAATCAAGGTGTATCCGTGTTCCGCGTCTACCGGGATTATTTCAATACGCTGTCCTCTGGTCCTATTTATTGCTATTTGTACCATTACTATAATTGCAGTCAGTAGTGTTGTCATCATTTTGCCTGTAATTAGAATTTTGAAACTTATATTTTTTATAAGCTTTTTTAAATTGGTGGTCACCCTCCTTTCTATAATTTTCTATTTTCCTATATTTTGGTTGGGATTTGCTAACTCTAACTCTTTATGTAATCATTCTCGAAATCCGTCCTATTTGTTGTTTTTTAATCTCATTATGTGTATTTATCCTTTTACTTTTTTCAAAAAGCAATCTCTCTGATAATATTTTAATATTTTCTTTAGGAACAAGGTTGTTAAGTAAGTCTATTGGTTTGACATTAGTTGTCGAATGAATCGTATTGTTGTATGCAACTATTGCTTTGCAGCTATTGCTTTATGTCGTCATCATTATTTGGATCTGCGTTAAAGAGTCTTATATGTTCGTTTAAAGTTAAATGTAGCCTTTCTACATCAGCATTACCTGTTTTGTTATAAGTTGTCGTAAAATGTAAATTTATTCCTTCTTCCCTAATAAATTGTTTGACAGGTGCTGTGTCGAGTTCATTGTCAGAACAATTGTCTCTGGTTTACCGAGATACTGAATTCTCAACTTTATTGCCTCGATGATTGAAACCCACGTTTTATCATTAAGTTTATGTGCAGTAGCGTACTTGGTGAGTTTGTCGATGCTTGTTAGGTACATTATATTCCTCTGTGGTTAACAAATATCAAGGTGCACTATTTCATTCTATTTCAGAGGTGTTTTTGTAATATTTAAAGGGTGATTAATAGGGTGATTAATTTTGCTTTATTGCAAATTTCGCAAAGAAAATCGCGAGAAGTCCTTTTTGTGGTAATTTATCTCTCATCATTTCTAACAAGTGACTTTGTTGTAATACTTTTATAATGTCCCTAATTCTGTTTTTAAACAATATTTTTCGAGTATAAGATTGTCTGTCGTCAGTTTTTAAAATCAGTTGTTTCTTGAATATATTTATTGCATTTTCAGTAATTCTAATAAAATTGCTACCATCAGTCTCTGCACTGTGTCCGGTTTCCAAATCATCTTCGAATAACTCGTTCAGATTGATAATCACTTGATGATCCAGTTTTAAGACGATTCGACTTAGCGCATCAGCAATTACATTTTCTTTTCCTTTTAAATATTCAATGCTAAAATCAAATTCATTCAATTTGATTTTCCACCTTTGAAGTTTAGCATTGGGTTCTATGCTAACAGGGGCCTATGATCAGTTTTTATTAAAAAATTCCTCCCAAACAAATATTTTCTGAAATATTTTGTTGCCCAGACTATGGCTAGTAACTCCTTTTCAATTGTGCTGTAATTTTGTTCATGTCCATTTAAATATCTGTTTGCGTATGCAATGACTTTATTTTCTTGCATTAGTACAGCCCCTTATGCGTAATTACTAGCGTCAGTTACCAGGGTGAATTTCTTTTTAAAGTCAGGATGTATTAGTATTGGATCAGTTTTGATCAATTCTTTGAGTTTCAAAAATGCTTCAATATAGTCTTTGTCTTTAGGGTTTACTTTTGATACTTTTGATACAAATATTTGATGAGGTGATGGGCAATTTTGGAATAGTCCTTGATAAAACGTCTGTAATAACCAGTGATTCCTAAGAATGACTTGATTTCTTTTTGATTTTTTGGTAACTGAATTTTGTTGATTGCTTCGACCTTAATCGGATTTGTTTTTAATCCTTGGGGAGTTATTACATGACCTAAGTAATCTGTTTCCGAAGCCATAAAGTTACATTTATCTAGCTGAATTTTTAAATTGGATTTTTGTAAAACTTTTAAGATTTTAGTTGGATTCGAGATGCTTTTCCATGCTTGTGGAGAAAATTAGAATATCGTCTAAATAGACAATACAAATTTTTCCAATATATTCTTTCAACACACTATTCATTAGCCTTTGGAATGTGGCAGGGGCATTGCGTAACCCGAACGGCATTCTTAGGAATTCATAGTGGCCATTAGCAGTGGAAAATGCAGTTTTATGGATGTCGTCTGTATGCATCTCAATTTGGTGAAAACCTTTTGCCAAATCTAAGGTAGTTAAGTTTGGCATCGACCCAATTTATCATATATATCTTGTATATTTGGAATTGGGAAGCGGTCTTCAATTGTTATTCCATTAATCTTTCTATAATCAATGACGATGCGCCATTTGGTTTTATCCACATCTGATTTTTTTGGGACTACCCATATTGGGCTATTGTATGGGCTACAAGACTCCCTTATTATTCCTTGTCGTAGCAAGTCTTTTATCTGTGTCTCTACTTCGTCTTTATGAATCTCAGGGTATCTATATGATTTTGAATAGACAGGAATATCAGTTTTTGTATGAAGTCAGTGCTTGATTTCGCTTGTAAATGAAACGTCATCACCTTCTTTATACAATACATTTACAAATTTTTTCATAACGCCAATGAGTTTTTTTGACTCAAGGTCTCCTAAATGACTAATATGAAGCATGGCTTCTAGATTGGTATTATTTACTTTATTGTTAAAGATTTCTATTGCGTCGTGTTGTTCTGTCAACTTATTGTACATTTCTTCTTCCTATTAAAAAATAATGGCAATGTGAATTCGTCAAATATCAACTATCTCTTGGGGTAGTAAATGACAACATTAAAATTTTTTAAGATATTATTGCCAATTAACCCATCGAAGTCCTTACTGAAATTCATTTCTAAAAATTCGCAAGGATAGTTATTATTAAATTCTTTAAATACGGGAAATTTGCACAGTTTGTGAAGAGTGAAAGAATTTCCCATTGCTGTAATTGAAACGTTAACATCTTGTTTCCACTTGGAATCACAAATATTTTCATTAATGATACTGAATTCTGCTCCAGTGTCAATTATAAAATATAAAAGTTTTTTATCTGTTTCAATCGTTATGTAAGGTAATTGTTTGCTTGTAAATTTGCACCACAGTTGCCAATTTCCATGATTTCTTGATTTAAATATAATTGCCTAGTTTGTCGTGATTGGGTATTGTTTTGTGGCAGATAATAATTTTGATTATTTAGGCGTGTTCTTTGCGAATTGTTGTTTTGGATATGATTATAATAGTATTCTATTTATATATTTCTCTTTCTATCTATTTTATTCTATATCTATTTTCATAATTAAAGTTTTGGTAGTTATCACCATTTCTATGATTGGTATTCCTATTATTAATATTTTGGTTACTATTACCAGTTCTGAAATTAGTGCTTCTGTGGTTAATGTTTTGGTTTATGTCGCTATTTCTGTAATTCAAATTTTAGTTGTTGTCATTATTCCTGTAACTATTATTTCTGTTATTAAAATGTTGGTGACTGCGATGATTATCGCTAAAGTTTGTGCGTGTTGTTTGATTATCGTCTCTATAGTTATGTCCAAATTGAGTATAGGTTTGATGCCTAGCTTCCAGGATGATTTTGAAAGCATCTTGAAGGGAGGGCGGGTTTCTGGTAAAAATAATCGTCTAAGTTGGTTCAGGGAGATGACTCCTAAAAGTATTTAATCCAATTCTTTTAATTTCCTCTGAAGTATAAGTATCCTCTCCGTGAGTTAGATTTCTATTATTGATACGAGTCATTAATTTTGTAAGTCTATAATAACAATTTTCTATAGTGCCATTTATTTTTAGAGTTTTCAGTTCGTCCATAAGTTCTACACTAGATTTCTTTTCCCCGTAATTTATTTTTAAAATTTCTTAAATTAATTTTTCCCAAGAGCCGACTTCTCCCTCTCTTAGTATACATTGTCTAGTTTGTCCAATGCACTTATTTCGTATGTAATTAAACAATATTCTTTTGTTGTTTGCGTCAAAGTCCGCAATTGTTGGTAACAAAAAAATCTATATTTGACAAAAATTCTGGTAGATAGTTAGGATCTGTGCCGTCAAACGGTTCTATGTTTTTAAATAAAATTTAAAGTTAGTTAAACTGGTTCATAAGCTGTTGCTCCATATTATCCTTCTTCTTTTTTTCTTAACTTATTATATTTTTTCACAAAAAAATTGTTCTTACATATATTTTGTCACTTGTTAACGTGTTACTTGTTTGCGATTCATATTACTTACATATAACAATAAAAATGTTAACAACGTAAGCACTTTTGGTGGCAACGATAAAACACATAAATAAATATTAAATACATTTTTATACGCAACGTAAGCATTTTTAATAGCGCTGCATGAATTTATAATCGTAAATAAACATACAATATGTGGATATTGAAATGGCTCAGATATAACTAGAAATACAATAACATAAACATACAATATGTGGCTATTGAAATGGCTCACATATAACTATATACAAAGAGTTCAGAATTCTAACAATTTGCATGCATAAGTTAACAGCCCTATTCTGGAAAATTTAAGAACATAAACAAAAGTTTTGAATGAAATTGTCAATTACTGAGAGCAGTTATCAAAATTTATTATTTTTGAGCTTTCAATTTTGTTTTGAAATCAAAAATTACAACAAACTCTTACGAACTGGTTAACAATATACTGGTTAACAATTGTTGATTTTCCATTTTCAATAGTTTGCCAAGCAAATCAAATTACGCTGAACAGAGAAAAAATTACGTGTGAGCTTACAGCTGATGACAATCCAAATTAACTTAAATAAAACACACAAGCTAATTCAAATATGCTAATTCAAAATTAAATTACAACTCAAGACTAGTCAGATAATTTTAAAATGTATTTGTATACAAAATGTTAAAAATGCATATCATAATTTGTTGATTTTATGATGAAATAACTTTTTTGCACTCTATTGCAGAAAAAAATTACGTGTTAGCTTACAGCTGATGAATATCCAAATGAATTCAAATTAAACACATAGACTATTTTAAATAGTAATAAAACTAAGTTAAAAATCAAGATGACTCAGATGATTTTAAAATGAATTAAAGTACAAGATGTTAAAAAATTCATAGCATAATTTGTTGATTTTGTGACGAAGTTACTCTTTTTCAACCTATTTTTCCCCGTTTTTTCTTTTCGTTGAAAATTCCCCCAAAACGGTGAAAATTCCCTTTTCTGGCAGCACTGGTAACGCTTGATCTAAAATAAAAACCTTTTCTTTAACGTTATATGATTTCGAAGATTTTATTTTATTTTAAGAGTTTAACAAGTGTCACATTATATAAAACTTAAACAGCATATTGGTCAGAGCAAAGGTGGCTCAAATCATACCAGTCAATAGACTAGTTTTGATTATACTAGTATTTTACTGGTTTCAAAGTTACTACCATCAAACTACTTCAAATTAGGCCATTCAAAATACCACCTCAATTCGTATCGAAAACAGGACATTTGTTTATTCCTATGACATCATCACAGCAAATAACTTTAAAAAGCACTTGAGCTAAACTAGTACCGGTATTTTTTGACATAGGGTAGTGTTTGTCAGATTTCGTCATTGCTATTTATTCGTCAAAGTGATAACATCACTCCCAAGAAAAATAACTTCGAAAGAAAAATTAAATAAATAATATTAATTAACTAATATTTCATAGATTTTTTATTTATATAGGATTAACCAATTTTTTTCTCAACCCACATTATTGTGCGTATTCTATTTTATCAGCTTTTATTTAACTTGCCTCGTTCGTATGTGCAAGCCATTTTGCGACAACTTGTTGGTATCCGATTAAGCTGAAATTTAGCATACATAGCTTTTATTTAAAAAAGACGTTTTGTCTTTTTGTTATTTAAAAAGTATTGTATAAAAATAAATTTAAGTGACATTTATCATGCTATGTATATAGTAGGTATATTCTAGGTGCCGAAGAACCCCTCTCTTGGTTACTGAAAGTTCCATTCGAACAGTACACGTATTCTTTCGCACTTGCATTGCCGGCCTGCTCTTTTTGCTTTTTCTTCATGAATTTCACTTAGAACCGTATCGATCGCGTCGTCTTTACTATTCAAAGGTTGCACAAAAATTATGTTTGGTATGGTACACAATAACTGAAAATAACTTTTTATTAAAAGGGCGCCAAATGCATGCCTCGCCAAGATGCGTAAGACATGCCCTGCATATAAGATATTTTCTAGTTATATATATATATATATATATATATATATATATATACAATATATATATATATATATATATATATTAGAGCACCCATGAAATATGTGGAATGTGCAAAAGTGTTATTTTCTTCGCTCTTCGAGCATTTTCATAGAGAACTGGACTAAAAAATAAGATCTGCAAAATAACTGGGTGCGTCTAGTGGTAAAATGCCAGTCGCATTTGACTTAAAGCCTCAAAAACACACTTTAAAAAAGTTCAAAATATTTTTGATCTGTAACTCTTTTAAAAAGTGTTTAAAGTAGTTCGTTATTGGGACTTTAAATTTAATAATAGCATAGCCAATAACAACAGTGTATAAATTTTTGACCAACTTGTATTATTTATGGTAAAATCAACGTTTAAAGACAAGATTTTTGAACTTTTTGAGCACCTTTTTTGCAAAAACGGTTGCCATTATGGTTTCCGTACGGATAAATTATGTGCTCTATTTCATAAATAGAGATAGATAATTAAGTAAAGTTTAAATTAAAAAATTTTTTTATAAGAAATATTTATTTTTAGCGCGATTCATATAAGAATATATAAACATTAACTAAAAAATTTGCGACAAAGTTTTGAAATTATGTGAACATCTGAATTAATACATTCACAAGCCAAGTAAAGAATAACTGCATGCTCAACTTATCCAAAGACCTTCAGTATTCCTAGTCATACAGTTTTTTTTTTAACATTTTTGAACCTAAATAAGGTGCATATTGTTGACATTTTAACAATTTATATAGTGACATTTATGATATAGAGAACTGCAGATGAAGTATTGCGCATATCTGCCATCTTTGCTGTGATGTAGAAGGTGCTCATTGGTAGCAACGTAGCCACAATTTATTCAAGATTTTGTGGACATTTTCAAATGTCGACATATTCTTAAAAAAACTTGTTTTACTGAAATGAAGTATATATCTATATATATAAAAATAAAACGGTCCATCTATGAAATGCCATCACGGGCGAACGGCTGAACCGATTAGGCTGATTTTTATTTTTTTTTCGAAATTTTTAGTAGATGGTTTATATAGAAAAAAACCTAATTCGACAAAGGGGCGTGGTACCTCCCATACAAATCGCAGATTAAAAATCCGATATTTCTGCTCCTATTATAGGTATTTGAACAAAATTTGGTACATCCGTTTCATGTATGCGTTCCAAGCTTTGCTCCAAATATGGGCGGGATTGGACAAAGGGCGTGGTACCTCCCATACAAATTACAAATTCAAAATCCACTATTTCTCCTACTGTTGTTGGTATCGGAATACAATTTAATATTAAGGGCTTAGTGTATAGTTTCTAAGTTCAACTACAAATATGGACGCAATTGGACAAATGAACGTGGTACCTCCCATACAAATTACGAATTTAAAATCCATTATTTCTGCTCCTCTTATAGGTATTTCAACAAAATTTGGTACGTCAGTTTAATGTACGCGTTCTGAGCTTTACTGCAAATATGGGTGGGATTGGACAAAGGGGCCTGGTACCTCCCATACAAATTTAAAAATTAATTATTTATTAACCTGTTAACGATATTTTAACAATTTGGTGTGTCCGTTTGGAAATATTCTAAGCTATAAATCAAATATTGGCGGGATTAGACAAAGGCAAGAAATAACATTAATTTAGCCACAGCTACAAAAGTAGCATAGACAACAACCTGCAGTCATGTCGCCTTGCCATCGTTAAAATATTCACAACAAGTAGCATAGACAAAAACCTGCAGTCATGTGGTCATGCCGTCGTTAAAATATTCACTTCCATATAAACACCTGATTACTATTTTTGACAGGTTGTGGCATGCTTAAATTTGTCAACCACGTTGCCTTTTTTTACTTCTCAATTTTTTTTTCATAGCCTAAGCTAAAACTTTAGGAAGTTCCTAATTAGTGCTATATGTGTTTACTGCAAAAAGTGAAAATATTAAAATACAATAAACAATAAGTGTTGGTTAGTATATTTTCAACAATAAGTTATCTTATAAGAAAAAACGAAGAACATATGTACATAACAATTTAAGTAATATATCTCACAAATAATTTGCCTGCCAAAAAAAACCAAATGCCACCAAGAAGACGAAGTAATATAGGCCGCCGTACACGTCTAGCTAGATGTCTGTACGCACCTCCAATACAACATAAATTTGCGAAATCGAATAGCTTTGGAGTTATAGGTCGCACAGTGTCGGAATTTAGTATTCGGACCAAATTTACAAATGTAGTTTCATTGGTAACATTTTATGGGCGTTGGACAAGACATACAACCCAAATTTGTGCTATCGAGGATCTTTGATTTATAGGTCGTAAAGCATTGGAATTAAGTATTCGACCTCAATGTAGAGCCAACACATTCAAGGGAGCGTGGCAGCAACGCGCCGGGTTTCAGCTAGTTGTTAAATAAAGCACATGTCCAAAATAAAATAAATATATTTATTTATTAATATATTATATATTATATTATTATATTTATATATTATATATTAGTACTGTTTGTGAAAAACATTTGCATATTTTGTAGGACACAAAAAGTGAATACATTGCTTGATGTGCTCGACAGAATTTTGACTGTTTGTTCATTTTCATTTTGCTATCTTCGTCTCTTTTTGACATTTTTCTTAATGTATTCATCAAGTGTCACATTTGACGAGCATCAATGACGAGGTGCGCAGTAAATTTTTTTCGTTGCGCCGGGAATACATTATCTGTAGTTCTTTGTATCATGTAGTTATAGTGTTTGGCGTTCGCAACTATATCAAATAAATTGTGAAAATGGAAAACAGCCATTTGGGAGGAAAATTAAGATTATCTTGCTGCAAAATTTATAATCAAAAAATTATTAGTCTGTAATGATATTGAAGAACGTGGCGTAGCATTAATTTTACGTTTTAATGCCATTTTAACTCACCAAGAAGAGCAGAAAGAGTTTATCCTGTATGCAATGGAGAAATATTATAAAAATTTTCTATCCAACAATTTTTCTAAGACAAAATTTTTACAATATTATGATAACAATTACCCAAAACAAAATTCCAGTTGTAAAAATGAAAAATTAACTTTTAGATATTTAACTTAAAACATAATAAATATTATTTGTGCTTGAATTAAAATATTGACTATAATTGAATTATATAATTTTTTTTGTATTAATGTTTTTAATTATTGTTTTATATATTCTTACTTTGAACCGCGTTATAAGCGCTAAAAATAAATATTTTTTTATAAAAAAAATTTTGCATTTACACTTTGCTTAAGTATCTCTATAATGAAATAAAACATAATTTTATCCGTACGAAAACCATAATGGCAACTGTTTTTGCAAAAAGGTGCTCAAAAAATTTCAAAAATTTTGTCTTTAAACGTTAATTTTACCATAAATAATACGAGTTGGTCAAAAATGTATACACTGTTGTTAATGGCTAGGTTATTCTTAATCTTAAAGACCCAATTACGAACTACTTTAAACACTTTTTAAAAGAGTTACAGATACAAAAAATGTTTAACTTTTTTAAAGTGTGTTTTTGAGGCTTGAAGTCAAATGCGACTGGCATTTTACCACTAGACGCACCCAGTTTTTTTTGCAGATCTTATTTTTTAGTTTTTTCCTAAACGAAAATGCGCGCGGAGCGAACAAAATAATACTTTTGCACATATGGGTGGTCTAATATATATATATATATATATATATATGTATATGTTTTGTTCAGAATTCAAACAATTTGCATGCATAAGTTAACAGCCCTATTCTGGAAAATTTAAAAACAAAAACAAAATTTTTGAATAAAATTGTCAATTACTGAAAAGCAGTTATCAAAATTGAAATCAAAAATTACAACAAACTCTTACGAACTGGTTAACACAATATACTAGTTAACAATTGTTGATTTGCCAGAGTAGAGCTGTAAATGTTTTCGTTGTACATATTATTAAAATTATTTATATATTTTCTAGCTGGAACCATTATTGAACATTTTATTAATTTGCTTATGAAGGAAAATTAGGATACATTTTGTGACAGCTTGCATTGTCAATATATATTACAAATAAGGAATGGTAATACAGAGTATTTTTTATGTAATGATGGATATTGCATACAAAAACTGTTTACACGCTCAAAGTCTACAAATGTTATCGTTTTTGTTTTGTGAAAGCAATATATAAGAAAACAACAAAAGAGAAGGTGAAAATAAAAACAAGTTAAAAGAATAATAACATGCAGCAGGCACCTTTGAAAAAGTTGTTATTGTCCTGTTTTTAAATAAACAAATTGAAGATTTAGAGAAAAAATAACAGCAAAGTCGTACAGTGCACTTTTTGAGCAATCCTTTGGAAGGTGATATGAATGTAATCTATGTCTTCCGCTGCACTATGTATTGTTGCGTCCGTGGAATTTATCTCAACATTATCATCTTCTGAATCGTTCAACAAAATGGCGTCAACGATTTTTTCATCATTACTGTGATTATCTATTCTACTTAACCTACTATTCTACTTAAATTCTGCAACTTGATTCGTTTTACCCTTGATATAGGTTATGTCGAAGTCATATTCGTTTAACATGATCTTCCTGCGTTGTAATTTCAGATTTGGCTCTTTTATGTTATTTTAACCATATCAGCGATTTATGGTCTGTACAGATGGTATACTTCCTTCCGTATAAATACGTTATAAAGTATTTTACGGACCATATAATGGCGAGAAGTTCCTTTTCAATAGGCGAGTACCTTTTTTCATGTTCGTTAAGTGTTCGTGACGCGTAGCATACTGGGTGGCCATTTTGGCTTAGTACGGCCCCAATAGCAAAGTTCGACGCATCCGTTGTTAGTGTAAATTTCTTTTCGAATCAGGACACTTCAGTATTGGTTCGGTGACTAAAAGCGTTTTCAATTTATTAAATGCAGATAAAAATTCAGGATCGCATTTATTTATTTTTGAATATTTTTTCAAATATTTAAGTAAAGGATATGCCACCTTGGCTTAATCCTTAATAAACTTCCGATAAAACCCGGTGATATTTCTTGATAAATTGTTTGATTTCTTTAACTGTGGAAGGCACTTTAATTTTTTGTATTGCTTCAATCTTTGTATTGTTGGGTTTAATTCCGTCCATGGTAACTACATGGCCTAAAAATGTTGTCGTTTGTGCCGCAAAATTGCACCTGTCAACCTGAATTTTCAGATTTTTCTCTCTAAGTTTTTTCAAAATTTTAGAAATGGCTACCAAGTGCTCTTCGAAACTCGTTGAAAATATAAGAATGTCTGCCATGTAGACTACACATATCTTATTTATATAGGATTCCAGAATACCATTCATCAACCTTTGAAACGTTGATGGGGCATTTTTGACCCCAAACGGCATTCTTAAGAACTCATAATGTCCACTGGATGTGGAGAAAGCTATTTTATGGCTATCTTCAGGTGAAACCTCTATCTGGTGAAAACCTTTCGCCAGATCTAAAGTTGAAAAATAGTTGCACTTTCCAAGCTTATCAAAGAGTTCTTCCATATTTGGTATGGGAAACCTGTCGTCTACAGTTTGCTCGTTTAGCTTCCTGTAGTCTACTACAAGCCTCCATTTTTGTTGTCCAAATGAGTCTACTTTTTTGGAACAACCCAAATGGGTGCATTGTAAGGGCTATTACTTGGTTTTATTATTCCTTGATTCAACATTTCTTTTATTTGTCGATCTACCTCGCGTCTCTGAACTTCAGGGTATCTATAACATTTAGCGTAAACTGGAATATCATTTTTCGTGAGAATTTTGTGTTACAATATAACTGCACTAATTTTATGACCGAATACCGACTACGCCAATTAAGAAAAACAACTTCACTTGATTTCCAAACGTAGACTGAACTTTATTTTTCAATTCTTTTCAATCCTTACAAACTAAGTTCTTAATATCTAAGTCAGCATAAAGTTGCTGACGCTTGGTTTTATTCGCCGTTAATAAATATATTCTACATAAGCGTAAGATTGCTGACGCTTGACCTTTTTTTAGCGTGGGACAGCAGCTGCTGAACGGAAGCAGACTTTGCTTATGTTATTTGATAGAGTTTGCTTATTTTGTTATTGCATAACTATATATATATTTTTTGTTCAGAATTCTAACAATTTTCATGCATAAGTTAACAGCCCTATTCTGGAAAATTTAAAAACAAAAACAAAATTTTTGAATGAAATTTACAAAAGCAGTTATCAAAATTTATTATTTTTGAGCTTTAAATTTTGTTTTGAAATCAAAAATTACAACAAACTCTTACGAACTGGTTAACACCATATACTATTGATTGCCAGAGTAGAGCTGTAAATGTTTTCGTTGTACATATTATTAAAATTATTTATATATTTTGTAGCTGGAACCATTATTGAACATTTTTTTAATTTGCTTATGAAGGAAAATTAGGATACATTTTGTGACAGCTTGTATTGTCAATATATATTACAAATAAGGAATGTTAATACAGAGTATTTTTTATGTAATGATGGATATTGCAACAAAAACTGTTTACACGCTCAAAGTCTACAAATGTTATAGTTTTTGTTTTGTGAAAGCAAAATATAAGAAAACTACAAAAGAGAAGGTGAAAATAAAAACAAGCAAATTATGATTAGTTTTTGCTGAAATATAACATAATTGAATATAAAAATGAAATATAGCAAAAAAGAAAATAGCATAATAGTGGCTAAAATTCTAGCGCAAGTTTTGCTTAACTACAATACAAATTTACAATACAAACAAACACGAGTACGAATACGATAAGCATTTTTTATATAACATGAGCGAATATAGATTATTGAGATGATCAAATTTCTTACATAATGCCCGTCAGAACAACGTATTTTTGTATGAAATGTCGTTGGTTAAGACTGAGCGTCAAACAAAAATAGAAATAGACTCGTTGTCTATCTCTTTCTATGCTCATATGAGAACGTAAGCAATTTAATATCTCCGTGTAGGTCGAAGGACACAATGAAAAGGTCGAATTTCAAGCACTGTTGAACTTTAGTAAGTAATAAAAAAGTAATATTTTTGAAATGAGTTAAAAATAAATTTCTTGTTATTTTTGAAATGCATTTGAAGTTCTTGAATATTTTGGAAACTTTAACTTTGGTTGGGCAGATTCGGAATTAAAAATGCTGAATCAATTTACACATTCAGGTTACTCATAATATTTTATGGCATTTGTCATGGAATCGTGGCACCTCCCGTTTAACCCAAATTGTTGATATCAAATAGTTTTATAGCAGCGTTAGAATTCGACTTCATGAACAAATGCATTTTTATTGATTAGATTTTATGGCCGATAGGGAGAATAGCACCACCCGGCTTTAGGGGTGCATAAACGGTGCTGTGCGCGCACCCTTAACTTTACCACATAATCTGAATAACTATCTCTATAGATACAAATAAACACTAAAGTCAGCGTATTAACTATGATGAACTTATCTTCTACTTATAGATCTTATCTTCTTCTATAACTTAAAATGTTTTTGGTTGTCTTGTCGTATCCCTCACTTATTTATAAGTCATAAATGTTTGGCAAAAGTGAGACGCTCTCTAATCTAATTAATGCAGGTCACTCTACTGTACAATAAGTTCTTGGACAAGCGATTTCATATTTTGTCTCATCATATGATAGTTAGTGGTGACTTGCAGTCAAAAATCGTACTTGTTATGAACAATCTGCTTAAAAGTAGATATTTAAATGCAGTTTCAATCCTACCCCATTATCGAATTTCATGTCTACACATGCCTTCAAACAGGATTGCGCGCAGTAGATTTGAGCTTGCTAAGAATTTATTTTGTACATTTTGTTTTTCTCTCGTTTTAACGCTTTTTTAATTTCATTTTTATAATTCTCTTGGGAGCCCAAATCGTCAGCTGCTGTTTCTGTAAAAATAGAGGAACAATACAATTTTTATTATGACACAAGGAAGTAATTTTATCGAAAAGGTTGTGTATGAAAAAATAATAAAAAGACAGAGTTAAACTTGCAGCCCTGCAAATTAACAAATTGGTAACCAGTATTTTGAATATATCTATGTGTTGTTGTTTTCAAAACAAAATTTAAACTCAAAAAACAAAATTTTTAATGAAATTGTCAATAACTGAAAGTTGACAATTTTTATCAAAATTTCTATTTTTGAGCTTCAAATTTTGTTTTGAAATCAAAAAATTACAACAAACACATAGAAGTATTAAAAATATTGGTTAACAGAAATAGGACTGTAACTCTATATAAATGAATGAGTTTTGTGTACTCTTTTAACGCATGCTTCCCTTGCAGTCCATCGCAATTTAAGTCTTTTATATCGGGACCAATTTTTAGTCAAGCCTCCATTTGTTAAAAGTTTCTTTCACCTTTCTTTCTAATTTTTTATTTCTGTTCAAATTGCTTCTGCTTGTACCTCTTTAAATTTTAAACAATTATTTATATTATTCTTACACTTATTTTAGTTAAAGTTCAATAAATTTAATAAATATATATAAATATTGCAGTCGATTGAAATTCTGGCTTATGGGATAATTTCATGTCAATTCTAGCAAATATAACAGCACTTGCATTCCGACGTCTCAACACATGCAATATTCGTTTGACTGTTTGCACATTATTCGTCATAGAAGTGTTGAGAGCATCTCTTTGCTATTTCTAGCCATTTCGTGGATAAGAGGCGCGGACATTTTTGACATTTTTGACTGTAAACAGGCCTGCCAGTAAGCAGCCATGCATCAATTCGAACTGGGACAGTTTACCTAGTACTAGCATACAACTGGTTTCAAAAAGACTAGAACAAAACGAATACTAGCATGTAACTAGTATGAAAACTACTAGAATTGAATTGGCTAAAATAATACTAATATGAAACTGATCAATATTAAAATAGTATTTAAACTAGTTAAAAATATACTACAACAAAGGTGGCTCAAATCATACCAGTAATATGCTAGTTATGATTATACTAGTATTTTATTGGTTTCAAAGTTACTACCATCCATCAAACTACTTCAAATTAGGCCAGTAAAAATGCAACCCTCAATTCGTATCGAGAACAGGACAATTGTTTTTTCCTATGACATCATCACAGGAAAATAACTGTAAAAAGCACTTGAGCTAAGCTAGTACAGGTATTTTTTGACATAGGGTAGTGTTTGTTAGATTTCGTCATTATTATTTATTCGTCGATACATCACTCCCAAGAAAAATAAAATAAATAATATTAATTAACTAATATTTACATAGATTTTTTTGAAGTGAAAACTTCTTTAGGCGCGTTGAACGATTTTGGTAGAGGGTAAATCATTCGTTTGCATCATCGTATGTTTCCAAGGAATTCTTCATTTGGCCGCAAGCTCAATTGAAACTCCTTAAAATAATGCATATAATCTGTTTGTTAGTACAGGGTCCGCCATCTAACGTTTTTTTTTCAACTAGTGCTTATTTCGTGAATGGTAACAATTAGCTCATGTCTGAATTGACAGATAATTAGTTTTATCCTTCCGCTGAACAAATATGGTTGTGTATACGCTTGAACAACGCTGGGAAGTGGGTCTGCGATCGACTTACAGAAAATGCCGATCTTGATCTTGGCGGGTATGTAAACAAGCAAAATTGTCGCATTTGGGGCACAGAATATCCGCACGCATACATTGAAAAGCCGCTGCACCCAAAGCGAGTCACTGTTTGAAGCGGATTTTGGTCCAGAGGCAGTCATGTTGCTGTCGATACTCTCACAAAATTTCTTCTACCCATTCGATTTTTCCCTTCTAAGTATATATTTGTAATTTTTTCTGACCTTCAACAGTATATATTTGTAATTTTTTCTGACCTTCAACAGTTCTTCATGAACTCTAGAAGAACACAGCTTAAATCTCTTTACTGCTAATCTTAAAGTTGCACTAACTTTGTTGCACTCCGCATTCCACCAAGGATTGGGAGTCCTCATTTTCTTTTTTATTTAAATCTTAAAAGTATCATGGAATACTTGTATGAAAGTGTCAAAATGGTTCCAAGAAGAATGCTCTGCAAATTTTGGTGAGCCTTCATGGTGAGCCATTAATCAATGTCTTTCGGTATTAAATACTCAGTGAAACTTTTCAAAGAAGGTGTCATTCCAAGTGATATCTCTATTAAACAGTGTGTACTGCACAACGTCTCCATTAAAGTCGTCCAAGACGAATACAGACCAACACTGGCAGAGCAGAAAGTCAGATCTATACACGAAGGAGTTTGACCATAGAGTGTTAGGTCACCACTATTCAACAATACAAAATCATGTTTTTGCATAAATGCAAATATTTTTAGATTTAATGGCCTTATCAACTACAATTGCAACTCCTCCGCCACGATTTGTAGAAGACAACCGATCAGATCTGATAACATCAAAATTCCTAGGCTCAAAGACTTCATCAGGCCTAAGAAAAGTCTCCGAAAGACAACCTATTGAAATTTATTGTTTACTAAAAATTGGTTTAATTGTTGTTTTTTGCTACGTACACTAGTGCAGTTGAACTGGACTATTTTCATATTCGGTGTTTATATTGTTGTACAGATTGAAAAATAGGCTTTATGTTGTCATGTCGGGCACTATCCAAAAGATTATCGCTTGTATTAAGCAAATTCAATATAGATTAAAAAAGTTTAATATGAGTAATGGTGTAATTTTTAATTTGCACTTTTATAACAGATTCTAAATCAGCAACATTTGTGGAATGAGTAGCAATCATCTTACGAACTACTGTCTCCCGAGACCCACCATCAGCACGATCATCAACCACCACTGCGTCAGCATCATCAAGACGTAATCTCTTGGAAGACACTGGTGCTTTTTTAGGAGCAATCAGTGGGCGCCGTGGCAAAGAAAGCTGCGGAAAATCAGCATTATTGAAGATAAATCCATTCGAATTTGCATAAGTAGGAGAAGAAAATGTAACAATTTTTGGAGAATATGCGGTCTGCTGCCATTATTCCTTATTTAACAAAATTAAATATATAAAATCACAAATTTTCACACTTGTTGTATTTGTCAGTGGCTTTTTATTTTCACCACAGCGGCATTTTATATTCAGAGTTGTTTATATATATTTTTTTTTATATAAAAAATTTTATATTCAACTATGCTTGTGTGTCAATCAGTCGTGGTAGGATAGAAAATATCAAGTTGAATAAAATTTGTCTTTTTTGCTGTGTCAAATGGACGATGAAATTTTGACAATTATAAATTTTGACATTTCGGTCGTGTTTTAGCGAAAATTTTATATTTCATTTGCATTTTATCAATTTGCGACATATTCGAGAGCTTGTACTTGCAACATATTTCGTAAACTTGTAAAGTAATATTGTAAACTTAAAGCACTGTTAAAAATTTAAAAAAATTAACGAAACAGCAGGCAAACAGAAAATATAGCATGCAAAGTACTGTATATTTTACGCCGTCAATTCGATTCATCCCCTCTAACGCTGCGCAACCGACGGGATCATGTAATTCTCTTTGCGTTGTTGTTGTAAATTTGCTAAGTAGTTATTGTTGTACAGTAAGCTTTAATTTTTTGTGTATGTTTATTTTTAGCTACAGTCAGCATATGACATCGAACTAATTTAGAAAACAGTTTATACATATGAACTAAAGAGTATATATAATATTGGTAAATCTATTTGTTTTTAGTAAAAGTGTTACCGCATCGGAAATATATATATATATATAAATATGTAAATATAATTATTTACTATATATATTTACATATATATAGTTCATATATATGAACAATTTAGCTCATTGAGGAAATTTAAAGAATATTTATGTATATTTATATAATAACAATTACGTATTAAGCCTGCAAAATAATTAATATTTTCAGTAGTAATTGAATAACTAAGGTCTGCTTATCCTAAGCAATCTATTTTTTAAAACTGTTTAGCTTAATTTCTTATATATGGATTATATATAATTTTAAGCTATATTTATTTCTTAATTTTAGAATATTTTTTTTTTTTTTTTTTTTTTTTTTTTTTTTTTTTTTTGAGAAAAATTTACCCACCATAATATGGGTTGGGCTCAGGGACAACACAAGACATAACAACTAACCATGCGTTAATATAGATCTAATCATGCATTAGTTTTCAATCTACTTTTGAGTTGACCTTTCGATAAGTTAACATCAAAAAAGCTACAGTTGTTAACAAAGGTACTCATGCGATTTAAAGGAGCAGTAGCCATATAATTTGTGCTACTAAAAGGTAAGTAAATTAAATTGTTAGCGTTTCTACTGCTTCTACGGTTAGTGTTAAAATTTATAAGAGTTAGGAGTTCTGGTGAATCGAACCCACCAGTTATGAGTTGGTGTAAGTAGACGATATCAGCAGACTTCCTTCTCTCATTTAAAGATTGCATTTTTAATAGTTTTAAACGATCCTCATAAGGAGGAAGATTAAAAGTGTCAGTTCCGCTTAAGCCCCTTAGAGCAAACCGAACAAAACGTTTTTGAATTCTTTCTATTCGTTCAACATGTACATTGTAACTTGGCGACCAAACTTGACTTGCATACTCCAAGTGAGGACGGACAATTGAATAATACAGCGTTGTAGTTGTTATCATACTATTAAATTCTTTGGCCCAGCGTTTTATAAAACCGAGCATAGAAGACGCTTTTTTACAAATGCTATCAATATGAACGCTAAACGATAGCTTAGAATCCATGCATATACCAAGATCTTTGACAGAATCTACACGATTTAAAGCTGTATCTTTTATCTTATAATCAAAAATTAAATTATTCCTTTTTCGCGAAAAGGTCATAGTTTGGCATTTATCTGGATTAAGAAACATATTATTTTTAGAACACCAAACTTCAAAGGATTTTAAATCAGACTGGAGTAGAACTGAATTGTCTTTAGAATCTACTGTTCTGTATATTTTCATATCATCTGCATAAATGAGCAGATGAGAGTATTTGATGATGTGGGTTACATCATTAATGGCTAAAATAAACAGAAGTGGACCAAGGTGGCTACCTTGAGGAACACCTGATGCAGCAATAAATTCACCAGACAACACACCTCGAAATCGTATTTGATAAGATCGCTCTGTCAGATACGATTGAAACCAGCTTACAAAAAATTGTGGAAAACCCATTAACTTTAGTTTAAATACAATTAATTTGTGTGGTAGTTTATCAAATGCTTTACTAAAATCAGTGTAAATACAATCGACCTGGTTACCTGAATAAACTGAATTTAAGCAGAATGTTGTAAAATCGAGGAGATTAGACACAGTGGATCTGCCAGTAACAAATCCATGCTGACGAGTTGTTATGACCCTCGCACAATGAATCTTCACACGATCATACACGAGCCGCTCGAAAAGTTTTGGAATCGATGAGAGTTTAGCGATAGGCCTATAGTTGTTTACATCATTCCTACAACCTTTTTTATAAATAGGACTTATAAAAGATTTTTTCCAAAAAAGTGGAAAATTACATTCCCTAATTGATTTATTGAATAATATGGAGAGTGGTTGGCTTAGAACGGAACCACATTGCGTTAACACTGCGGCAGGAATTCCGTCAGGTCCAGCATTGAAATCTTCTTCGATCGATCCAATATACTTTAAAATATCCTCTGAGTTAAAAGATATAGGGCCCAACGAAACCATGGGTGTAGAGTTCATATATTCAAAATAAACTTCATCAGGACTAAAAGAGTCTGAACAGAATGACTCTTTAAAGAGAGTGGCAAATAGGCCACAAATTATAACGGGATCGTCAGTAAATCCGTCAGAAGTCTTAAATGATGAAGGGAATCCATCAGATTTTTTTTTGGTGTTTATGAAACCCCAGAATTTCTTTGGATCAGACAATATTCTCAGCTTAATATTGTCTAAATAATTTTGATATAAGGTAGCTGAGCAACTTTCAAAATCCAGAAACAAACGCTTGTAGGTTTCTAGGTCATTTAAGTCTAAGCTACAGACATATTTCTTCCATGCCCTATTCCTGTTGTTGCGAAGAGTCTTTAATTCCCTTGTGTACCAAGGGTAAGCACAATTTTTCGCAAATTTTAGGCTATACGGCACGGACTCAGAAAACATAGTAAAGATTTCCATATAAAAAAAATTAATTGAATCTTCAAGATTATTACCATTAAAATATTCTAAAATTACATTAAGTTTATTATGAAGTAAATGATTCAACCTCAGAAAGTCAGCTTTTTTGAAATTGAATTCATAAACTTTATCTATTGAATTGGAATTCACCATATTTTCCCTGTCGGACTTGTACCATATGCTCAGTGGTGGATGGTAGTCATCAACAGAAGTTAGAGCATGAAGGGCCCTCTTAACAATCACGTTGTTACAGTCTGTAGTTAAGACCAGGTCAAGAAGTCTTTCACGGCTATTATAAATACAACTTACTTGTTGTAAGTCAGAACATATATTATCAACAAATATATGCTCTTGGCGTGTCTTCGAATTAGATGCACAAAAATATGTATCATCGTCTGAAGATTCCCATTTCAAGTCAGGCAGATTAAAATCACCCAACAATAAAATGTCGTCACTAACGTCAAGAATATTTATAACGTATTCTATGCAATCCGCAAGGCTTGCATAAACTTCCACACTGCTCTTTGGAGGAACATAAGCATTAACTACATATACATAAGAATTACAATGTACAATCTTAATGCATATAAGTTCGATATTAGAAGAGCAGGGAATATCGATAATGGAACTAACGAAGGAGTTCCTAACAGCTAATAAGACACCACCACCGACAGCAGAAGTATTGCCAGCGTATCTGTCTTTTCTATATACTTCAAAGCTATTATCAAACAATTCCAAGTCAGTAATGCTTCCATTTAACCACGTTTCAGTCAATGCGATAATATCTTCAGACAAATTTTGAGACATTAAAAATATGTCTCGCGTCTTAGAGCGTAATCCCCTTACATTTTGATAGTAAAGGGATAGCCTATTCAGTTTTTTTGAGTTTGACGAACAGGTTGAGTCGTCCTTCTAGACTTATTCTTAGGCAGAAACTCTGAAACGAATATATTATCGGTCCACAAATTAGAATTTAAAACATTTGCAAACTCTTCAGCTGGAACTGTGAGAATGAAGGAAGCGTGGGAAGGTTTATTCCCTATTTTTTTACATGAAAAAAGTCGTTTTGACTCAACAAGTTGTTATGTTTGATAAACGTCAATACGTTTTCAACAGTTGTGTCAGGCTGAAGACGTGAAATAAATAAATTTTTCCTCCTTGACACTGCCCTTAAATTTAAATGATTTGTGGATTCAATAGGAGGTAAAACTGGACTATTAGTCAAAGGAGAAATATTAGTGGGTGACGAAGAAGAAACTGGAGTATTGTTATTCAAAGATGCTTTGCGACGCTTATTTTTGTTCTTATTTTTGTTCTTCCTCTTTCTTTTTGAAATAGAATGGTCTTTTTCTGATGAAATAATAGTTTGAGTCCCGGAAGAAACAGTTTGTGACAAAGAAGGTAAGACATTTTCCGGAATAGATATTTCATCATAGACGCTGGTACTGGGTGCGGCTCTAATTTCGCTAAAAAATGTGACAATTTCTCGAAAATTGTTATTTAACGTATTAAGACTTTCCCCGAAAAGCTTTATTTTTGAATAAAGTTCATCTGGGGAAAGTGCCCTGCACGAAGCACAGTACCAGCGAAGACCTGATCGTACAGATACTAAATCGTCTAGACATGATTTAGAAATACCGGCACAAGATGCATGAAACATTTGCTCACATGGACCAGAACAACTAAACATGGGGTACAGAATATTTTGACATTTACATAGCTCGTTCAAAGAACAAGCGACAATATTTTCCACAGAAAAATATTCCATGCTTAAAGATTGAAAAAGTAAGCAGATGCCAAATGTGCTTTTAGGGCTATTATTTTAACACAACGAGCGCACAGTTAAGTTCAAACAAAGAACAAAAACAACAATCACTGAGACTAAGATAAACAAATCACTGCACAAAGAGGAAAGCAAAACACAGCAAGCATGCAAAACAACAACACTTTGTTAATATGTTTAAAACATTAAATTGAGAACTAAAAGGCAAGCTATTACTTTACGTTATTTATATTATGTTATAATAAAACACAAATGCAAATATTACATTAATAATTATTATTGTTTATTATAATAAACACACTCACATGTATTACGAACAATACAATAAAACGAACAATATTCTATTTTTAATACATAACGCAATACAAATGTGGTGAACATGTATATTGTGTTAGTGTTATAATATAAATTGATATAAATAAGCTTTAATTTTTTATATTAATCAATAATAATGAAATAATTTAAATAAATTACTTTAATTATATGTATTTTTGATATGGTAACACTTTTGCTTAAAAGAAATAGTTTCAGTAATATAAACTGTCCGCCAAATAACTTTTTTTTTGAAAATTCTATAAAAAAAACTACTGGATATTTTCTCAAATTTATTTTTTATTTGAAAGTACAATCCTTCCGGTTAAAAATGAAAAATTATTTCATTCGAATGGCTGCCTCGGCTGGCTATGCAGTAGCCTACACGATCAGTCCAATTTTTAAGCACATTATCGATTGTGTGCAGCTGTATTTCACCAATGGCTTCACGAATATTGTCCTTTAAAGCGTCAATTGTCTCTGGCTTGTCGGCGTAACACTTATCTTTGAGGGCACCCCACAAATTATAGTCAAACGGTGTCAAATCGCAGCTCCGAGGTGGCCAAACGACATCAGCTCTGCGACTGATAATGCGATCTTCAAAAACAGGGCGCAAAACATCGAGTTTAGCCTCGGCTGTGTGGCACGTAGCGCCGTCCTGTTGAAACCAAATGTTACCAATATCCTCCTCTTCAATTTTTGTGAAACAAAAATTCGTTCAACATGGCCCGATAATGATCGCCATTGACTGTAACGGCCACTCCTTGATCATTTTCGAAGAAAAATGGCCCAATTATGCCTCTGGACCAAAATCCGCACCATACAGTGACTCGTTGAGGGTGCAGCGGCTTTTTAATGTATG
This sequence comes from Dichetophora obliterata, assembly GCA_963920525.1. Taxonomy (NCBI): domain Eukaryota; kingdom Metazoa; phylum Arthropoda; class Insecta; order Diptera; family Sciomyzidae; genus Dichetophora; species Dichetophora obliterata. Next base: position 66,464,904 of record OY986438.1, on the reverse strand, counting down.
CGTGCGGGTTTGCTGTGCCTCAAATACGACAATTTTGCTTGTTTACATACCCACCAAGATCAAAATGAGCTTCATCTGAAAAGATTATTTTTTTTGGCACCATTTTTTAGTACTATAATCTATTTAAATCGATTTTTCACCAATTAAACCTAAATAAAATTAAATTTGCTGTTTGCCATTCTCTTTGGCGTGAAAAAACAAAAAATTTATGCACTCAAGAGTCAGATTTCATCTTACAGAACGATTTTACGAGGAAGAAACCCGTGGGTTAAATATTTACCCCGGTTTGAAGTTTACAGGCATTAAAAATAGGTTTGCAGTTTAAAGGCTTAAACAGCTAAGCATAAAAAATTTTGCACATCTTGTGTAAATAAATTTAATAAATCATAGTGACATATATTCTAAGTCAATGTATATTTAGATTTTTTTAAATAAATCGGAACACAACGGAATTAATGAAAGACACGTTTTGTATTTTCAAACTATAGATAGGATTCACTAATGCGAAAAATCTAAATGCTCCGCCTTCTTTCAATAAATTGAAACTTTTAAAAGTGCTCAGTTTTATTTACCCACTTTCAATAGTTTGCCAATAAATCAAATTACGCTGAACAGAGAAAAAATTACGTGTGAGCTTACAGCTGATGACAATCCAAATGAACTTAAATAAAACACACAAGCTAATTCAAATATGCTAATCCAAAATTAAACTACAACTCAAGACTAGTCAGATAATTATAAAATGTATTTATATACAAAATGTTAAAAATGCATATCATAATTTGTTGATTTTGTGATGAAATAACTTTTTTGCACTCTATTGCAGAAAAAATTACGTGTTAGCTTACAGCTGATGAATATCCAAATGGATTCAAATTAAACACATAGAATATTTTAAATAGTAATAAAAATAAGTTAAAAATCAAGATGACTCAGATGATTTTCCAATGTATACAAGATGTTAAAAAATTCATAGCATAATTTGTTGATTTTGTGACGAAGTTACTCTTTTTCATCCTATTTTCCCCATTTTTTCTTTTCGTTGAAAATTCCAAAACGGTGAAAATTCCCTTTTCTGGCAGCACTGGTAACGCTTGATCTAAAATAAAAACCTTTTCTTTAACGTTATATGATTTCGAAGATTTTATTTTATTTTAAGAGTTTAACAAGTGTCACATTATATAAAACTTAAACAGCATATTGGTCAGAGCAAAGGTGGCTCAAATCATACCAGTCAATAGACTAGTTTTGATTATACTAGTATTTTACTGGTTTCAAAGTTACTACCATCAAACTACTTCAAATTAGGCCAGTCAAAATACCACCTCAATTCGTATCGAAAGCAGGACATTTGTTTATTCCTATGACATCATCACAGCAAATAACTTTAAAAAGAACTTGAGCTAAACTAGTACCGGTATTTTTTGACATAGGGTAGTGTTTGTCAGATTTCTTCATTGTTATTTATTCGTCGAAGTGATAACATCACTCCCAAGAAAAATAACTTCGAAAGAAAAATTAAATAAATAATATTAATTAACTAATATTTCATAGATTTTTTATTTTTTATTTATATAGATTAACCAATTTTTTCTCAACCCACATTATTGTGCGTCTTCTATTTTATCAACATGTTGGTATCCGATTAAGCTGAAATGTAGCATACATAGCTTTTATTTAAAAAAGACGTCAACTAAAAAGAAAAATAAATTTAAGTGACATTTAACATGTAGTGTATATAGTAGGTATATTCTAGGTGCCGAAGAACCCCTCTCTTGGTTACTGAAAGTTCCATTCGAACAGTACACGTATTCTTTCGCACTTGCATTGCCGGCCTGCTCTTTTTGCAGGAAATTCTTCATGAATTTCGCTTAGAACCGTATCTATCGCGTCATCTTTACTATTCAAAGGTTGCACAAAAATGATGTTTGGTATGGTACACAATAACTGAAAATAACTTTTTATTAAAATTCCATATAAAAGGGCGCCAAATGCATGCCTCGCCTAGATGCGTAAAACATGCCCTGCATATATGCATATATATATATATATATGATGTGACTCAAAAACTTTAAGTTGCATCACCACATTAGTTGAATTCCTAACTTCCATTTTACTTATCTTCTGTTACATTGATTTTCAACTTACATTTTACTTACCTTCTCGTTGATTCTTAACTTACATTGTACTTACCTATTGTTGATTATTATTTTACATCTTACTTACCTCAACTTAACATTTATATTATTCTTATGTTAATTTATTTACACTTTATTATAAATACTTGTTATTATAAAAACATTTGTATAAATATTCATATTTGTATCAATCAGAAATTTTCATTTGGCAATTTCAGTTGAATAAAATATTTTCAAATAAACAGTTATAAAAAATATATTAAAAAAATAAAAATCACAAGCTAATCAAAATTAAAAAGTTTGTTGTGCTCTAAATACTGGCGATCCTGCCAGGAGGCGAACTATAAAAACCAACAACTACAAGTATCGGCATTGTGCGTCCAAAATAGCAAAAACAGCAGCCGCAGTTACAACAGCATCAAACTTCATTGCCAGCACCGTCGCTCTGGCAAACGCCACTGCTTTTGGAAACCATAGTGAGTCCGCCAACATCTCCGGCCTCGCTACCATCGCCAACGCCTGTAGCACCTGCTCTCCCTAATATATCAACAACCTTGCCGTCCTCGAATTTCCATCATACTACTTTTGCACAACACTTGCAAAAAGTTGGCTGCATACGGAAGTCGCCTCCTACGCATACGTCCAAGGAACGCATTAGTCTCAACTCTCATGTCATGTCAACAAGCAGCCAGACTTACAACAACAAATGCAAGTGCACCAATAAGAACTCGTGAGGATCCAAATCAAGAGGAAAATTACCAGAATCGCTTAATACAACTAAATTTATACATCAAAAAATACCCGTCAACGCCACCTCTACTTCGAGTTCCTCATCAGTCGTCGCTTCCACTAGCCAAATCCACAACAACAACAGCAACAACAACAAAAACTAAACAACGCCAAAACAACTACAGTAGCAGTAATAACAACAACATCTACAACAGCAGCAATAAAAGCAACAACAACAACATTTGCAGCAAAAACAATTTTCTTTCTACATAAAACTATTTTTGTTAAATACTGTGTTAAATTTTTTGACAATTTATGTAAATCCTTTTTGTTTGTTACATTTTATGAAATTTTTTTCAGGTTGCCTTGTTATTCTAGTTTCTCACGAGGTACACACTTCTTTTAACGAATATTATACAATCGGGACGTAACAAACCAATTGTATCATATTCGTAGGCACTCCACTGCACTAGGGCAACACAAGTTAGGAAATACACTAATAGGCATACATTTTAGGAAATTATGAGCCTGTCACACACACCACCACCCGTTCCTAGGCAAACACCTATACCTTCACAAACGTCTGACCCTCTCGCTCACTTTGGCGAAGGCGACCATCGTCCCCTTATACATTTACAGACTGATTTCGTCAATCCATTTGACACTCCAATGCGGTCAGAAATTCAAGCGGCATCAGTTAAATTGCCACAATTTTGGACAACTTGTCCAGACGCATGGTTCGTCCATGCAGAAATTCAATTTCAAAGGAATTTCCACTGACAAAACAAAGTACGAATACCTAGTTACAGCTCTACCTCAAGAGGTAATCATAACGGTGCTTGACTTTATTCAAAAACCTCCGTCTTCAAATTTATATGAAGGTTTAAAAAGAACATTAATCGATAGACACACTCTGAGCGAGACTAAGAGGTTCGACAAAATTCTGTCTGGCACCGAGATGGGTGACCAAAAACCATCTCAATTCTATAGAACACTACTCATGTTGGCCAGTACCACAGTTGATAGTGAATTAATCTCTAAAATTTGGCTACGAAAGCTCCCCAAAAGTCTCAATATAGCATTGACCGGATCTAATCACAAAGACTTAGATGAATTATTGAGATTAGCTGACAAACTGTGGGAAGTTATGTCAGATACAGAAGTAGCTTCAGTTGGCAATGATACCCAACGCATCCCTAAATCTTCTGAACTCACGATGATTATGCAATCGTTTGCCGAAACGACCTCAAAGATTCTAACAAGTTTCAACAAACTGGCAATTGAGGTCCAAGAACTAAAAAACGATCGATATCGTAATAATTCACGAGAAACAAATTACTAAAGATACCCAAAACGTAGATCCCCTTCAAGAAGCATATCACGACCTGTCAACTGGGTATGCAGATACCACTTTAGATTTGGTAGGGCAGCTAGACGATGTGAACAACCATCTTAATTCAGACAAAACGACACTCAACACAACACAACACAATTCGACAAACTAGGAGACTCCATAATTGCGACGGCTAATAATGGAAGTCAAACAATTCTAACACGCCGTCTTTTTATTTATGATAATGACAACCACATACATTTTTTGATAGACAGCGGAGTAAATAATTTTGACCCCACCAAAAAAATTCAGACTTAATACTGACAGCAGCTAACGGTAGCACGATTGCGACTTTTGGCAAGAAATTACTAAATGTAAATTTAAAACTAAGACGTGACTTTCCTTTTACATTCATATTAGCAGACATCACACGACCGATCATAGGAGCAGATTTTGTAACAAAATACGGACTCCTAATAGACTTACAACACAATAAGCTCATTGATCCACTTACACAATTAACAGTCAACGCCATCACAGCATTCACAGAAACATCATTACCTAAACTAATTTCACTAGAAAACAAATACACAAATATACTCAAAAATTATCCATCACTGACTACAGAAGCAGACTACAACAAACCAGTTAAACACAAAACAGTGCACCATATAACTACAGAAGGACCTTTTTCCAGACCCAGACGCCTAGACTCTAACAAATACAAAATTGCTAAAAAAGAATTTGATTTTTGAATTAAAGTAGGAATTTGTCGTCCTTCAGACTCCATGTCAGCGTCTCCTCTACACTTGGTACCTAAAAAGGATGTGAATGACTGGAGACCCTGTGGTGACTATAGAAGATTTAACGCAATTACAATTCCAGACCGCTACCCTTTACCACACATACACGACTTACCCAATAAACACATATTTTCAAAATTAGACTTAATCAGAGCATACCACCAAATACCCATGGCTACAGAAGACATACATAAAACTGCAATCACCACACCGTTCGGAATGTTTGAGTTCCTAAGAATGCCATTCGGTTTACGAAACGCAGCTCAAACATTCCAACGATTTATCAACGAAGTACTGAGAGAACTAGACTTCGTTTTCGTATACCTTGATGACATTTTAGTGGCCAGTGAGACAGAAGAAGAACATATTAGACACCTAAATTTAGTTTTTGAAAAACTAGACAATTACGCACTAAACATCAAACCCAATAAATGTATCTTCGGCGTGGACAAAATAAATTTTCTAAATAAAGTTACACAATTTCAAACAAAGGCATACAACCATCTCCCGATAGAATTCAATGCATAAAAGACTACCCAAAACCAGAAACAGTCAAACAAATGCAGAAATTCATCGGGATGATTAACTACTACCACAGATGCATTCCAAAACTAGCACACACACTCACACACATTTACGAAATGGTAACTACAGCAACAAAACCAAAGGACAAACACTTAACATGGACAGAAAACACAACACAAGCATTCACAGAGATAAAAGAAAGTTTCGCTAAGGAAACACTACTTAAACATTTCAATAGTAAAGCAAATTTTTCTATCGCTGTGGATGCATCAAACACCGCTATAGGCGCAGTCTTACAACAAGAACATAATCAAGAAACAGAACCACTGGCATTCTTTTCAAAAAAATTATCTACTACAGAAATAAAATACAGCACGTTCGATCGCGAACTACTAGCCATATACCTCACAAATTAACACTTTAGACACTATTTAGAAGGACGCACATGTACCATATATACGGATCACAAACCACTAACTTCAGCATTACATTCAAAAACTGAGAGAAGTCCAAGACAAATACGACATTTAGAATATATCGCACAGTTTTCCAACGACATCAGACACATTAAAGGTACAGATAACACCGTAGCAGACGCACTTTCAAGAGTTGAGATAGAGGCTTTCACAACCTCAGAGATTAATCTCAAAACTCTACATAAAGAACAGAATATAGATTCAGAACTACAAGAAATACTAAACAAACATATTTACAAACTAGAACAAGTACACATACCAATACTTCACATTAAAATTTGGTGCAAACAAACTAATTCAGAAACACGTCCATATATCCCACAAACATTACGCAAACTAATTTTCTAACAAATACATAACATTTCAAACTCAGGTATACGAGCTACTCGAAAACTCATTACACAAAGATATTTTTGGCCTAAAATGAACGCACAAATCAATAAATGGTCACAAGAATGCATTAGATGCCAACGAGCAAAGATACACAAACATACGAAGACAATCCCACAAAAGATAGACATTACACACGGACGTTTTGAACACGTTCACGTCGATATAGTTGGTCCCTTACCAATATCACAAGGTTACAGATATTTGCTTACCCTAGTTGACAGAAACACACGTTGGCCCGAAGCGTATCCAATTAAAGATACTAACGCTAACACTGTCGTAGACACACTCCAAAAAGAATACATCTCACGTTTCGGAGTTCCTTTGGAAATTACCACTGATCGAGGACCTCAATTCACGTCTACAACTTTTATAATCTAGGAAGCAAATCGTTAAGAATCTAGGAAGCAAACACATTACCACTTCTACTTATCATCCACAAGCTAACGGTATTGTAGAAAGGTTTCATCGTCAACTGAAGACGTCTATAAGAGCAAGCAACAATCAGACAAATTGGTACACAGAGTTGCCACTAATTCTTCTAGGACTCAGGTCCACGGTCAAAGAAGACATTAAAGCTTCACCCGCTGAGATGGTATTTGGGCAAACACTCAGGCTACCACAGCAACTAGTAATACATAGCAGTCAGAATTTTAATCCATCGGACACCTTAGCCAAACTTAAAGAGGTAGTAGAAGTTGACAAAAAGTCAAACATTACGCATCATAACACTAACTTCCAATCGTATATACCTCGAGCCCTCAGTACTTGTAACTTAATTTTCGTACGCAACGACACGATCCGCAAAACACTACAAGAACCGTACGATGGCCCCTTCAAAGTGGTTGAGAGAACACCAAAATATTTCACAATTCTCTCAAATTTGCTCGTTATCGGTTATGTCTATAAGTTTAATATTAGACTTCAATAGTTTTAAATTAACATTTCTTGAGAAAAATTGGACAAAAATATCTTGCACCCGTATAAAAAGTTGGTCATCTTCGCAGTAGATGCACATTGAGCCTTTATCTTTTCGTCTTATATAGTTGTGAGATTTTGCGTTCACGGTTTTCGTTAGAATTTTTTCTATGTTTCCCTTTTGTATGTAAATTTGATTTTTATAAATGTTTATAGGTTTTTCTGTAATATGAATGTAATCTATGTCGTCTTCCGCTGCACTATGTATTGTTGCGTCCGTAGAATTAATCTCAACATTATCACCTTCTGAATCTTCTGAGTTGAACAAAATGGCGTCAACGATTTTTTCATCATTACCGTGATTATATATTCTACTTAACCCGTCTGCAACTTGATTCGTTTTACCCTTGATATAGGTTATGTCGAAGTCATATTCGTTTAACATGATCTTCCAGCGTTGTAATTTCAGATTTGGCTCTTTTATGTATGTAACCATATCAGCGGTTTATGGTCCGTACAGATGGTATACTTCCTTCCGTATAAATACGTTCTAAAGTATTTTACTGACAAGAAGTTCCTTTTCAATAGGCGAGTAACTTTTTTCCTGTTCGTAAAGTGTTCGTGACGCGTAGCATACTGGGTGGCCAACACTTCAGGACACTTCAGTATTGGTGCGGTAACTAAAAGCGTTTTCAATTTATTAAATGCAGATAAAAATTCAGGATCGCATTTATTTATTTTTGAATATTTTTTCAAATATTTAATTAAAGGATATGCCACCTTGGCGTAATCCTTAATAAACTTCCGATAAAACCCGGTGATACCTAAAAATTGTTTGATTTCTTTAACTGTGGAAGGCACTTTAATGTTTTGTATTGCCTCAATCTTTGTATTGTCGGGTTTAATTCCGTCCATGGTATCTATATGTTGTCGTTTGTGCCGCAAAATTGCACTCATCAACCTGAATTTTCAGATTTTTCTCTCTAAGTTTTTTCAAAATTTTAGAAATGGCAAGTGCTCTTCGAAACTCGTTGAAAATATAAGAATGTCGTCCATGTAGACTACACATATCTTATTTATATAGGATTCCAGAATACCATTCATCAACCTTTGAAACGTTGATGGCGCATTTTTGAGCCCAAACGGCATTCTAAAGAACTCATAATGGCCACTGGATGTGGAGAAAGCTATTTTATGGCTATCTTCAGGTGAAACCTCTATCTGGTGAAAACCTTTCGACAGATCTAAAGTTGAAAGATAGTTGCACTTTCCAAGCTTATCAAAGAGTTCTTCCATATTTGGTATGGGAAACCTATCGTCTACAGTTTGCTCGTTTAGCTTCCTGTAGTCTACTACAAGCCTCCATTTTTGTTGTCCAAATGAGTCTACTTTTTTGGAACAACCCAAATGGGTGCATTGTAAGGGCTATTACTTGGTTTTATTATTCCTTGATTCAACATTTCTTTTATTTGTCGATCTACCTCGCGTCTATGAACTTCAGGGTATCTATAACATTTAGCGTAAACTGGAATATCATTTTTCGTGAGAATTTTGTGTTTAATCTCGTTAGTCATAGAAAGGTTATCACCCTCCCTAAAAAATACGTCCTTGAATGAGTCAATAAATTTTTAAGCTTATTCGTGTCTTTTTCATTTAAGTGTAGAGCAAAGGTCTCTACTGGCCTTTCGTTAAAATATATTTCTTGATTAAAACAAACTCGTTATTTTTAATATTTCTATCGTAATCTTCTTCTTTTTTATTAAGATAAATTCTGTTTTCTGTTTCGTGTTTTAAGTAGTCGGTTTTTATAGTCAATAACCGATTCAACTTTGTCTAGAATGTTGTTACCGATGTTTCGAAGACATTATGGAAATTGTGTTCTAAAAATTCTACTTTATAACTCTATATAACTCTTCTTTGAATTCATTAAAAACATATATGTGTTCTAATCTCACAATTCAAAGCTTTGAGTGATTTACTTGGAATTTGAACTCCCATTTTTCGTTACAAATATGAGGATTTATAATAATTTGTTCAGCACCACTATCGATAATAAGCTTCATATTGCGTATATCGTTTTTAATTACTATATAAGGTAGTTGTTTTCTGAACTTGACCGAAAATTTGTCTGATTTCTGTGTGTACGTGCATTTTCACAGTCCTGTTGTGTTTGGCTATTACCATCTAATTCGTTTACTGATATGTCCATTTGCTCCACGACATTGATTAAATGGTTTGCTCTACGATTACTACTGTTAAAATTTCTCGATTGGAAACTATTGGCTCCGTATCTTGGTGCGTTATTCCTATTAAAACTACTATTTCTTTCAAAGTTGTTAAATATACACTGCGCGTCACATGAATAGGTACAGAGTTTTTCAAATATACCAAAGCTAATCTCCCTGCTCCAAGCTTCTTAAAAAGCTTTTTTGGTTTTTGTTTCAAAGTTTGTTAAATTTTGAAGAAATCTGGTGAAATAGAGGACTGAGATTTTTACCGTTAACTTGTAATAATTAGTTTTAAAAACAAGTAGAAAAAATATGCTCAATTTTTCGCGTCACTTGAATAGGTACAGCTACTTAAATAGAAAAAAAACAATGAAATAAAGTATCAAAAAAAATTTTTCATTACTAATTAATACTTCTCACAATTATTACAGTAATACTGCACTGGTTTAACCTTCGCCTTACTAATGACCACCCGGGTGGTTTTTTGGATTTTGATTTCTTAATAAATTCCTGTATTTTGATCGGAGCTAACTAGGGTTTCGAAGTTTTAACTTTTGTTTAATTAACAACGCACAAAGTGTAGGAGATTATTTATGATCTTTTATTTTTGAACTAAACTTGTTAACTGCTTAAAAATATTCTTAACTCTAGTATTTATAATTACTTAATTGTTATACTTCGAAGTCTCAAACTAACTCTTCTGCTCTTTTAGCAGATACTTTTGATGGAAAAGAAAGTGACGCAAATTCCGTATAACACTTTCTTTCCATTGCTATTGGTTCAAAATAAATTCTTTAAGTCAATGTTTTGCTTTCGCTTTCATCAAGCGATGATTGGTCAGCATGTGTTCACTAGCGCAAATTTGCCTGCGCTTCTTTCTTAAGAATCGAACTAGGTCGATAAGTGAACGACTGACTCGCTTGCACAATTCTGCCTGCGCTTCTTTCTTTAGGTCAGTAGATGAACGATTGGTTAATTGTGTAAGCGTGGATTCGTTTGCACAATTATGTGTACGCTCACTTTTCTTTCCATGGAATTTAGCTAGGGCAGTAGAATGTTCTTGTGTTGGCTGACTTAGTTTTTGGTTACTCAAGTGGTTTCGAAAGAATTCACTTGAGCAATCTGTAAGCAATTTCAATATTGATTTAGATTTTGTAATTTAATTTATTTGTAATTTAATATTGCCACACAAGTTGTGACTAAAAAGAGTGTGACATGTTTGCGACATAAGTGTGTCATAAAATAGCAAACATGGGTTTTATATGGTAAAATGTTCTTGGAATTATATTAAGAACACTTTACCATGCGTTATTTTATTTTCTATGGGTAGTGTTGCAGGGTGTACTGTAACTCCCCCACCGTTAGTTTGAGGCTCCGACGAAATTTGAATTGTTGTATTTTTTTTCTTGTATAATACAAAGGATATTAAAGTTAATATTACAACAATTATTATAATGTTTGTGCTTACGTTTACAATTTTTGTTTTCTTATTTTCAAATATTATTTTATCTAGGTTTTGTTCGTGTTCAATTTGTTTGATATATAATGATTCTAGTTTTGGAAAGTCGGAGTTTTGGAATGTCGGAAAGTAGAGTAGCATTGGAACTTCCTTTAATTTTTGTTATTGCATTTGGCAAAATAAAATTATCATAGACTTTAAGTTTAACATTTGAGTATGTTTTATTAAGCATAGTTATTTCACAATTTTCGAATTTTACTAGGAAAGTTCCTCTTATTTTTATTTTAACCTTACTGCAATTATGAGAAAATGACAATGAATAGAAATTTTTGAAATTTAATATGCCCGGGAAAATTTCAGATACGTTTTCTTGTTTTAGTGTTTGCATTTCGCATTGTGCCTCTTTGAAATTGAAAATATTGTTTAAGCATTCGTCATAAATGCGTACTAAATTTTTCTTGAGGTTTTCTTTAATGAAGTCTTCATAAACATTATTTTCTGAGTCTACAAGGATATTGTAATTGTTCAATAAAATTGACTTGTTGTATATGTTGGGAATTGGTTCCAGAGTAATTTTAGACAGAAGGTCCTTAGAGTAGTTGGGTATAAGGAGGATTACAATTATAGTATCGGTTTGAATTGCTACTGACACTTTATTGAAATAGCTATTGAATAGGTATAGGTATAGCTATTGAAATCCATTATAAGATCGAGTTCTGTTTTAGTCAGTATGTCCGTAGGAATTATTCCGAGTTTACTAGAGAAAATTATATGTCCGATGTCGTTTACGTGATCTTGTAGAAGAGAAATGTCATTATTTAATTGGTATACCTGTCCCATAAATGTTATTTCGTCCTCTAGGCTTGCAATTTTGTTCTGTAATACGTTTTTGAAACTATTAAAATAAAGTCCGATGCGAGCTTGTTGGTGATTAATGTGTGTTGTAATATTTTGAATTTGATCGGATAGGAAATTGTTTAAGTATGTCAATTTATTAATTTTTCCCCCTATAATTTCTTTGCTGTCACTTAGAGTTTTTATTGAGTTAGTTATTTGTACCTCGTCGTCACTGTCCATTGTTGTTGTTCAGATCTTGGATGTCGATTATTTTTGCGGTTGTTGTGAAGATTATAAGCATTACCAGGGGTGTCATCTGAAAAAGGTCTTTGTTTATTATTTACTTTTTATAGTAGGACTTTCCTTATTTTGGTATTTCCTATTTTGTTTTATGTGTGTTTTGTAATACTTGTGCTCCGTTCGTGTGTTTTCTAAATGTTCGTCATCGATTTTTCTTGCAACTATTTTCCTAAATTTCCTATGGTTTTTTCCTCCTCTTATTTCTTTCACTAAATTAATTCCTTCGGTTAGCTGTACATCCGTTCTACATTTGTTCAGTTTGTTTATGTATTTTTCCTTTTTTTTTCAATATTAGTTCGTGAATTTCGGGATATTTGCTTTCGTGGATTTTTCCGTTTAAGAAGTCAATTGGTTTGACTTTTGTAGTGCTGTGAATAGTATTGTTGTAGTAGCTAATTGTTCGAAGTATCTTTTCTTCAATAGTTTCGTCCTCGTTTCGCTCATCATGTCTCAACAATCTTATATGCTCGTTTATAGTGTTATGCAACCGTTCAACGTCTGCATTTGAGTTATGGTTGCTGTTGGATGTGTAGTGTATTGTGATGTTTTCGTCTCTTAAGAACTGCTGTATTGGGATACCTTTAAAACCTAACTCATTATCTACTACTATTTTTCCACTTTGCCGTAAGTACTTATGTATTGCATTAGTTTTAGTTTAAATTCTGTCCAAGTTCTTCCATCAATTTTGAATGCTGCTGCAAATTTTGTGAATTTATCTATTGTTGTCATAAATAGTTGTTTATTTAATGTGTAGAAGACATCGATGTGTATTATTTCTCTTGGCTTGGATGGTGTTTCAGTAATTTTATAGGGGACTTTTGGTGGTTTCCTTTCGTATTTCTCGAGAGCACATATTTCACAATTATTTATAAATTGAGTTATTCTTAATTTTAGTTTGGGGTTATAAATTTGGGTTTTCAGTTCTTCAAAAACTTCTAGTATACCTCTATGGTTCTTAGATAAATGTTCTTTTTCTATAGTTTCGATAAGTTTGTTTTCGTCCTGTATATCCTCTAATTTCTGAAAACATCTTATTATTTTAAGGTTAGGGAAGAGTTCTTCATATATATTTTTAAACATTGGGAAGAATTCTTCGTCTATCATAAAACCATTTAAGTGTGCGGGCTTAAAGTGATTTTTAAAGATAATGATTGCTGTGTTTCGGTCAAGTTCCTTGATTTCGATAGTTTTTCTCAGATTTTTGAATATTTCCTTGCTTCTTGTTCTTGCTGAGCCGGATGTAATTTTTCTTATTATGATTTGATTTTTAAACAAGTTGATGGGTGCCGTGCCTTCTTTTATCGTTGGAGAATTTAGTTCCAGTGTGTTTACATTTGCAGGCTCAATTCTGGACAATGCGTCGGCATTGCTATTTTTTGTTCCTTTTTTGTATTTAATTTCGTAGTCAAATTCCGACAATTTTAGCCTCCATCTGACCAATTTGGAATTAGGCTCTTTTATTGAAAAAAGCCACGTTAATGGTTTGTGATCCGTTTCGATAAAAAACTTTCGTCCGAAAATATAGGGCCTAAAGTATTTGGTTGCCCAAATTATAGCTAGTAGTTATTTTTCTATCGTACTGTAATTGATTTCGTGGGCGTTAAGCGTACGACTGGCGAAGCATAGTGGGTGGTTGTCTTGTGAAAGGACTGCACCCAGTGCGTAGTTGCTAGCGTCTGTTGTAACTGTGAATTTTTTGTTGAAATCAGGGTACTGTAGAATTGGATCATTGGTCAGTAATCGTTTTAATGTTTCAAAACTGTGAATATACTGAGGATTTTCTATGTTGATTTTGGAATTCTTTTTTAGGAATTGAGTCATTGGTTTTGCTATTCTTGAATAATCTTTGATAAATTTACGGTAGTAACCTGTTAAGCCTAGAAATGATTTAATTTGCTTTGGGGTTTTTGGAATTAGGAATTTCCTTACACAGTCTATCTTCTTAGGATTTGGTTTTATTCCATTGGGCGTAACAATGTGTCCGAGGAACTCTGTTTCCCTCTTTAGAAACTCGCATTTATCTAACTGAACCTTTAAGTTAGCTTGTTTTAGTCGTTCAAAAACCAAATTTAGTGAATTTATATGTTCCTGCAATGATGTAGAGAAAATTATGATATCGTCCAGGTAGACGAGACATATTTTGTTAATAAGTTCGCCCAAGATGTTGTTCATTAGGCGCTGGAACGTTGCTGGGGCCGTTTTTAAACCAAAGGGCATTCAGAGAAATTCGTAGTGACCTCCTTCTACGCTGAACGCGGTTTTGTGTATATCTTCCTCTGCAATATTGATTTGGTGAAACCCCTTCGCTTAATCGAGGGTAGTAAAATATTGGCATCTTCCCAATTTATCTAGTATTTCATCAATATTCGGGATTGGGTATTTGTCATCGATCGTTACTTCATTTAGTTTTCGATAGTCAATAACTAATCTCCATTTTTCCCTTCCAATAGAATCGGATTTCTTTGGCACAATCCATATAGGCGCATTGTAAGGAGAATTGCTGGGCCGAATTATTTGGCTATCCAGCATCTCTTTTATTTGCTTATCTACTTCATTCTTATGAATGTAGGGGTATCTATACGATTTTGTGTGAATTGGAATATCATTAGTGGTTCGAATTTTATGTTTTATTGCGTTTGTGCCGGACAAATTTGTTCCTTCTTGAAAAAATATATCTTTTAAGCATTTGAGTAGCTCTTGATGTTCCTCTGAATTTAGATGTATCCGCCTGATTTTTCCAATAAGCGCATCCCACCATGGCTTCTCGTTGTATACGCAAAAGTTTTCCGTTGTAATTTTAGTTATTTCGGTATCTTTTACTCGAATTTCACCTTTGCATAATGCTTTAGTTTTTACTTCAGTTTTAAATTTTTCTATATTGTAAATTCCATTTTCAATTATTGTTTCCCCGTTAGTGCATTTCTTTTCCTCTAGCAAAACTAAACCATTTTCTATGTTAAAAACTAAATTTACTTTATTTTAATCGTTGTGTTCATGAAAATGAATACTAAAAATGCTGAATCAATTTACACATTCAGGTTATTCATAATATTTTATGGCATTTGTCATGGAATCGTGGCACCTCCCGTTTAACCCAAATTGTTGATATCAAATAGTTTTATAGCAGCGTTAGAATTCGACTTCATGAACAAATGCATTTTTATTGATTAGATTTTATGGCCGTAGGATAGGGAGAATAGCACCACCCGGCTTTAGGGGTGCATAAACGGTGCTGTGCGCGCACCCTTAACTTTACCACATAATCTGAATAATCTCTATAGATACAAATAAACACTAAAGTCAACGTATTAACTATGATGAACTTATCTTCTATAAGCGCTTACCTATCATAACTTAAAATGTTTTTGGTTGTCTTGTCGTATCCCTCACTTACTTATAAGTCATAAATGTTTGGCAAAAGTGAGACGCTCTCTAATCTAATTAATGCAGGTCACTCTACTATACAATAAGTTCTTGGACAAGCGATTTCATATTTTGTCTCATCATATGATAGTTTGACTTGCAGTTAAAAATCATACTTGTTATGTACAATCTGCTTAAAAATAGATATTTAAATTCAGTTTCAATCCTACCTCATTATCGAATTTCATGTCTACACATGCCTTCAAACAAGATTGTGCGCAGTAGATTTGAGCTTGCTAAGAATTTATTTTGTACATTTTGTTTTTCTCTCGTTTTAACGAATTTTTAATTTCATTTTTATAATTCTCTTTGGAGCCCAAATCATCAGCTGCTGTTTCTGTAAAAATAGAGGAAAAATACAATTTTTATTATGACACAAGGAAGTAATTTTATCGAAAAGGTTGTGTATGAAAAAATAATAAAAAGACAGAGTTAAACTTGCAGCCCGGCAAATTAACAAATTGGTAAACAGTATTTTGAATATATCTATGTGTTTGTTGTTTTCAAAACAAAATTTAAACTCAAAAAACTCAAAATTCAAACTCAATAACTGAAAGTTGACAATTTTTATCAATATTTTTATTTTTGAGCTTCAAATTTTGTTTTGAAATCAAAAAATTACAACAAACACATAGAAGTATTAAAAATATTGGTTAACAGAAATAGGGCTGTAACTCTATATAAATGAAAAAGTTTTGTGTATTCTTTTAACGCATGCTTCCCTTGCAGTCCATCGCAATTGAAGTCTTTTATATCGGGACCAATTTTTAGTCAAGCCTCCATTTGTTAAAAGTTTCTTTCACTTGGCACCTTTCTTTCTAATTATTTATTTCTGTTCAAATTGCTTCTGCTTGTACCTCTTTAAATTTTAAACAATTATTTATATTATTCTTACACTTATTTTAGTTAAAGTTCAATAAATTTAATAAATATATATAAATATTGCAGTCGATTGAAATTCTGGCTTATGGGATAATTTCATGTCAATTCTAGCAAATATAACAGCACTTGCATTCCGACGTCTCAACACATGCATTAAAATATTCGTTTGACTGTTTGCACATTATTCGTCATAGAAGAGTTGCGAGCATCTCTTTGCTATTTCTAGCCATTTCGTGGATAAGAGGCGCGGACATTTTTGACATTTTTGACTGTAAACAGGCCTGCCAGCAAGCAGCCATACATCAATTCAATACTGGGACAGTTTACCTAGTACTAGCATACAACTGGTTTCAAAAAGACTAGAACAAAACGAATGCTTATTTCGTGAATGGTAACAATTAGCTCATATCTGATTTGACAGTTAATTAGTTTTATCCTTCCGCTGAACAAATATCAGCTTGAACAACGCTGGGAAGTGGGTCTGCGATCGACTTACACAAAATGTCGATATTGCCAAAAAAATCATCTTTTCAGATGAAGCTCATTTTGACCTTGGCGGGTAATGTATGTAAATGTAAACAAGCAAAATTGTCGCATTTGGGGCATAGAATATCCGCACGCATACATTGAAAAGCCGCTGCACCCAAAACGAGTCACTGTTTGAAGCGGATTTTGGTCCAGAGGCATTGGTCAAATTTTATTCGAAAATGAACAAGGAGTGACCGTTACAGTCAATGGCGATCGTTATCGGGCCATGTTGAACGAATTTTTGTTCACAAAAATTGAAGAAGAGGATATTGGCAACATTTGGTTTCAACAGGACGGCGCTACGTGCCACACAGCCAAAGCTACACTCGATGCTTTGCACCCTGTGTTTGAAGATCGCATTATCAGCCGCAGAGCTGTTGTCCTTTGGGCCACCTCAGAGCTGCGATTTTACACCGTTGGACTATTATTTGTGGGGCTCCCTCAAAGATTAGTGTTAAGCCGACAAGCCAAAGACAATTGACGCTTTAAAAGGACAATATTTATAAAGCCATTGGTGAAATACAGCTGCACACAATCGATAATGTGCTTAAAAATTGGACCGATCGTGTAGGCTACTGCATGGCCAACCGAGGCAGCCATTTGAATGAAATTATTTTCCACTATTAACCGGAAGGATTGTACTTTCAAATAAAAAAAAATTTGAGAAAATATTCAGGAGTTTTTTTGTATAGAATTTTCAAAAAAAAAGTTATTTGGCGGACCCTGTATATAAATACTTAAGTTATGTTCCAATAAGATGTTTGCAACCAACACTTATTATTTATTCGGTTTATATTTATATATATATGCCTTTAAAGTGTGGCAATTACTTCAGTTGTTGTTGTCAACATTTTTGAAATTTTGCTTTTACTCAAACAGCTGCTATTCATTGTGAGATTTAAAAATGGACCCATCTTCTTCTTTTTCTTCTTTTTTCTGCTGGAACTTCGTTTGCAAATGAGAAAAATAATATATGGATTGAGTGTTTTAACATTTCAATCTTTAAGTTGTGATAAAGGCATTCAAATAAATACATGCATGCTCTTCTTCTTCTTCTTCTTCTTAAAATATGCTGCCTATTGCAAACAACACATGCTATGTCAAAAAAGACTACGAGAAACACTGTGTAATGTGTGTACAGTGTGTAATGTACTATATTGTGTGTTGTATTATTTAGCTGTCATCAGATTGTGAATCCTGCAAGTTAACAACTCTTAAATACTTTAAATTATATCAATCTTTTCTTTTTGTATCAGTTCATTATATAATTTTTCCCTTTTTTGATTTTTTTTCTTTCTTTGCTGATTCTTTTTTTTATATGATTTCCTTTCATTTTAATTTAAATATATGTAAAGGCTATATCTATTTGTTTGTTTTTTATTATTTTTTTAATTTTTGTTGTCATTTTTTTTTTGTTTTCTTTGTTTTTTCATCAAGCGTTATAATAATATTTGAAAAAAAAATATTTAAAATACATAAACATAAGTAAAAGTATAGCTTAACACAAAATTAAATATATATATATATATATATGTTACAAACAACTCGAGAATAATGTAGGATTTATCATAAAACATTTAATATTGAATACAGAAGGTATTTAGTTTTGTTGAATTATGTTAACATTCTGAACATTTAATGTTTTAAAACGATAGAAATAAGGAAACTGGAATCAATTAACGAACAGTGATACATCGTATTGTGCAATTGATTTAATTTTTACAACATAAGACACACACATAACTTAAATTTAGGGACTTTTGAATTGTGTTATATTTTCAACGAGTGCTAAATATCAATTTTAGCTTTGGAAAAAAAATCAAAAATTAATTTGTACACTTCGATGTTATCCAATTTTAACAGATCGTTAATGTTAAAAGAGGATATTCTTAGATTCCGAAGTTTGTTTATAAATTGCGATCTGAGAGATCTATCTATATTAGAACAATAGAACAATAAATAGCCAGAAGATTCGAAATCGCCACAAGAGCAGATGTTACTTGCGATTATATTTATTTTGTATAAATGATCCTTGCATCTAGTATGATTGAACTTGAGTCTATTGATCATTGAAATTATTTTGCGTGTAAGATTGATATTTAAAAACCACGTTGGTTTGTTCACATGATGTGCTATACCATAGAGATGTCGACCAAACTTCGAACTATCCCCCAACAAGATTGCCAATTAATTATTTCATTTGCTTTATCAGAACATTTAATGTCAACAAAATTAACAGTTAAATGAGTAAAATCCTGTGTAAACGTATGACCCGACGCCACTTGGTCTGCGTAGTCATTTCCATCGATTCCCATATGACTAGTGACCCAAAGAAAATAAATATGCATACCTTTGCATTTAAGTTCATATAGAAGAGATTTTATTTTGAAAATGAATGGATGTGTATTACTAGTAGTATTACTAGTAGAAATGGCTATTAGCACCGATTTACTATCGGAAACAATAAGAAACTTTTGTTCATTTTGTATTGAGATTAACTTTATCACTTCGATGATCGCTAGTGCCTCAGCTGCATATATGGAAGATGCTGGATTTAAGGGGAAGTAAGCCTCATTATTAATATCGGGCATCCAAATTCCGCAACCAACAGTTTCACCTGATTTTGACCCATCTGTGAAAACCGTTTTGAAACTTACTCTACGAGCTTAAGATTGTTTATATATATTATTGACTTCTAGAATTGAAGTTGTTGATTTGGTTACTTGCAAAAAGTTCACTACAGGTTTGAGCAACAAGGCCTCAAATGGAGTTTGGAACAAACATTGGATGTAAACTAAAAGAAGTCAATTGGTGCTTTTCAATTTTAGATATAATTTTTCGGAAAAAAACAGGCAAGTGTGAATGGTTTGTAAGCTGGAAAATAAAAGGACGGGCAGGATGATTAGTAACTGAAAGGATTTTGTTTATTACGCCCTCGGATAAAAAGTCAAGACGCTCTGGCAGTGGCATAACGTTTGCTAATTGTTCCATACCAAGTGTGTGTAGACATCATCGCGCCAAGTGAAATGCGTATAGCTTTCCATTGAGCGCGCTGAAGTTTTAAAAAATCTTTTTTAGAGCAGTCAAGTAACAGCGGAGCCATAAATTCTAATTTTGGTCTTATTAAGCCTAAATAAAAACGTAATAAACATTGTGGATCTGAGCCCCAAGAGACACCACATAGTGACTTTAACACGTTAGTATAATGAAAACAATTTTCTACAGTTCGATCAACATGAAATCTTAACAGATTTTTGTGTAACGTGAAACCGAGCAACGAGTTCACATATTCACGAAACGAGTCCACATATTCACTTCAGACCCTATTCGTAGAGGCAGTTTCAGACCCTATTCGTAGAGGAGCAATTGGTCGCGTATTCCCTCTCTTTTTTGAAAAAACCATAGCTTTTGTTTTGCGAACTGAAAGATCAAGTTGTAGTTGTGCAAGTTTATATTTTATGCCTGTAAGAGCAGTCTGAACTTTAATTGCAGCTTGATTAATATCATCATGAGAGCTTAAAATGACAATGTCATCAGCATATCCCAAAACATCCACGTCTTCCTGAATTCCACCAAAAACTTCATCAATGTACAAGTTGAAACATATGGGACTAAGAACGCATCCCTGTGGCACTCCCGTAAAGGAATGTCTATTAACAAATCCATCGTTGCATTGAATATATAAATCTTTAAACTGAAAAAGGAAATTTTGATGAAATTAAGTCACAAAATTTGTTCGGAACACCGAGAAAATTTAACCTTGCAAATAAAAGTTTGAAAATTGACACTGTCAAACGCGCCCTTTATGTCTATAAAGACTGCAACAATACCTTCTTTCCTAACAAAAGGCAACTGTACAGCAGACCAAAGCGTGATAACGTTGTCCGCAGTTGATTTCCATATTCTAAAGCCTGCTTGTAGATTAATTAGTTTGTTACGCGACTCAAGAAACCACTCAAGACGAGTACAAAATACTCTTTCAAATAATTTCCTAAGTGTCGACGCAAGAGCTATTGAGCGATAAGACGTAGCCTCAGTTGACGAGCAGTCTTTTTTTAAGCGGCATTACTTTATATTGATACCAACACAAAGGAATAGATCCACCTAAAAGTACCTCATTAAACATACCGAGCAATTTATGCTTATATTCAGCGTTAAACTGTTTCAAATGCTGATTACGTAAACCATCTATACCAGGGGATGAATTTTTAGAACTTAATTGCCTTTTCAAGTTCTGGAAAAGTTATAGGTGAACCAAGAAAATGGTCATTATTATTAGAAGTAGGGGAAATAAATTGAAACGGACCAATCGGCCCAGCCAAAACATCGCAAAAATCCGACAAACATTCATTAATACCAGACATGCTGCTTTTGAAATTTCCTTTGAAACACTTCACAGTCTTCCAAAGTTCCGAAACAGTCATGTTGCTGTCGATACTTTCACAAAATTTCTTCTACCCATTCGATTTTTCCCTTCTAAGTATATATTTGTAATTTTTTCTGACCTTCAACAGTTCTTCATGATTACCTCTAGACGGACACAGCTTAAATCTCTTTACTGCTAATCTTAAAGTTGCACTAACTTTGTTGCACTCCGCATTCCACCAAGGATTGGGAGTCCTCATTTTCTTTTTTATTTTAATCTTAAAAGTATCATGGAATACTTGTATGATAGTGTCAAAATGGTTCCAAGAAGATTGGTCTGCAATCTTTGGTGAGCCTTATTTTTTATTAAGAAAGCCTTTATCAATCAATGTCTTTCGGTATTAAAAACTCAGTGAAACTTTTCAAAGAAAGTGTCATTCCAAGTGATATCTCTATTAAACAGTGTCCACTGCCCAACGTCTCCATTAAAGTCGTCCAAGACGAATACAGACCAACACTGGCAGAGCAGAAAGTCAGATCTATATACGAAGGAGTTTGACCATAGAATGTTGGGTCACCACTATTCAACAATACAAAATAATGTTTTTGCATAAATGCAAAGATTTTTAGATTTAATGGCCTTATCAACTACAATTGCAACTCCTCCGTCACGATATGTAGAAGGCAACCGATCAGATCTGATAACATCAAAATATCTAAGATCAAAGACTTCATCAGGCCTGAGAAAAGTCTCCGAAAGACAACCTATTGAAATTTATTGTTTATTGAAAAATTGGTTTAATTGTTGTTTTTTGTTACGTACTAGTGTACGTACAGTTGAACTGGACTATTTTCATATTGGGTGTTTATATTGTTTAAGACAGATTGAAAAATAGGCTTTATGTTGTCATGTCGGACACTATCCAAAAGATTATCGCTTGTATTAAGCAAATTAAAAATAGATTAAAAAAAAGTTTAATATGAGTAATGGTGTAATTGTTTGAATTTTTAATTGGCACGTTATAACAGATTCTAAATCAGCAACATTTGTGGAATGAGTAGCAATCATCTTACGAACTACTGTCTCCCGAGACCCACCATCAGCACGATCATCAACCACCACTGCGTCAGCATCATCAAGACGCAATCTCTTGGAAGACACTGGTGCTTTTTTAGGAGCAATCAGCGGGCGCCGTGTTAAAGAAAGCTGCGGAAAGTCAGCATTATTGAAGATAAATCCATTCGGATTTGCATAAGTAGGAAATGAAGAAAATGAAACAATTTTTGGAGAATATGCGGTCTGCTGGCCAAACCATTATTCCTTATTTAACAAAATTAAATATATAAAATCACAAATTTTCACACTTGTTGTATTTGTCAGTGGCTTTTTATTTTCACCACAGCGGCATTTTATATTCAGAGTTGTTTATATATTTTTTTTATATAAAAAAATTTTATATTCAACTATGCTTGTCGGGGTAGGATAGAAAATATCAAGTTGAATAAAATTGGTCTTTTTTGCTGTGTCACGGATGAAATTTTGACAATTATAAATTTTGACATTTCGGTCGTGTTTTAGCGCAAATATTTTATTTCATTTGCATTTTATCAATTTGCGACATATTTAATTCGAGAGCTTGTACTTGCAACACATTTCGTAAACTTGTAAAGTAATTATGTAAACTTAAAGCACTGTTAAAAATTTAAAAAAATTAACGAAACAGCAGGCAAACAGAAAATATAGCATGCAAAGTACTGTATATTTTACGCCGTCAATTCGATTCATCCCCTCTAAAGCTGCGCAACCGACGGGATCATGTAATTCTCTTTGCGTTGTTGTTGTAAATTTGCTAAGTAGTTATTGTTGTACAGTAAGCTTTAATTTTTTGTGTATGTTTATTTTTAGCTACAGTCAGCATATGACATCGAACTAATTTAGAAAACAGTTTATACATATGAATTAAAGAGTATATATAATATTGGTAAATCTATTTGTTTTTAGTAAAAGTGTTACCGCATCGGAAATATATATATATATGTATATATAAATTAGTTCGATGTCATATGCTGACTGTATATATATATATATATATATACATATATATATATATAAATATATATATAATATACATATATAATAATATATATATACATATATATATATTTACATATATATAGTTCATATATGTATATATATTTCCGATGCGGTAACTCTATTCTCTGTATTGCGTTATGTATTAAAAATATAATATTCTAAAATTAAGAAATATCTATAGCTTATAAATTATATATAATCCATATAAGAAATCAGTTTTAAAAAATATAATGCTTAGGATAAGCAGACCTTAGTTATTCAATTACTACTGAAAATATTAATTATTTTGCAGGTTTAATACGTAATTATTATTATATAAATATACATATATATTCTTTAAATTTCCTCATTGAGCTAAATTGTTCATATACATATATGTATATATATATATGTATATATATATATGTCATGTCGGACACTATCCAAAAGATTATCGCTTGTATTAAGCAAATTAAAAATAGATTAAAAAAAGTTTAATATGAGTAATGGTGTAATTTTTAATTGGCACGTTTATAACAGATTCTAAATCAGCAACATTTGTGGAATGAGTAGCAATCATCTTACGAACTACTGTCTCCCGAGACCCACCATCAGCACGATCATCAACCACCACTACGTCAGCATCATCAAGACGTAATCTCTTGGAAGACACTGGTGCTTTTTTAGGAGCAATATATATATATATTTACATATATATAGTTCATATATGTATATGAACAATTTAGTTCATTGAGGAAATTTAAAGAATATTTATGTATATTTATATAATAACAATTACGTATTAAGCCTGCAAAATAATAAATATATTCAGTAGTAATTGAATAACTAAGGTCTGCTTATCCTAAGCAATCTATTTTTTAAAACTGTTTAGCTTAATTTCTTATATGGATTATATATAATTTATAAGCTATAGCTATATTTTTAATACATAACGCAATACAGATGTGGTGAGCATGTATATTGTGTTAGTGTTATAATATAAATTGATATAAATAAGCTTTAATTTTTTATATTAATCAATAATAATGAAATAATTTAAATAAATTACTTTAATTATATGTATTTTTGATATGGTAACACTTTTGCTTAAAAGAAATAGTTTCAGTAATATAAACTGTCCGCCAAATAACTTTGAAAATTCTATAAAAAAAACTACTGGATATTTTCTCAAATTTATTTTTTATTTGAAAGTACAATCCTTCCGGTTAAAAATGAAAAAGTTTTCATTCAAATGGCTGCCTCGGCTGGCTATGCAGTAGCCTACACGATCGGTCCAATTTTTAAGCACATTATCGATTGTGTGCAGCTGTATTTCACCAATGGCTTCACGAATATTGTCCTTTAAAGCGTCAATTGTCTCTGGCTTGTCGGCGTAACACTTATCTTTGAGGGCACCCCACAAATAATAGTCAAACGGTGTCAAATCACAGCTCCGAGAAGGCCAAACGACATCAGCTCTGCGACTGATAATGCGATCTTCAAAAACAGGGCGCAAAACATCGAGTGTAGCTTCGGCTGTGTGGCACGTAGCGCCGTCCTGTTCAAACCAAATGTTATCAATATCCTCTTCTTCAATTTTTGTGAACAAAAATTCGTTCAACATGGCCCGATAATGATCGCCATTGACTGTAACGGCCACTCCTTGCTCATTTTCGAAGAAAATGGCCCAATTATGCCTCTGGACCAAAATCCGCACCATACAGTGACTCGTTGTGGGTGCAGCGGCTTTTCAATGTATGCGTTCGGGTTTGCTGTGCCTCAAATGCGACAATTTTGCTTGTTTACATACCCACCAAGATCAAAATGAGCTTCATCTGAAAAGATGATTTTTTTGCACCATTTTTCAGTACTATAAGCTATTTAAATCGATTTTTCACCAATTAAACCTAAATAAAATTAAATTTGCTGTTTGCCATTCTCTTTGGCGTGAAAAAAAAAATTTATGCACTCAAGAGTCAGATTTCATCTTACAGAACGATTTTACGAGGAAGAAACCCGTGGGTTAAATATTTACCCCGGTTTGAAGTTTACAGGCATTAAAAATGGGTTTGCAGTTTAAAGGTTTAAACAGCTAAGCATAAAAAATTTTGCACATGTGTAAATAAATTTAATAAATCATATATTCTAAGTCAATGTATAATAAGATTTTTTTAAATAAATAGAAACACAACGGAATTAATGAAAGACACGTTTTGTATTTTCAAACTATAGATAGGATTCACTAATGCGAAAAATCTAAATGCTCCGCCTTCTTTCAAGAAATTGAAACTTTTAAAAGTGCTCAGTTTTATTTACGCACTTTCAATAGTTTGCCAAGCAAATAAATCAAATTACGCTGAACAGAGAAAAAATTACGTGTGAGCTTACAGCTGATGACAATCCAAATTAACTTAAATAAAACACACAAGCTAATTCAAATATGCTAATTCAAAATTAAACTACAACTCAAGACTAGTCAGATAATTATAAAATGTATTTATATACAAAATGTTTAAAATGCATATCATAATTTGTTGATTTTGTGATGAAATAACTTTTTTGCACTCTATTGCAGAAAAAATTACGTGTTAGCTTACAGCTGATGAATATCCAAATGGATTCAAATTAAACACATAGAATATTTTAAATAGTAATAAAAATAAGTTAAAAATCAAGGTGACTCAGATGATTTTCCAATGTATTAAAATACAAGATGTTAAAAAATTCATAGCATAATTTGTTGATTTTGTGACGAAGTTACTCTTTTTCATCCTATTTTTCAACATTTTTTCTTTTCGTTGAAAATTCCAAAACGGTGAAAATTCCCTTTTCTGGCAGCACTGGTAACGCTTGATCTAATATAAAACCTTTTCTTTAACGTTATATGATTTCGAAGATTTTATTTTATTTTAAGTGTTTAACAAGTGTTACATAAATCTTAAACAGCATATTGGTCAGAGCAAAGGTGGCTCAAATCATACCAGTAAATAGACTAGTTTTGATTATACTAGTATTTTACAGGTTTCAAAGTTACTACCATCAAACTACTTCAAAATAGGCCAGTGAAAATACAACCTCAATTCGTATCGAGAACAGGACATGACATCATCTCAGCAAATAATTTTAAAAAGCACTTGAGCTAAACTAGTATCGGTATTTTTTGACATAGGGTAGTGTTTGTCAGGTCATTGTTATTTATTCGTCGAAATGATAACATCACTCCCAAGAAAAATAACTTCGAAAGAAAAATTAAATAAATATTATTAATTAACTAATATTTCATAGATTTTTTTTTTTATTTATATACATTAACCAATTTTTTTCTCAACCAACATTATTGTGCGTCTTCTATTTTATCGACATGTTGGTATCCGATTAAGCTGAAATGTAGCATACATAGCTTTTATTTAAAAAAGACGTGAACTAAAAAGAAAAATAAATTTAAGTCACATTTGTCATGTATGGGTATATAGTAGGTATATTCTAGGTGCCGAAGAACCCCTCTCTTGGTTACTGAAAGTTCCATTCGAACAGTACACGTATTCTTTCGCACTTGCATTGCCGGGCTGCTCTTTTTGCAGGAAATTCTTCATGAATTTCGCTTAGAACCGTATCTATCGTGTCATCTTTACTATTCAAAGGTTGCGCAAAAATGATGTTTGGTATGGTACACAATAACTGAAAATAACTTTTTATTAAAATTCCATATAAAAGGGCGCCAAATGCACGCCTCGCCTAGATGCGTAAGACATGCCCTGCATATATGTATATATATATATATGTGGTGACTCAAAAACTTTAAGTTGCATCACCACATTAGTTGAATTCCTAACTTCCATTTTACTTATCTTCTGTTACATTGATTTTCAACCTACATTTTACTTACCTTCTCGTTGATTCTTAACTTACATTGTACTTACCTATTGTTGATTATTAATTTACATCTTACTTACCTCAACTTAACATTTATATTATTCTTATGTTAATTTATTTACACTTTGTTATAAATACTTGTTATTTATTGATACATATTAGTATCAATCAGAAATTTTCATTTGAAAATTTCAGTTTAATAAAATATTTTCAAATAAACAGTTATAAAAAATATATTAAAAAAAATAAAAATTATAAATCAAAATTAAAAAGTTTGTTGTGCACCAAATACTGGCGATCCTGCCAGGAGCCAACTACAAAAACCAACAACTACAAGTATCGGCATTGTGCGTCCAAAATAGCAAAAACAGCAGCCGCAGTTACAACAGCATCAAACTTCATTGCCATCACCGTCGCTCTGGCAAACGCCACTGCTTTTGGAAACCATAGTGAGTCCGCCAACATCTCCGGCCTCGCTACCATCGCCAACGCCTGTAGCACCTGCTCTCCCTAATATATCAACAACCTTGCCGTCCTCGAATTTCCATAATACTACTTTTGCACAACACTTGCAAAAAGTTGGCTGCATACGGAAGTCGCCTCCTACGCATACGTCCAAGGAACGCATTAGTCTCAACTCTCATGTCATGTCAACAAGCAGCCAGACTTACAACAACAAATGCAAGTGCACCAATAAGAACTCGTGAGGATCCAAATCAAGAGGAAAATTACCAGAATCGCTTAATACAACTAAATTTATACATCAAAAATACCCGTCAACGCCACCTCTACTTCGAGTTCCTCATCAGTCGTCGCTTCCACTAGCCAAATCCACAACAACAACAGCAACAACAACAAAAACTAAACAACGACAAAACAACTACAGTAGCAGTAATAACAACAACATCTACAACAACAGCAGCAATAAAAGCAACAACAACAACATTTGTAGCAACAACAATTTTCTTTCTACATAAAAATATTTTTGTATACTCTGTTAAATTTTTTTGACAATTTATGTAAATCCTTTTTGTTTGTTACATTTTATAAAATTTTTTTAAAATTTTTTAAATTCTGGTTTCTCACGAGGTACACACTTCTTTTAACGAATATTATACAATCGGGACGTAAGAAACCAATTGTATCATATTCGTAGGCACTCCACTGCACTAGGGCAACACAAGTTAGGAAATACACTAATAGGCATACATTTTAGGAAATTATGAGCCTGTCACACACACCACCACCAGTTCCTAGGCAAACACCTATACCTTCACAAACTTCTGACCCTCTCGCTCACTTTGGCGAAGGCGACCATCGTCCCCTTATACATTTACAGACTGATTTCGTCAATCCATTTGACACTCCAATGCGGTCAGAAATTCAAGCGGCATCAGTTAAATTGCCACAATTTTGGACAACTTGTCCAGACGCATGGTTCGTCCATGCAGAAATTCAATTTCAATCAAAAGGAATTTCCACTGAAAAAACAAAGTACGAATACCTAGTTACAGCTCTACCTCAAGAGGTAATCATAACGGTGCTCGACTTTATTCAAAAACCTCCGTCTTCAAATTTATATGAAGGTTTAAAAAGAACATTAATCGATAGACACACTCTGAGCGAGACTAAGAGGTTCGACAAAATTCTGTCTGGCACCGAGATGGGTGACCAAAAACCATCTCAATTCTATAGAACACTACTCATGTTGGCCAGTACCACAGTTGATAGTGAATTAATCTCTAAAATTTGGCTACGAAAGCTCCCCAAAAGTCTAAATATAGCATTGACCGGATCTAATCACAAAGACTTAGATGAATTATTGAGATTAGCTGACAAACTGTGCGAAGTTATGTCAGATACAGAAGTAGCTTCAGTTGGCAATGATACCCAACGCATCCCTAAATCTTCTGAACTCACGATGATTAATCGTTTGCCGAAACGACCTCAAAGATTCTAACAAGTTTCAACAAACTGGCCAATTGCCAAGAACTAAAAAACGATCCAAGAACTAAAAAACGATCGATATCGTAATAATTCACGAGAAACAAAATACCAAAGATACCCAAATGTAGATCCCCTTCAAGAAGCATATCACGACCTGTCAACTGGGTATGCAGATACCACTTAAGATTTGGTAGGGCAGCTAGACGATGTGAACAACCATCTTAATTCAGACAAAACGACACTCAACACAACACAACACAATTCGACAAACTAGGAGACTCCATAATTGCGACGGCTAATAATGGAAGTCAAACAATTCTAACACGCCGTCTTTTTATTAATGACAATGACAACCACATACAATTTTTGATAGACAGCGGAGTAAATAAATTTTGACCCCACCAAAAAAATTCAGACTTAATACTGACAGCAGCTAACGGTAGCACGATTGCGACTTTTGGCAAGAAATTACTAAACGTAAATTTAAAACTAAGACGTGACTTTCCTTTTACATTCATATTAGCAGACATCACATGACCGATCATAGGAGCAGATTTTTTAACAAAATACGGACTCCTAATAGACTTACAACACAAAAAGCTCATTGATCCACTTACACAATTAACAGTCAATGCCATCACAGCATTCACAGAAAAATCATTACCTAAACTAATTACACTAGAAAACAAATACACAAATAGACGCCTAGACTCTAACAAATACAAAATTGCTAAAAAAGAATTTGATTTTTGAATTAAAGTAGGAATTTGTCGTCCTTCAGACTCCATGTCAGCGTCTCCTCAACATTTGGTACCTAAAAAGGATGTGAATGACTGGAGACCCTGTGGTGACTATAGAAGATTTAACGCAATTACAGTTCCAGACCGCTACCCTTTACCACACATACACGACTTACCCAATAAACACATATTTTCAAAATTAGACTTAATCAGAGCATACCACCAAATACCCATGGCTACAGAAGACATACATAAAACTGCAATCACCACACCGTTCGGAATGTTTGAGTTCCTAAGAATGCCATTCGGTTTACGAAACGCAGCTCAAACATTCCAACGATTTATCAACGAAGTACTGAGAGAACTAGACTTCGTTTTCGTATACCTTGATGACATTTTAGTGGCCAGTGAGACAGAAGAAGAACATATTAGACACCTAAATTTAGTTTTTGAAAAACTAGACAATTACGCACTAAACATCAAACCCAATAAATGTATTTTCGGCGTGGACAAAATAAATTTTCTAAGTTACACAATTTCAAACAAAGGCATACAACCAACTCCCGAAGAATTCAATGCATAAAAGACTACCCAAAACCAGAAACAGTCAAACAAATGCAGAAATTCATCGGGATGATTAACTACTACCACAGATGCATTCCAAAACTAGCACACACACTCACACACATTTACGAAATGGTAACTACAGCAACAAAACCAAAGGACAAACACTTAACATGGACAGAAAACACAACACAAGCATTCACAGAGATAAAAGAAAGTTTCGCTAAGGAAACACTACTTAAACATTTCAATAGTAAAGCAAAACTTTCTATCGCTGTGGATGCATCAAACACCGCTATAGGCGCAGTTATACAACATAATCAAG
Source organism: Dichetophora obliterata (assembly GCA_963920525.1). Classification (NCBI taxonomy): domain Eukaryota; kingdom Metazoa; phylum Arthropoda; class Insecta; order Diptera; family Sciomyzidae; genus Dichetophora; species Dichetophora obliterata. The sequence continues at coordinate 66,434,047 of OY986438.1, read as the reverse complement.
AAACAGAACCACTGGCATTCTTTTCAAAAAAATTATCTACTACAGAAATAAAATACAGCACGTTCGATCGCGAACTACTAGCCATATACCTCACAAATTAACACCTTAGACACTATTTAGAAGGACGCACATGTACCATATATACGGATCACAAACCACTAACTTCAGCATTACATTCAAAAACTGAGAGAAGTCCAAGACAAATACGACATTTAGAATACATCGCACAGTTTTCCAACGACATCAGACACATTTAAGGTACAGATAACACCGTAGCAGACGCACTTTCAAGAGCTGAGATAGAGGCTTTCACAACCTCAATGATTAATCTCAAAACTCTACATAAAGAACAGAATATAGATTCAGAACTACAAGAAATACTAAACAAACATATTTACAAACTAGAACAAGTACACATACCAATACTTAACATTAAAATTTGGTGCGAACAAACTAATTCAGAAACACGTCCATATATCCCACAAACATTACGCAAACTAATTTTCTAACAAATACATAACATTTCAAACTCAGGTACATGAGCTACTCGAAAACTCATTACACAAAGATATTTTTGGCCTAAAATGAACGCACAAATCAATAAATGGTCACAAGAATGCATTAGATGCCAACGAGCAAAGATACACAAACATACGAAGACAATCCCACAAAAGATAGACATTCCACACGGACGTTTTGAACACGTTCACGTCGATATAGTAGGTCCCTTACCAATATCACAAGGTTACAGATATTTGCTTACCCTAGTTGACAGAAACACACGTTGGCCCGAAGCGTATCCAATTAAAGATACTAACGCTAACACTGTCGTAGACACACTCCAAAAAGAATACATCTCACGTTTCGGAGTTCCTTTGGAAATTACCACTGATCGAGGACCTCAATTCACGTCTACAACTTTTATAATCTAGGAAGCAAATCGTTAAGAATCTAGGAAGCAAACACATTACCACTTCTACTTATCATCCACAAGCTAACGGTATTGTAGAAAGGTTTCATCGTCAACTGAAGACGTCTATAATAGCAAGCAACAATCAGACAAATTGGTACACAGAGTTGCCACTAATTCTTCTAGGACTCAGGTCCACGGTCAAAGAAGACATTAAAGCTTCACCCGCTGAGATGGTATTTGGGCAAACACTCAGGCTACCACAGCAACTAGTAATACATAGCAGTCAGAATTTTAATCCATCGGACACCTTAGCCAAACTTAAAGAGGTAGTAGAAGTTGACAAAAAGTCAAACATTACGCATCATAACACTAACTTCCAATCGTATATACCTCGAGCCCTCAGTACTTGTAACTTTGTTTTCGTACGCAACGACACGATCCGCAAAACACTACAAGAACCGTACGATGGCCCCTTCAAAATGGTTGAGAGAACACCAAAATATTTCACAATTCTCTCAATTTTGCTCGTTAACGGTTATGTCTATTAGTTTAATATTAGACTTCAATAGTTTTAAATTAACATTTCTTGAGAAAAATTGGACAAAAATATCTTGCACCCGTATAAAAAGTTGGTTGTTCTTCGCAGTAGATGCACATTGAGCCTTTATCTTTCAAAACTTTTTGTAAGATAACTTTTAAATTACTTTTTTCGTTAACAGTGATATAGTTGTGAGATTTTGCGTTCACGATTTTCGTTAGAATTTTTTCTATGTTTCCCTTTTGTATGTAAATTTGATTTTTATAAATGTTTAAGGTTTTTCTGTAATATGAATGTAATCTATGTCGTCTTCCGTTGCACTATGTATTGTTGCGTCCGTAGAATTATATATAATAAGTATTTGTAAATATTTGCCGAAGCAGACCACAGTGGGTCCCTTTTCGTCCCCCATTGGACAAAGGGTACTACTGCTCGGAGTACTCGTACGTGAGCATGCTCCTCGTGTAAGCATCCTTTGTCACCTCAAGGATATCCTTATAGGTTAGTTGACCAATCTCGGCTTCGCCAATAAATGGGCGTCCCAGAGTAATCAATCTTATGCTTGCCAGCGCCGGACACTGGCACAGAATGTGTGCTGCTATTTCCGGCTCCTCTAGGCATAACCTGCACGCATCGTCCTCGGTCAGAGTCATATTCCCGAGATGGTACATGAAGGGACCGTGTCCTGTGACCAGTGCAGTAAGCCAGCTTAAAGTCCTTCGATTGTATCGGATAACTTTTGCTGCCTCACTACGAGACCACTTCACGGCCGCCTTTGATTGCCTGCAATTAACAGCTTCTTCCCACGTTTTACTGTGTTCCGAGTCCGTCCATTGTTTAATAAGGTTTGCCACCATATTGTCGCCTATGGCGATACGTGGTTCTGGTCCACAGAATTTTTCTGCTGATCCTGCTCTTGCTAAAGAATCAGCTTCTTCATTCTGTTCTATGCCAGAGTGTCCTCTCACCCACATAAGTGTGAGCTCATTCGTCTGGGCGCACCTATTGAGTTTTGTAAGACATTCTATGGCCAACCCGGAAGTGATGTCTGTCCATTGCATACACCTAATCACAGACTGATTGTCGAGAGCGATGACAATTTTCTTGCCACTGATCCGGCCATCTATCAGGTGGTCCAGCGCATGCACTACGCCAAGCATTTCTGCCTGGTATACAGACACAAACCTCCCCAACCTTAGTACACAGGATAGACATAACTCTTTTGAGTACACGCCTGCCCCGGCCCGGCCATTCATCAGAGAGCCGTCTGTGAATATACTGATATCGCTACCAGCGATTTCTTCACCAACGGCTCCATCCGTTATAAGAGTTTTATAAAATGTTTCTGTTATTTTTACTCTCTGCCTTCCATCCATAGGCATAAACGCCTCCCTGACATCTCTCTGTACAATATCAAGGATGCGATTATGACCATGCAGGGCCGTTGCCCCATGCCACGTAGCATTTCGCAACATCCTGACGGGCTGACGGCGCCGCTGTTTTCTTTATTTCTAAATCCAACGGCAGCATACCTAACGGAACCTCCATTGCGTTTGTTGGAGTGGTGCGTATTGCACCTGTTATTCCAACACACGCCAGCCGTTGGACTCTGTCCAGTCTCTTCTTAATGGTTTTCTGGCTGGCTTTCGTCCACCAAATCACCGAGGCGTACGTGATGACAGGTCTAACCATCATAGTGTAAACCCATTTCATAGCCTCTGGGTTTAGCCCCCATTTGAGACCACAAACGCGTCTGCACTGGAACAGAACCCTCTTGGCTCTTTGAATCCTATCTTCTACATGCTCGTTCCAGTTCAGTTTGCTATCAAGGGTTACCCCTAGATATTTAACTTTCGTGGACATGTTGATTTCAGCTCCAAAAAGTCTGAGTGGTTCTGTACTCAGGCCTACCCTCTTTCTAGTAAAGAGAATATTGTCTGACTTGCCTGCCTTTACGGTAAGGCCTTGTTCTCGACACCACTCCTCCACCATTCGGAGTGCTCCCTTCATGATGTCAGAGATGGTGTCAATGACCTTGCCGCGGACCACCAACGCAATGTTGGTTGGTCCACCAAACATACCCTATCGTGTGTATGCCCGATTCATCCAGTCTAACCTGTAGTGAGTCCACAGTTATGTTCCACAGGGTTCGCGATAACACCCCGCCCTGGGGACAACCACTACTTACTCTACCTCTAGTCTTTACTCTACCATTCTGCATGTTGACAGCCCTGTGTTTGAGCATATTGTCCACCCAATTTGCTATCATTGGGCTTACATTGCGTTCTGTCAGGGCTTGCCGCAGCCTTCCAAAGCATATTTTGTCGAAAGCACCTTCGATATCATGTCCATAAATGTGGCCATCGCAATGCCTCCTGAAAATACCTCCTTTTCAGTCAGTTCGTGAAGAGCACTCTCCGTAGACCTACCTGCTCTATATGCATGTTGGCATCTACTCAGAGGATTTTGCATCAGCGAGGTGCTCTCAAGACAGTCAACCATCACTCTTTCCATCGTTTTCAAGAGAAAAGATGTAAGGCTGATCGGTCTGAACGACTGCGCCTCCGCATAATCTTTTTTTCCGGGCTTCGGAAGAAAGACAACTTTCGCCTCTCTCCAGACTCTCGGAACATGCCCAGTCGCTAGGCAAGTAACGAATATACCCCACAGCCTAGGTGCAATGAGATCTTCCCCCCCCGCATCATAGCAGGGAATATACCGTCCATCCCTGATGTTTTGTACGGAGCAAATGAGCGTATAGCACTCCTCATCCCGTCCATAGTGATCATCCTTTCGGCTTCCAGCCTGTCAACCCTGTGCATTCCTTTCTTCAAGGGTGTCCACGGGTCATCAGACTTAAAACTTCCAGGAAAATGCACCTCCATCAGAATGTCCATGGACTCCTCTAGGTTCTCTGCCATGGTTCCATCCTTCTTTCGGATCAGTCCCACTTTGGAGAATGGGTCTTTTGAAACCATTTTCTGAAGCCTACATGCTTCTGATATAGTTTCCATCCCAGAACAGAAGTCTCTCCACGACTGCCTTTTCCGTTGTCGTATGAGGTACTTCAGTTCCCTTTTCCGTGCCTTGTAATTTGCCCATGTTTCTGGGGTTCCCCCTCTCATGTGCAGGTTGAAGGCCTTCCTAACCTTCTTCTTCAGAGATTCAATTTCCGTGCACCACCATGGCGTTGGATCACCATCGTCTACTGAAAGTATTGGGCATGCCACCTCGTAGGCTTCGACCATGGCCGAGCTAAGGTGTTTGACATGACTTTCTACATCCTCCGTATTCCCTGGTACTTTTATCGCTTTTTGGGTCAGTGTTTCCCTCAACTTCGCCTTATATTTCACAGGATCTGTATTCTTGGGAATCCTGACCTTCCTGCTATTCCGCTGGCGTCGGATTCCGTACTTGAATTCAAACTGTATGGATCTGTGGTCCGATCTGTGGTTGGCGTCAACGATTTTTTCATCATTACCGTGATTATCTATTCTACTTAACCCGTCTGCAACTTGATTCGTTTTACCCTTAATATAGGTTATATCGAAGTCATATTCGTTTAAAATGATCTTCCAGCGTTGTAATTTCAGATTTGGCTCTTTTATGTTATTTAACCATATCAGCGGTACAGATGGTATGCTTCCTTCCGTATAAATACGTTCTAAAGTATTTTACTGAACATATAATGGCGAGAAGTTCCTTATCAATAGGCGAGTACCTTTTTTCATGTTCGTTATGTGTTCCTGACGCGTAGCATACTGGGTGGCCATTTTGGCTTAGTACTGCCCCAATAGCAAAGTTCGACGCATCCGTTGTTAGTGTAAATTTCTTTTCGAATCAGGACATTTCAGTATTGGTTCGGTAACTAAAAGCGTTTTTTTTATTAAAATTTGTTAAATGCAGACAAAAATTCAGGATCGCATTTATTTATTTTTGAATATTTTTTCAAATATTTAATTAAAGGATATGCCACCTTGGCGTAATCCTTAAAAAACTTCCGATAAAACCCGGTGATATCTAAAAATTGTTTGATTTCTTTAACTATGGAAGGCACTTTAATTTTTTGTATTGCCTCAATCTTTGTATTGTCGGGTTTAATTCCGTGCATGGTACCTACATGGCCTAAAAATGTTGTCGTTTGTGCCGCAAAATTGCACCTATCAACCTGAACTTTCAGATTTTTCTCTCTAAGTTTTTTCAAAATTTTAGAAATGGCTACCAAGTGCTCTTCGAAACCCGTTGAAAATATAAAAATGTCGTCCATGTAGACCACACATATCTTATTTATGTAGGATTCCAGAATACCATTCATCAACTTTTGAAACGTTGATGGGGCATTTTTGAGCCCAAACGGCATTCTTAAGAACTCATAATGTCCACTGGATGTGGAGAAAGCTGTTTTATGGCTATCTTCAGGTGAAAACCTTTCGCCAGATCTAAAGTTGAAAAATAGTTGCACTTTCCAAGCTTATCAAAGAGTTCTTCCATATTTGGTATGGGAAACCTGTCGTCTACAGTTTGCTCGTTTAGCTTCCTGTAGTCTACTACAAGCCTCCATTTTTGTTGTCCAAATGAGTCTACTTTTTTGGAACAACCCAAATGGGTGCATTGTAAGGGCTATTACTTGGTTTTATTATTCCTTGATTCAACATTTCTTTTATTTGTCGATCTACCTCGCGTCTATGAACTTCGCGGTATCTATAACATTTAGCGTAATTTTTCGTGAGGATATTGTGTTTAATCTCGTTAGTCATAGAAAGGTTATCACCCTAAAAAATACGTCCTTGAATGAGTTCAATAAATTTTTAAGCTTATTCGTGTCTTTTTCTTTTAAGTGTCGAGCAAAGGTCTCTACTGGCCTTTCGTTAAAATATATTTCTTGATTAAAAACAAACTCGTTATTTTTAATATTTCTATCGTAATCTTCTTCTTTATTAAGATAAATTCGGTTTTCTGTTTCGTGTTTTAAGTAGTCGGTTTTTATAGTCAATAACCGATTCAAGTTTGTCTAGAATGTTGTTACCGATGATTCCATGGAAGTCATTATGGAAATTGTGTTCTAAAAATTATACTTTATAACTCTTGTCTTCTTTGAATTCATTAAAAAGAGGGATACTGTAACATATATGTGTTACAATTATCTCACAATTCAAAGCTTTGAGTGATTTACTTGTAATTTGAACTTCCCATTTTTTGTTACAAATATGAAGATTTATAATAATTTGTTCAGCACCATTATCGATAATAAACTTCATATTGCGTATATCGTTTTTGATTACTATATAAGGTAGTTGTTTTCTGCACTTGACCGAAAATTTGCCTGATTTCTGTGTATACGTGCATTTTCACAGTCTGTTGTGTTTGGCTATTACCATCTAATTCGTTTACTGATATGTCCATTTGCTCCACGACATTGTTTAAATGGTTTGCTCTACGATTACTACTGTTAAAATTTCTCGATTGGAAACTATTGGCTCCGTACCTTGGTGCGTTATTCCTATTAAAACTAATGATCTATTTCTTTCATAACTATTTTTCGTATTAAAACGCCTAGGTTGGCCTCCGCTACGGTACCTGTTCCTTCCGTAGTGATTTGTCGCATGATCCGTGTTGGAAAACCTGTTCCTTTCATCCTGTTGTCGAAAAAAAGTGTTATTACTATTCGTATTTGTCTGTTTAGTGTCACTGCTTTTGTTTACGTTAGAGCTAGTATTATTGTCATTAACTAAACTGTTACCTCTTGGTTTTGTATGACACAAATAATTAAATCGTGCTATTAAGTCGTAAGCATCTTCTATGCATTCTGGATTTTGACATCCAATTAGATTTTTTGCTAAAGGAGGAAGACCCTCTACAAAATGTTTCATTGCTAGTCTTTTTATCGCAGCTATTTCATATGAGGTATTGTCCTCATTTAAATTTATTGAATTTATAATTCTTGCCAACAGTGAATTTATTTTATTATAGAAATCTTCTACAGTAAAGGTACATCTAGACACCATTAGCTCATCTAACAGTTCTGATGTCGGCTCTCTTTCTCCATGGCATTTAATTAACGCCCGCTTAAGGTCAGGCCAAGATTCTAATGTGCCTTGCCTTATCAACGTTTCCTTGGCTTTTCCTACAATTTGGAAATGTAGCCTAGAACAACTAACTTAAAATCATTGCTTAGAGTTTCGATCATTGGTATCATTGCTTCAATTCTAGTTATAAAGCTACTTAAGTAAAATTTGTTTCCGTCAAATGGAGTCATAAAGCTAATGCTTTTTGCAATGTATTGTAACGTGTTTTGTACTTCGGAATTCATTGTTATCAAATCTTTTTATTTTTTTCTTTCGTTCACTAAAAATAACTTATTCTATACCTTTAATTCGAACTTGTTCTAGGCTACATTTCCAAATTGTAGGAAAAGCCAAGGAAACTTTGATAAGGCAAGGCACATTAGAATCTTGGCCTGACCTTAAGCGGGCGTTAATTAAATGCCATGGAGAAAGAGAGCCGACATCAGAACTGTTAGATGAGCTAATGGTGTCTAGATGTACCTTTACTGTAGAAGATTTCTATAATAAAATAAATTCACTGTTGGCAAGAATTATAAATTCAATAAATTTAAATGAGGACAATACCTCATATGAAATAGCTGCGATAAAAAGACTAGCAATGAAACATTTTGTAGAGGGTCTTCCTCCTTTAGCAAAAAATCTAATTGGATGTCAAAATCCAGAATGCATGGAAGATGCTTAGGACTTATTAGCACGATTTATTTATTTGTGTCATACAATACCAAGAGGTAACAGTTTAGTTAATGACAATAATACTAGCTCTAAGGTAAACAAAAGCAGTGACACTAAACAGAAAAATACGAATAGTATTTTCTTTTTTTCGACAACAGGACGAAAGGAACAGGTTTTTATACACGGATCATGCGACAAATCACTACGGAAGGAACAGGTACCATAGCGGAGGCCTACCTAGACGTTTTAATACGACAAATAGTTATGAAAAAAATAGATCCTCTAACTCAGATCAAAATCGAAATTCTTATACATTTAACAGCTATGAAAGAAATAGTAGTTTTAATAGGAATAACGCACCAAGATACGGAGCCAATAGTTTCCAATCGAGAAATTTTAACAGTAGTAATCGTAGAGCAAACCATTTAAACAATGTCGTGGAGCAAATGGACATATCAGTAAACGAATTAGATGGTAATAGCCAAACACAACAGACTGTGAATATGCACGTACACACAGAAATCAGACAAATTTTCGGTCGAGTGCAGAAAACAACTACCTTATATAGTAATTAAAAACGATATACGCAATATGAAGTTTATTATCGATAGTGGTGCTGAACAAATTATTATAAATCTTCATATTTGTAACGAAAAATGGGAGTTCAATTTCCAAGTAAATCACTCAAAGCTTTGAATTGAGATTAGAACACATATATATATATATGTTACAGTATCCCTCTTTTTAATGAATTCAAAGAAGACAAGAGTTATAAAGTAGAATTTTTAGAACACAATTTCCATAATGACTTCCATGGAATCATCGGTAACAACATTCTAGACAAACTTGAATCGGTTATTGACTATAAAAACCGACTACTTAAAACACGAAACAGAAAACAGAATTTATCTTAATAAAGAAGAAGAAAATTACGATAGAAATATTAAAAATAACGAGTTTCTTTTTAATCAAGAAATATATTTTAACGAAAGGCCAGTAGAGACCTTTGCTCGACACTTAAATGAAAAAGACACGAATAAGCTTAAAAATTTATTGAAATCATTCAAGGACGTATTTTTTAGGGAGGGTGATAACCTTTCTATGACTAACGAGATTAAACACAATATCCTCACGAAAAATTACGCTAAATGTTATAGATACCGCGAAGTTCATAGACGCGAGGTAGAACGACAAATAAAAGAAATGATGAATCAAGGAATAATAAAAACAAGTAATAGCCCTTACAATGCACCCATTTGGGTTGTTCCAAAAAAGTAGACTCATTTGGACAACAAAAATGGAGGCTTGTAGTAGACTACAGGAAGCTAAACGAGCAAACTGTAGACGACAGGTTTCCCATACCAAATATGGAAGAACTCTTCGATAAGCTAGGAAAGTGCAACTATTTTTCAACTTTAGATCTGGCGAAAGTTTTTCACCTGAAGATAGCCATAAAACAGCTTTCTCCACATCCAGTGGACATTATGAGTTCTTAAGAATGCCGTTTGGGCTCAAAAATGCCCCATCAACGTTTCAAAGGTTGATGAATGGTATTCTGGAATCCTATATAAATAAGATATGTGTAGTCTACATGGAAGACATTCTTATATTTTCAACGAGTTTCGAAGAGCACTTGGTAGCCATTTCTAAAATTTTGAAAAAACTTAGAAAGAAAAATCTGAAAATTCAGGTTGATAAGTGCAATTTTGCGGCACAAACGACAATATTTTTAGGCCATGTAGTTACCATGGACGGAATTAAACCCGACAATACAAAGATTGAGGCAATACAAAAAATTAAAGTGCCTTCCAACTTTAAAGAAATCAAACAATTTTTAGATATCACCGGGTTTTATCGGAAGTTTTTTGTGGATTACGCCAAGGTGGCATATCCTTTAATTAAATATTTGAAAAAAAATTCAAAAATAAATAAATGCGATCCTGAATTTTTGTCTGCATTTAATAAATTGAAAACGCTTTTAGTTACCGAACCAATACTGAAGTGTCCTGATTCGAAAAGAAATTTACACTGACAACGGATACGTCGAACTTTGCTATTGGGGCAGTACTAAGCCAAAATGGCCACCCAGTATGCTACGCGTCAGGAACACATAACGAACATGAAAAAAGGTACTCGCCTATTGATAAGGAACTTCTCGCCATTATATGTTCAGTAAAATACTTTAGAACGTATTTTTACGGAAGGAAGCATACGGACCATAAACCGCTGATATGGTTAAATAACATAAAAGAGCCAAATCTGAAATTACAACGCTGGAAGATCATTTTAAACGAATATGACTTCGTCATAACCTATATCAAGGGTAAAACGAATCAAGTTGCAGACGGGTTAAGTATAATAGATAATCACGGTAATGATGAAAAAATCGTTGACGCCATTTTGTTCAACTCAGAAGATTCAGAAGGTGATAATGTTGAGATTAATTCTACGGATGAAAAATCATCTGCAGGAAGATTCTGAACAGAATAAAAAATTGGGGGTTGTGGATAGGCTTACCATGTCGGACCACAGATCCATACAGTTTGAATTCAAGTACGGAATCCGACGCCAGCGGAATAGCAGGAAGGTCAGGATTCCCAAGAATACAGATTCTGTGAAATATAAGGCGAAGTTGAGGGAAACACTGACCCAAAAAGCGATAAAAGTACCAGGGAATACGGAGGATGTAGAAAGTCATGTCAAACACCTTAGCTCGGCCATGGTCGAAGCCTACGAGGTGGCATGCCCAATACTTTCAGTAGACGATGGTGATCCAACGCCATGGTGGTGCACGAAAATTGAATCTCTGAAGAAGAAGGTTAGGAAGGCCTTCAACCTGCACATGAGAGGGGAACCCCAGAAACATGGGCAAATTACAAGGCACGGAAAAAGGAACTGAAGTACCTCATACGACAACGGAAAAGGCAGTCATGGAGAGACTTCTGTTCTGGGATGGAAACTATATCAGAAGCATGTAGGCTTCAGAAAATGGTTTCAAAAGACCCATTCTCCAAAGTGGGACTGATCCGAAAGAAGGATGGAACCATGGCAGAGAACCTAGAGGAGTCCATGGAAGTTCTGATGGAGGTGCATTTTCCTGGAAGTTTTAAGTCTGATGACCCGTGGACACCCTTGAAGAAAGGAATGCACAGGGTTGACAGGCTGGAAGCCGAAAGGATGATCACTATGGACGGGGTGAGGAGTTCTATACGCTCATTGCTCCGTACAAAACATCAGGGATGGACGGTATATTCCCTGCTATGATGCAGTGGGGGGAAGATCTCATTGCACCTAGGCTGTGGGGTATATTCGTTACTTGCCTAGCGACTAGGTATGTTCCTAGAGTCTGGAGAGAGGCGAAAGTCGTCTTTCTTCCGAAGCCCGGAAAAAAAGATTATGCGGAGGCGCAGTCGTTCAGACCGATCAGCCTAACATCTTTTCTCTTGAGAACAATGGAGAGAGTGATGGTTCACTGTCTTGAGAGCACCTCGCTGATGCAAAATCCTCTGAGTAGATGCCAACATGCATATAGAGCAGGTAGGTCTACGGAGAGTGCTCTTCTCGAACTGGTAAGAGTGACTGAAAAGGAGGTATTTTCAGGAGGCATTGCGATGGCCACATTTATGGACATCGAAGGTGCTTTCGACAAAATATGCTTTGGAAGGCTGCGGCAACACAGGGCTGTCAACATGCAGAATGGTAGAGTAAAGACTAGAGGTAGAGTAAGTAGAGGATATCCCCAGGGCGGGGTGTTATCGCCAACCCTGTGGAACATAACTGCGGACTCACTACTGGTTAGACTGGATGAATCTGGAATATACACGATAGGGTATGCAGATGACATTGCGTTGGTGGTCCGCGGCAAGTTCATTGACACCATTTCTGTCATCATGAAGGGAGCACTCCGAATGGTGGAGGAGTGGTGTCGAGAACAAGGCCTTACCGTAAAGGCAGGCAAGTCAGACAATATTCTCTTTACTAGAAAGAGGGTAGTACAGAACCACTCAGACTTTATGGAGCTGAAATGAACATGTCCACGAAAGTTAAATATCTAGGGGTAACCCTTGATAGCAAACTGAACTGGAACGAGCATGTAGAAGATAGGATTCAAAGAGCCAAGAGGGTTCTGTTCCAGTGCAGACGCGTTTGTGGTCTCAAATGGGGGCTAAACCCAGAGGCTATGAAATGGGTTTACACTATGATGGTTAGACCTGTCATCACGTACGCCTCGGTGATTTGGTGGACAAAAGTGAGCCAGAAAACCATTAAGAAGAGACTGGACAGAGTCCAACGGCTGGCGTGTGTTGGAATAACAGGTGCAATACGCACCACTCCAACAAGCGCAATGGAGGTTCTGTTAGGTATGCTGCCGTTGGATTTAGAAAGAAAACAGCGGCGCTGTCAGCCCTCAGGATGCTGCGATGGGGCAACGGTCCTGCATGGTCATAATCGCATCCTTGATATTGTACAGAGAGATGTCAGGGAGGCGTTTATGCCTATGGATGGAAGGCAGAGAGTAAAAATAACAGAAAAATGTTATAAAACTCTTATAACGGATGGAGCCGTTGGCAGAGAGAATATATAAACGAGAGATGTCATAGACACATTAACAGAACGTTAACATAAATCCAACGATCCGAATATTAATACGGTTAGAACAATTGGTTGCAAACGTGCGCTGCCAGCAACACAGCCTCTGCCAGCAGAGAAAAAACCACCACCGAATGCGAGACAAGCAGCAACGAAAAAACACTATTTGTACTGCTACTTATTGGTATGTTTGTGTGTTTATGCAGAATTTGTTTTGTTCTTTGCTTGGCGTTGTTGTTATGCTTTATTTTATGCTTTTGATCGTGTTTCAGATATTTTTCTAGTTTGTCTGAGCTGAAATCAAAGAAATTGGCCAATTTGTTCTGTTTCTTAACTTAGCCAAATATGAAACAAGTGAATGTCGTTATGGTTCAACAAATTATTTCAATGAGCGATCCATGTTTTGTAAAATTCTAATTTATCTATGCATTTGTATGAAAAATAAAAATTTTTCAAAATTAAATGATGACTTTTTAAAAACGTGACGTTTGCAATAAAAACCAGCATGTATTCATATGAGTTCGATAGGAGTGCGCTATATTACCACGAGTTGATCTTTTTGTTGTAAATTGAAAAACATATAAAAATGTTTGGACTTTTTATATATTTCTCTATTTTTTGCACATAAAGCCTTATTTTGTGTATAAAACTGGTATGCATTTCGTTTGAATTTGAATTGTCCCTAAAGATGAGCTATATAGCATAAAAATCGCATAAAAATTATCAGAGTTTTGATATTTTAATTTATGAAAAAATTTAATTTTTTTCTTATTTAGTGAAAAAAAATCTTAAAAAATCAAATTTGAAAAAATTGCAATGAATTGCTATTGAAATGTTTTCTGAAACATCATTTAATAAAAATACAAACAAATTATGTGATTACGTTACTTGGTCGTTATTAAATTTTTTACTAGAAGTGCAACATTTTGTAACTTTTGAGTTGGAGTACTCTTACAAAAAAATTTCAAAAATTTAAAAATGTAAAATTTAAAAAATTCACGGTTGGCTAAAGCATAGTCTTATGCTATTTCAGGCAAAAAATTACAAAAACAAAAATTCAAATAAAAAAGTTATTGCTGTTGAATCTCGCTGTTTTTTTTCAAAAATGCTCAAAGTTTTTGGCATTTCGAACACAAAAAAAATCATAAAAAATTGATATAAATAGTTTTCTTAGTCAATGGCTTCAACAATATAAAAATAAATTTTCTGATTTTAGTTAGAAGACATTTTGGAGTTCCAATGCTACTAACATATCAGACCCTGGTTTTAAGGTAAAACATATTATAACTACCCCAAAAACCTACCAATTTTATTTTATGTTTGTGTGTCTATGCAGAATTTGTGCTGTTTCTTTACTTTCCCAAATATGAAATAAGTGAGTGTCGTTTTGGCTAAACGAATAAATTCAATATGAAAAAAATTTTATTTTATAGGTATATAAATTCTATATACTCTATATTTACTTCTATATTCTATTTATAAATCTGTAAATTAAAATAATGTAAAATCAAAGAAAAGATCATACTTAATTACAAAAATTAACTATAATTAATATAGTAGGTATATTATATATTTATGTTTTTCTAATTCAATTTTCAATTTTAAGCATAAAAGGCAAAAAACCCAACACATATTTGTTATTTTATATTAAATATATTTATATTATATTTATCTATTTACCCATTAAAATTATCTTAAAAAATATTTATATGCACTTTGTTTTCAATAAACAATTTCATTTCTTCGGTTTATTTTTTATAAATAATACATACATTTTATAAATAATACATAATAGTATGTATATATTAAATTAATAACATCGTAAACGGGAAATATTTTTAGAAAAATTTAATTTAATTCATCTTATAAATTAAATATTTTATAATGGTAGTTTTGTGCTTATGTATATATATATTTGGGCATTTTAATTGTTTTTTATTAATTTGTTTGTTGCATTTTACAAAATGATATCCACATATATGTATATATTATATACATATTGAATTATCTGACATCCAACTTTTCATTTCTTCCATTTTATTTTGTTGTTTTTTTTAAAAATAACATTTACAATTGAAATATGTATTGCATAATTATGTATATTAAGATTGGTAACATTTTCAACAGTAAATCTTTTTTAGAAAACTTTAATATAATCAATCTTATTAATTAAACATTTTACAATCGTTTTTTTTATGCATGTATAAATTTTGGCATTTGTATTAATTTTTTATATATTCATTTGTGGGCATTTCATAATATGATATCAACATATATGTATTAATGTTCCTAATGAAAAATATCGCATTTTGCTGACTTAAGCAAAATTTGTAAAAATTATATACCCCTGGTTTTCTTATTATTATTTTTATTTTGAGGAAAAGCTTGATTCATTCCTTCAGCATCATCGGGACAATCCAATGGAAAGTTTTACAGTTCTGAATGGTCGACTAATTGCTTATATTATTCTGATAGGAAAAATTTATGTGATAAAAATTTAATAAAATATCCTTTAGCTAGATATTGCAATAAAATCAAAAACTTAAAGAACATACTTATTAAGAAATTATAAAGCTTTAAAATTATTAAAGCTTATACTTTCATTATAGTTTTATTCTTGCCATGCTCTCAATGATATTCTTTGTTAATGATATCTTCCAGGAGATTCAGATAATATTTGCTGCAAAGCAAATTGATTGAAGAAGATTGAACCAAAGAAGATTGAACCAAAAAGATTGCAACTCTATAACAACACCGATGCAAGAGAGAAATTAGTTTTGCAACTATCCGCAATAATTTTTTCAATTTAGTTTCTGGCATATAATTTTTTATCGCAATAAAACGAGAATGATGTTATGTTCGAATAAAAAGATAAAACTATTCGTGAATGGTCTACCTTCTTATTTATCAAAGTGTCCGTTTGGACAATATGAGAAACTATAACAAGAAAATTTGAGAAATCTACTCTGCAAATAAATTCCTTAAGTCTATTATTGGGGGTTGGAATTAATTTTAAAGGTTTTTTTTCGGTTTTTGAGCATTTATTTAGAAACAACGGTACAATGTATATTATTCAAAGTATTGTCCATCGTTAGCTACAACATTTCCCATCTTTCTGGCAGCATATGGATTCCGCGCCGGAAGAACGATTCGTCTTTTGAGGCAATCCACGAATCGACCCATTTTTTGGTATCCCCGTAAGAAGTGAAGCGCTGCTCAGCCAAGCCATGCGTCATCGATCTGAATAGGTGGTAGTCGGAAGGGGCTATGTCTGGGCTATAAGGCGGGTGGGGTAGCACATCCCAATTCAGCGCCTCCAACGTTTCCTTGACGGTTCTTGCAACATGTGGCCGTGCGTTGTCATGTTGAAAAACCACTTTGTCGTGTCTTTTGGCATATTCCGGCCGTTTAACCTTTAATGCTCGGCTCAATTGCATCAATTGTTGTTGGTAGCGTTCCCCAGTGATGGTTTCGTTAGGTTTTAGTAGCTCATAGTACACGACACCCTTCTGATCCCACCAAATACACAGCATAAGCTTGGCGCCATGAATATTCGGCTTGGCCCTCGATGTTGATGCATGGCCGGGTGGTCCCCACGATTTTTTTCGCTTAGGATTATCGTAATGGATCCACTTTTTATCGCCAGTGACAATACGATGCAAAAAACTCTTCTTTTTATGCCGTTGAAGCAGTTGTTCGCACATGCAAAATCGCCGTTCAACGTCTCTCGGCTTCAACTGGTACGGCACCCAATTTCCTTGCTTTTGAATCATTCCCATGGCCTTCAAGCGTTTGCCGACCGTTGATAAGTCAACTCCCAATGATTCTGACAATTCTTGAAGGGTTTGACACGGGTCTTCATCGAGCAAAGCCTCCAATTCCTCATCTTCAAACTTTTTCGGCTGGCCCGGACGCTCTTTGTCTTCCGTATCAAAATCACCACTTTTAAACCGACGGAACCAGTACTCACAAGTAGAAATCGATGGAGCATAGTCCCCGTAAGCCTCAGTAAGCGTGCGTTGTGCTTCAACCGCTTTTTTCTTCAAATGGAAGCACAAAAGTAAACCTTCCCGCAAATTGCATTTTGTTGGAGCGAAAGTCGACATGTTCACAGAGAAAAAAATATATGTTGTTTACACTTCAGTGGAATGACACATACTGAAAAATGAAGCTTAGACAATGTGCTTTGAAATGAATATAGTCACAGGTGTGCCCGATGCGATCTATTGATAGTTACGCCATCTCTTAGAAAACCTTTAAAACTAATTCCAACCCCCAATAGAAACTACAGTGAGTCAGTTTATCATTATGTATGGACTAAGGTCGAAGTTTGTTTATAAAATATAATGCATCAAAAACTATATTTTCTGTCGACTCCTATTCAGAAGCTCGTAAGATGAATTTTTAACATTTGTGCACTTTTATAATTTTCAATATACAAACACTGTTTCGAAAAGTTGTCAGAAACCAAACTTAAGGCTTGCAATACATGACCATTAGGATATTTGGGAATGTTTTTTTAGAAATACCAAAACTTGATAATTTTGCAAAATTTCACTTTTTGCTAAAATTGCATATCGGCTAAGTTCTTTAACGTAATCGCTCCATTTTTTCTGTGTATATTTGTCTTAATTTTAGGATAAATATACACTCGAATGGGACACAACCGCACACTTAAAGTACAGAGCACATTGAATTTTCGCATTTTCATTTTCTCCAATACATTTGGCAGCCACTCTAGTGTGCAATTTGCCAATTCTTATATTTTGCGCTTTTAAGGCCAGCAAAACATAAAATCAAGGTTCAAAAATAAACATTTCTCAAGAGTATATTATTGAAGCATGTTTAAGAATATATTATATATACATACTAGCTGAAACCCGGCGCGTTGCTGCCACTCTCCCTATTCAAACGCCCATAAAATGTTATCAGTTAAACAGCATGTCTAAATTGAGGTCAAATACTGAATTCTGAGACTGTGCGACCTATATCCACAAAGCTATTCGATATAACAAATTTGGGTTGTATAGGAAGTGCCACTCTCTCTTGCCACTCCGCTAATAGAATGTAATCAATTAAACTGGATGTCTACATGGAGGTCGAATACCGAATTCCAAAACTGTGCGACATATAACTCCAAAACTATTCGATAGCACAAATTTTGATTGTATGGGAGGTGCCACTCTCCTTTTCCCTACGCCCATAAAATTTTAGCAATGAAACTGCATGAGTACATTGAGGTCGAATACTGAATTTTGAGGCTGAGTTACCTATAACTCCAAATCTATTCGATATCGCAAATTTGGGTTAAATTGGAGGTGTCACGCCCCCCCGACAAACTCTAAAAAATTTTATCAGTAAATCTGCAAACGTAAATTTTGGTCGAATACTGAGTTCCGACGCTGTGCGACCTTGAACTACAAAGCTATTCGATATCACAAATTTTCGTTGTATGGGAGGTGCCACTCCCCCTTGATCAACGCTCATAAAATGTAATCAATGAAACTGCATGTGTACATTGAGGTCCAATACTGAATTCCAAAGCAGTGAGACCTATAACCCCAATGCTATTTGATATCTCTAATTTGGGTTAAATAGGAGGTTTCACGCCCCCTTGTCGTACGCCCATAAAATGTAATTAATGAAACTGCATGTATAAATTGGGGCCGAATACTGAATTCTGACGCTGATATTCAATATCGCAAATTTACGTTAAATGGGAGGTGCCACGCCCCTCTTACCAATGAACATAGATTGAATCAATGAAACTGCATGTGTATATTGAGGTCGAATACTGAATTTCGGCGTTGTACGACTTATAACTCTAAAACTATTTGATAGCACAAAGTTGGGTTGTATGGGAAGTGCCACTCCCCTTTGCCCTACGACGACAAAATGTAAGTATTGAAAATGCATGTATAAATTTAGGTCGAATACCGAATTCTTACGCTGTCAACCTATAACTTCAAAGCAATACGATATCGCAAATTTGGGTTGTAAGGGAGATGTCACGCCTCCCTGTCCAACGCCCATAAAATAAAACCATTGAAACTGCATGTGTAAATTGAGGTCAAAAACTGAATTCCAAAGATGAATTCCTATAACTTCAAAGCTATTCGATATCACAAATTTGGGTTGTATCGGAGGTGCCCCTCCCCCTTGTCCACTCCCATAAAATTTCATCACAGAAACGGTACGTCTAAATTGTGGTCGAATACCGAATTTCTAAGCTGTGCGACCCATAACTCTAACTAAAGCTATTCGATAACAATTTTTTATTTATATGTGGGAGGTAAAAGGGGGTGTGGCATTGCCCCTTAAACCATCTCGTACTCAAAGCAAAGCGTACTTACAAAATTTGAGCTCAATCGGACCAATGGTTTCGAAGTATTTTGATATTTTCTTTAAAGTAGGCGTAGATGAATTGTGACCACGCCCATTTTTTCAAAGTTAATTATAGTTATCATACGAACTTATTTACCAAATTTTAATTTCATACGACCAAAACCGTCTTAAATACAGCATTTTTATTGATTAGTGGGCGACAAAAGGGGGTGTGGTACAAAACCTGCAAAGATACACACATGCAATTTCTTATGTGCACCCTCCACACAGACCCCAATCACCCCTGAAAATTTCATTGAAATCGGGCAAGCCGTCTAGGAGGAGTATGCGAACAGGAAGTTTTGCCACTTAATTTTATATATATAGATATCAAAACAGTGGGCGCAAAAGTGGGCGTGGTCAATTTTTCTTTCAGTAAACACTTAAATTGGATTACTACGAACATTTGAAAAAAATTATCCAAATCGGTCCAGCCGTTTTCCGATTTTATACATCTAAAAAATGTGGGCGCAAAAGTGGGCGTGGTCAATTTTTCTTTCCGACAAAACTTAAATTGGATTGCTACGAACATTTGAAAAAAAAATTATCCAAATCGGTTCAGCCGTTTTCCGATTTTAGATAAATAAAAAAAGTGGGCGCAAAAGTGGGCGTGGTCAATTTTTCTTTCCTTAAAAACCTAACTTGGACTAAAACGAACATTTAAAAAAAAATTATCCAAATCGGTTCGGCCGATCTCGAGTTATGGGATTACATCGCATTCGGACACTTTCCTTTATATATATAGATTAAATTAAATTTTACTAAACATATTTCCAGTTTAAGATGTTATCAATTTAATATATACATACTATTATGTAGTATTTATAAAATGTATGTAATACAAAAATAAACCAAAGAAATGAAATGGTTTATTGAAAACAAAATGCATAGAAATATTTTTTAAGATAATTTTAATGGGTAAATAAATAAATATAATATAAATATATTTAATATATAACAACAAATATGTGGTGGGTTTTTTGCCTTTTTTGCTTAAAATTTCAAATTGAATAAGAAATTTTTAAATTTTACCTACTATATTAAATGTTGTTAATTTTTGTAATTAAGTATGATCTATTCTTTGATTTTACATTATTTTAATTTACAGATATATAAATAGAATATAGAAGTAAATAGAGAGTATATAGAATCTATTTACCTATTAGATAAAAAATTTTTCATATTGAAGTAGTTTGTTTGGCCAAAACGACACTCACTTATTTCATAAGAAAGAAACATTTGGAAAGTTAAGAAACAGCACAAATCGCAAATTTTTTGTCATTTCAGCTCTGCGTAACCAAACAAGAAAAATTTTAAACACGATCAAAAGCATAAAATAGAGCATAACAACAAAGTCAAGAAAAAAACAAAACAAATTCTGCTCAGACACACAAACATAAAATAAAATTGGTAGGTTTTTGGGGTAGTTCTAATATTTTTTACCTTAAAACCAGGTCTGATATGTTAGTAGCCCTGGAACTCCAAAATTTCTTCTAACTAAAATCAGAGAATTTATTTTTATATTGTTGAAACCATTTTAAATAAGAAACATATTTATATCAATTTTTGATGAATTTTTTTGTGTTCGAAATGCCAAAAACTTAGAGCAATTTTGAAAAAAAAACAGCAAGTTTCAACAGCTATAACTTTTTTTCGAATTTTGGTTTTTGTAATTCTTTGCTTGAAAATGCTTAAGACTATGCTTTAGACAACCGTGAATTTTTAAATTTTGCATTTTTGAAATTTTTTTGGTAAAAATACTCCAACTCGAAATTTACCAAATGTTACATTTCTAGTAAAAAATTTAATAACGACCAAGTTATTCAATGTATTCACATAATTTGTTTGTTATTTTGTTAAATGCTGTTTCAGAAAACATTTCAATAGCAGTTTATTGGAATTTTTCAAATTTTTGTTTACTGAATAAGAAAAAAATTAAATTATTTTATAAATTAAAATATCAAAACTCTGATCATTTTTATCCGATTTTTATGTTATATAGCTCATCTTTAGGGACAATTCAATAACAAACGAAGTGCAAACCAGTTTTATGCACAAAATAAGGCTTAATGTGCAAAAAATAGAGAAATATATAAAAAGTAAAAAAATTTTCATGTTTTTTTTTAGTTTACAACAAAAAGATCAACTCGCGGTAATTTAGCGCACTCCTATCGAACTCATATGAATACATGCTGGTTTTTATTGCAAACGTCACGTTTTTAAAAAGTCATAATTTTAATTTTCGAAAAATTTTAATTTTTCATACAAATGCATGGCCTGAAGATTGTAGATAAATTAGAATTTTACAAAACATGGATAAAATATGTATAGATAAAATATTAAAATATATACATTGAAAGATAAAATATATAACATAAGTATAGATAAATAAAATATATATTCGCTATTTCGCGCATTGAAATAATTTGTTAAGCCATAACGACATTCACTTGTTTCATATTTGGCTAAGCTAAGAAACAGAACAAATTGGCCAATTTCTTTCTTTTATTTCAGCTCAGCTAAACAAGAAAAATATCGGAAACACGATCAAAAGCATAAAATAGAGCATAACAACAACGTCAAGCAAAGGACAAAACAAATTATGCATAAACACACAAACATACCAATAAGTAGCAGTACAAATAGTGTTGATTAATTTGTTTCCAATTCATTCATAAAGTTCAATTGGAGTATTTATTTTGTTTTTCGTTGTTGCTTGTCTCGCATTTGGTGGTGGTTTTTTTTCTTTTCGTCTCTGCTGGCAGAGCCTGTGTTGCTGGCAGCACACGCTGGCAACCAATTGTTCGAACCGTATTAATAATCGGATCGTTGGATTTATGTTAACGTTCTGTTAATGTGTCTATGACATCTCTCGTTTATATATTCTCTCTGCCGTTGGTGAAGAAATCGCTGGTAGCGATATCAGTATATTCACAGACGGCTCTCTGATGAATGGTCGGGCCGGGGCAGGCGTGTACTCAAAAGAGTTAAGTCTATCCTGTGTACTGAGGTTGGGGAGGTTTGTGTCTGTATACCAGGCAGAAATGCTTGGCGTAGTGCATTCGCTGGACCACCTAATAGATGGCCGGATCAGTGGCAAGAAAATTGTCATCGCTCTCGACAATCAGTCTGTGATTAGGTGTATGCAACGGACAGACATCACTTCCAGGTTGGCCATAGAATGTCTTACAAAACTCAATAGGTGCGCCCAGACGAATGAGCTCACACTTATGTGGGTGAGAGGACACTCTGGCATAGAACAGAATGAAGAAGCTGATTCTTTAGCAAGAGCAGGATCAGCAGAAGAATTCTGTGGACCAGAACCACGTATCGCCATAGGCGACAATATGGTGGCAGGCCTTATTAAACAATGGACGGACTCGGAACACAGTAAAACGTGGGAAGAAGCTGTTAATTGCAGGCAATCAAAGGCGGCCGTGAAGTGGTCTCGTAGTGAGGTAGCAAAAGTTATCCGATACAATCGAAGGACTTTAAGCTGGCTTACTGCACTGGTCACAGGACACGGTCCCTTCATGTACCATCTCGGGAAGATGACTCTGACCGAGGACGATGCGTGTATATTATGCCTAGAGGAGCCGGAAACAGCAGCACACTTTCTGTGCCAGTGTCCGGCGCTGGCAAGCATAAGATTGACCACTCTGGGACGCCCATTTATTGGCGAAGCCGAGATTGGTCAACTAACCTATAAGGATATGCTTGAGGTGACAAAGGATGCTTACACGAGGAGCATGCTCACGTACGAGTACTCCGAGCAGTAGTACCCTTTGTCCAATGGGGGACGAAAAGGGACCCACTGTGGTCTGCTTCGGCAAATATTTATAAATACTTATTATATATAATTCTACGGACGCCACAATACATAGTGCAACGGAAGACGACATAGATTACATTACAGAAAAACCTATAAACATTTATAAAAATCAAATTTACATACAAAAGGGAAACATAGAAAAAATTCTAACGAAAACCGTGATCTCACAACTCACAACTATATCACTGTAAACGAAAAAAGTAATTTAAAAGTTATCTTACAAAAAGTTTTGAAAGATAAAGGCTCAATGTGCATCTACTGCGAAGATGACCAACTTTTTATACGGGTGCAAGATATTTTTGTCCAATTTTTCTCAAGAAATGTTAATTTAAAACTATTGAAGTCTAATATTAAACTAATAGACATAACCGATAACGAGCAAATTTGAGAGAATTTTTGAAATATTTAGAAATATTTTGGTGTTCTCTCAACCACTTTGAAGGGGCCATCGTACGGTTCTTGTAGTGTTTTGCGGATCGTGTCGTTGCGTACGAAAACAAAGTTACAAGTACTGAGGGCTCGAGGTATATACGATTGGAAGTTAGTGTTATGATGCGTAATGTTTGACTTTTTGTCAACTTCTACTACCTCTTTAAGTTTGGCTAAGGTGTCCGATGGATTAAAATTCTGACTGCTATGTATTACTAGTTGCTGTGGTAGCCTGAGTGTTTGCCCAAATACCATCTCAGCGGGTGAAGCTTTAATGTCTTCTTTGACCGTGGACCTGAGTCCTAGAAGAATTAGTGGCAACTCTGTGTACCAATTTGTCTGATTGTTGCTTGCTATTATAGACGTCTTCAGTTGACGATGAAACCTTTCTACAATACCGTTAGCTTGTGGATGATAAGTAGAAGTGGTAATGTGTTTGCTTCCTAGATTCTTAACGATTTGCTTCCTAGATTATAAAAGTTGTGGACGTGAATTGAGGTCCTCGATCAGTGGTAATTTCCAAAGGAACTCCGAAACGTGAGATGTATTCTTTTTGGAGTGTGTCTACGACAGTGTTAGCGTTAGTATCTTTAATTGGATACGCTTCGGGCCAACGTGTGTTTCTGTCAACTAGGGTAAGCAAATATCTGTAACCTTGTGATATTGGTAAGGGACCTACTATATCGACGTGAACGTGTTCAAAACGTCCGTGTGGAATGTCTATCTTTTGTGGGATTGTCTTCGTATGTTTGTGTATCTTTGCTCGTTGGCATCTAATGCATTCTTGTGACCATTTATTGATTTGTGCGTTCATTTTAGGCCAAAAATATCTTTGTGTAATGAGTTTACGAGTAGCTCGTGTACCTGAGTTTGAAATGTTATGTATTTGTTAGAAAAATAGTTTGCGTAATGTTTGTGGGATATATGGACGTGTTTCTGAATTAGTTTGTTCGCAACAAATTTTAATGTTAAGTATTGGTATGTGTACTTGTTCTAGTTTGTAAATATGTTTGTTTAGTATTTCTTGTAGTTCTGAATCTATATTTTGTTCTTTATGTAGAGTTTTGAGATTAATCTTTGAGGTTGTGAAAGCCTCTATCTCAGCTCTTGAAAGTGCGTCTGCTACGGTGTTATCAGTATCTTTAATGTGTCTGATGTCGTTGGAAAACTGTGCGATGTATTCTAAATGTCGTATTTGTCTTGGACTTCTCTCAGTTTTTGAATGTAATGCTGAAGTTAGTGGTTTGTGATCCGTGTATATGGTAAATGTGCGTCCTTTTAAATAGTGTCTAAAGTGTTTAATTGTGAGGTAAATGGCTAGTAGTACGCGATCGAACGTGCTGTATTTTATTTCTGTAGTAGATAATTTTTTTGAAAAGAATGCCAGTGGTTCTGTTTCTTGATTATGTTCTTGTTGTAAGACTGCGCCTATAGCGGTGTTTGATGCATCCACAGCGATAGAAAAACTTGCTTTACTATTGAAATGTTTAAGTAGTGTTTCCTTAGCGAAACTTTCTTTTATCTCTGTGAATGCTTGTGTTGTGTTTTCTGTCCATGTTAAGTGTTTGTCCTTTGGTTTTGTTACTGTAGTTACCATTTCGTAAATGTGTGTGCGTGTGTGTGCTACTTTTGGAATGCATCTGTGGTAGTAGTTAATCATCCCGATGAATTTCTGCATTTGTTTGACTGTTTCTGGTTTTGGGTAGTCTTTTATGCATTGAATTCTATCGGGAGATGGTTGTATGCCTTTGTTTGAAATTGTGTAACTTAGAACATTTATTTTGTCCACGCCGAAAATACATTTATTGGGTTTGATGTTTAGTCCGTAATTGTCTAGTTTTTCAAAACCTAAATTTAGGTGTCTAATGTGTTCTTCTTCTGTCTCACTGGCCACTAAAATGTCATCAAGGTATACGAAAACGAAGTCTAGTTCTCTCAGTACTTCGTTGATAAATCGTTGGAATGTTTGAGCTGCGTTTCCTAAACCGAATGGCATTCTTAGGAACTCAAACATTCCGAACGGTGTGGTGATTGCAGTTTTATGTATGTCTTCTGTAGCCATGGGTATTTGGTGGTATGCTCTGATTAAGTCTAATTTTGAAAATATGTGTTTATTGGGTAAGTCGTGTATGTGTGGTAAAGGGTAGCGGTCTGGAATTGTAATTGCGTTAAATCTTCTATAGTCACCACAGGGTCTCCAGTCATTCACATCCTTTTTAGGTACCAAGTGTAGAGGAGACGCTGACATGGAGTCTGAAGGACGACAAATTCCTACTTTAATTCAAAAATCAAATTCTTTTTTAGCAATTTTGTATTTGTTAGAGTCTAGGCGTCTGGGTCTGGAAAAAGGTCCTTCTGTAGTTATATGGTGCACTGTTTTGTGTTTAACTGGTTTGTTGCAGTCTGCTTCTGTAGTCAGTGATGGATAATTTTTGAGTATATTTGTGTATTTGTTTTCTAGTGAAATTAGTTTAGGTAATGATGTTTCTGTGAATGCTGTGATGGCGTTGACTGTTAATTGTGTAAGTGGATCAATGAGCTTATTGTGTTGTAAGTCTATTAGGAGTCCGTATTTTGTTACAAAATCTGCTCCTATGATCGGTCATGTGATGTCTGCTAATATGAATGTAAAAGGAAAGTCACGTCTTAGTTTTAAATTTACGTTTAGTAATTTCTTGCCAAAAGTCGCAATCGTGCTACCGTTAGCTGCTGTCAGTATTAAGTCTGAATTTTTTTGGTGGGGTCAAAATTATTTACTCCGCTGTCTATCAAAAAATGTATGTGGTTGTCATTATCATAAATAAAAAGACGGCGTGTTAGAATTGTTTGACTTCCATTATTAGCCGTCGCAATTATGGAGTCTCCTAGTTTGTCGAATTGTGTTGTGTTGTGTTGAGTGTCGTTTTGTCTGAATTAAGATGGTTGTTCACATCGTCTAGCTGCCCTACCAAATCTAAAGTGGCATCTGCATACCCAGTTGACAGGTCGTGATATGCTTCTTGAAGGGGATCTACGTTTTGGGTATCTTTAGTAATTTGTTTCTCGTGAATTATTACGATATCGATCGTTTTTTAGTTCTTGGACCTCAATTGCCAGTTTGTTGAAACTTGTTAGAATCTTTGAGGTCGTTTCGGCAAACGATTGCATAATCATCGTGAGTTCAGAAGATTTAGGGATGCGTTGGGTATCATTGCCAACTGAAGCTACTTCTGTATCTGACATAACTTCCCACAGTTTGTCAGCTAATCTCAATAATTCATCTAAGTCTTTGTGATTAGATCCGGTCAATGCTATATTTAGACTTTTGGGGAGCTTTCGTAGCCAAATTTTAGAGATTAATTCACTATCATTAATGTTCTTTTTAAACCTTCATATAAATTTGTAGACGGAGGTTTTTGAATAAAGTCGAGCACCGTTATGATTACCTCTTGAGGTAGAGCTGTAACTAGGTATTCGTACTTTGTTTTGTCAGTGGATATTCCTTTTGATTGAAATTGAATCTCTGCATGGACGAACCATGTGTCTGGACAAGTTTTCCAAAATTGTGGCAATTTAACTGATGCCGCTTGAATTTCTGACCGCATTGGAGTGTCAATTGGATTGACGAAATCAGTATGTAAATGTATAAGGGGACGATGGTCGCCTTCGCCAAAGTGAGCGAGAGGGTCAGAAGTTTGTGAAGGTATAGGTGTTTGCCTAGGAACGGGTGGTGGTGTGTGTGACAGGCTCATAATTTCCTAAAAGTATGCCTATTAGTGTATTTCCTAACTTGTAATGCCCTAGTGCAGTGGAGAGCCTACGAATATGATACAATTGGTTTCTTACGTCCTGATTGTATGATATTCGTTAAAAGAAGTTAAAAGAATTGTGTACCTCGTGAGAAACTAGAATAACAAGGCAACCTGAAAAAATTTTTATAAAATGTAACAAACAAAAAGGATTTACATAAATTGCCAAAAAAATTTAACACAGTATACAAAAATATTTTTATGTGGAAAGAAAATTGTTGTTGCTGCAAATGTTGTTGTTGTTGCTTTTATTGCTGCTGTTGTTGTAAATGTTGTTGTTATTACTGCTACTGTAGTTGTTTTGTCGTTGTTTAGTTTTTGTTGTTGTTGCTGTTGTTGTTGTGGATTTGGCTAGTGGAAGCGACGACTGATGAGGAACTCGAAGTAGAGCTGGCGTTGACGGGTATTTTTTTATGTATAAATTTAGTTGTATTAAGCGATTCTGGTAATTTTCCTCTTGATTTGGATCCTCACGAGTTCTTATTGGTGTACTTGCATTTGTTGTTGTAAGTCTGGCTGCTTGTTGACATGACATGAGAGTTGAGACTAATGCGTTCCTTGGACGTATGCGTAGGAGGCGACTTCCGTATGCAGCCAACTTTTTGCAAGTGTTGTGCAAAAGTAGTATGATGGAAATTCGAGGACGGCAAGGTTGTTGATATATTAGGGAGAGCAGGTGCTACAGGCGTTGGTGATGGTAGCGAGGCCGGAGATGTTGGCGGACTCACTATGGTTTCCAAAAGCAGTGGCGTTTGCCAGAGCGACGGTGCTGGCAATGAAGTTTGATGCTGTTGTAACTGCGGCTGCTTTTTTTGCTATTTTGGACGCACAATGCCGATACTTGTAGTTGTTGGTTTTTGTAGTTGGCTCCTGGCAGGATCGACAGTATTTGGTGCACAACAAACTTTTTAATTTTGATTTATAATTTTTATTTTTTTAATATATTTTTTATAACTGTTTATTTGAAAATATTTTATTCAATTGAAATTTTCAAATGAAAATTTCTGATTGATACAAATATGTATAACAAAGTGTAAATAAATTAACATAAGAATAATATAAATGTTAAGTTGAGGTAAGTAAGATGTATATTAATAATCAACAATAGGTAAGTACAATGTAAGTTAAGTTAGTTTTTTTGTATAGAATTTTAAAAAAAGTTATTTGGCGGACCCTGTATATAAATACTTTAGTTATGTTGCAATAAGAGTTTGCAACCAACACTTATTATTAATTCGGCTTATATTTCCTTTAAAGTTTGGCAATTACTTCAGTTGTATTTGTCAACATTTTTGAAATTTTGCTTTTACTCAAACAGCTGCTATTCATGGTGAGATTTAAAAATGGACCCATCTTCTTCTTTTTCTTCTTTTTTGTGCTGGAACTTCGTTTGCAAATAATATATGGATTGAGTGTTTTAACATTTCAATCTTTAAGTTGTGATAAAGGCATATGTTGAACATGCATGCTCTTCTTCTTCTTCTTCTTCTTAAAATATGCTGCCTATTGCAAACAACACATGCTATGTCAAAAAAGACTACGAGAAACACTAGGTTTTTATTGTAGTCTTGCTGAGTTGCATTCCAAGTGTGTAATGTACTATAGTGTGTGTTGTATTATTTAGCTGTCATCAGATTGTGAATCCTGCAGGTTAACAACTCTTAAATACTTTAAATTATAGCAATCTTTTCTTTTTGTATCAGTTCATTATATAATTTTTCCCTTTTTTGATTTTTTTTTTTCTTTCTTTGCTGATTCTTTTTTTTATATGATTTCCTTTCTTTTTTTAATTTAAATATATATATAGGCTGTATCTATTTGTTTGTTTTTTTATTATATTTTTAATTTTTGTTTTCTTTGTTTTTTCATCAAGCGTTATAATAATATTTGAATATATATTTGAATATAAAAACATTTAAAATACATAAACATAAGTAAAAGTATATATATATATATATTAGGCCGGGCCAATTTGTATGGAGCCGAAAAATTCGATTAAAGCCACCCCCTGTGATGATTCTATGGACAATTCAAGCAACTTTGGTGAAGGAACCTTAGGTCTATCTCGATTTTCGGGTCTCCCACTTTTCAAAAAATGATTTTCCCCCTATAACATCATTGATTCAAAATTCGATTTTTTATTCGTCGTTATATTATCCCTTTTATGTGTATATGGGGGGGTTTTTGGGGTCGAGAAATTCATTTCTGATCTTTTTTTACCTATGACCACCGCCAGAGGGCGTTTCATGCCTATTTTAACCAAAATTATTTCTGCTGCTTGCGGACTTTTTTGCTCTGACATTTATTGTTCTTAATTTTAAGTAAGTCAATTGTTTATATCCACACTGAACAAACTCGTCGCCCATCGCAAACTGCATTGATGTGTATTGACGGTCGGCGATGGGTTTGTGTTGTTGATGTTCAGTGCGGCCTTTTGACACTTGCTGTCATATGTTTAGTGATTTTTCTCCCGTTTTGGCTTTTCTCTCGCATTCATTTAACCGCGTTGGTTCTTTTTTTTGCGTATGGAATTTAGTTGGTTTTAAATAAATAAAATTAAAGTAAATTAAGTACAGAAATTGTGTTCGTATTTATAATTGTTTAAACGCGTCAGTTTTTTCGCATCCAGAGTGCATTACCCGGCATACCAACAGCACCACCAGACGGCACACACCAGACAGCCGCAGCAATTAACGACACAAGGCTCCGCCACCAGCAGCAACATCATCCCACCGACTACCAACGCACCCAGGAGAAACCAGGCAACACCAGTAACACCCACATAGTGTGTAAAAACTAATACGTTCTAACAAGAAACGTACCTAATATAAATAAAATTCTCATCATTTTTACCATTGCGTTTTTACCAATTTGCAGGTGGAAAAAATATATTCGAACCAAATGTTTTAAAATATACTAATTTCAGTTATTTTTTAAGTCTTATGTATGCAATGGATCTAAATGCATTGCCGTCTACATCGCAAACCGCAACAACATCAACAAGTAACGAAACTCATTTGAAGCATTTGCCTTCGCACGATGTTGCTGTTTTTGGTGCATCTTGTGATTTGAGTGGACTCAATCTTCCAACGAAACAGTATTTTTTTTTTCTTGGCCGAACGTGCTAAACTTGAAAACAAAATGTTTTCGTATAAAACATTCGTACCGCACGTAATAGACAAATTGATTGAAATTATAACAAAAAAAAGTGTTGGTAGAAAATTGGGTACATTGATTGACAAGTATCAAATCGAAACTAAACATCCAAAAATCGCCACATTCAGAACGTTCGTGCAATCTACAAAAGAGTTATTTTACATCGGCAAATGTCAATGTGACTTGAAGGCAGCATTATGCTCATGTGGATTGATTCCAGATCATTTGAAAGAGTTTATGCGAGATCAAAATAATGTCAGAAGATTGACGATACCGGAATTCGTGCCAGAAGTTTAAGAGCCAGCACCAACGTCAACAATAATACCAACAAGCGTTGAAGAGACCCATTTAGCATATGAACCAAGTACTGATGCAGATTTGCCAAGTTCAAATCCACAAGATGTTCCGCCACTGATACGAGGACCGTATACTCCCAGATACGATGCTTCGAACTTCGCTGCGATGTGTGATCGATTTGGTGTGTCAGATAGAATAGCAGCAGCACTCGCAACATCCCTTATGCAAGACATTGACGTAAAAGATGCACATGGCAATCCGATCATCATGGATAAAAATAAAGTGCGTCGAGAAAAAGCCAAATGCAGAGAAGAATTGCTTCGTAAGCAGTATGATGCATCCAATTTGATAGCATTTTCATTCGACGGCCGAAAAAATGATGCTTTAACAATGGAAAAAATCGATGAGAAGTTGCATCCAAGGATGGTGAAAGGACCACATCTAGTTGTTTTGAAGGAACCAAATTCTCGATTGATAGGCTACACAAAAGTCGAAAATGAAGATGCTGAACACAAATTGATGACATTGAATGGATTCTTCGTCGAAAAAGAAATTTCGCTCGATGCATTAATCGGCATATGCTGTGATGGTGAGCCAACAAATACTGGCGTAAGAAATGGGATTTTCAATGAATTGCATTTAAATAGACCGCTGCATTGGTTTGTATGCCTTCTGCACTTCAACGAGCTGCCATTTCGTCATTTGTTTAACACTTTGGACAAATCTTCGACCACTGGACCACGAACAACAACCGGAACGTTGGGCAAACAAATTGAAACGTGTGAAAATCTTCCGGTATGTATCATTTTTCATATCGATTTTTTCCATTATTAAATGGTAAAATTGCATTTAATTCATCTAATTTCTTTTTTTTTCAGCTTATAGATGAATTCGAGATAATCGTGCTAGAGAACATGCCACCTGATTTAGATCCATTTGAATTATCCAGATTCAAAGTACCTACAAAATGGCCAATGCAATTTCGAATGGTGTTGTTCCTGCGGATTTGTCTCACATTAAACCAGGACCAATAGCACATTCACGTTGGCTCACCAAGGCGAATAGATTGTTGCGGTTGTATGTGTCAACTGAAAATCCATCAAGGAATTTGAAAATTCTGGCAACATACATAATGAAAGTGTATGTGCCGATGCACTTCAACATCAAGTACTATAATTCGGTGGTCTTCGGTAGTGTATTATTTCACAAATTCATTCGTTGGACACAATATTTGGATACAAATCTACGCCAAGTTGCGAATAATGTCATTAAAGACAATTCATATTACGCACATTCCGAAAATATTCTGTTAGCGATGTTATTTGATGATAAAAAAGAGACACGAAACATCGCAATCAAGAAAATTTTACACTACCGAAGAAATCTGTACGACCCGGCACATCTTTCCCGGCAAAACCTTTGATAAACTTCAATTGTACAGATTATACGAATATGATTGATTTAAATAAAGATGATGTCTTATTCGAACCACCGTTTACGCATACCATTCCGTATGATCATTTGGAACAATATATAGAATACGATGATCCACCATTGCCTGATCCAAAAATTCCGGTACACATACAAGCAACGGAAAGACATGTTCAGTTGCTGGCTAGCGTTTCTAAACGTGTTTTACAAAAAAATCGACACAGTGTTATGGCAGTTACATCAGAAAGCCGTGCAAAATACCCCAGACTGGAAAGCACGAAAGACTTTCAAAAATAACTTATTTCGCTTTTCTTCCACTAAATTAATTTTTTTTTGTTTTTTTTGCACATGTTATTAGTTTTTAGGTTGAATTTCTGTTGACAAAAATTAAAATGAAGATCAATATTACCGAAAAAAATTTAAATTTTTCTCAGAAAATAGACGAAAAATAGTTTAAATATGCATGAAACGCCCTCTGGCGGTGGTCATAGGTAAAAATAAAGATCAGAAATGAATTTCTCCAGCCCCAAAAACCCCCCATATGCACATAAAAAGATAATATAACGATGAATAAAAAATCGAATTTTGAATCAATGATGTTATAGGGGAAAAATCATTTTTTGAAAAGTGGGAGACTCGAAAATCGAGATAGACTTATAGTTTCTTCACCAAAGTTGCTTAGAA
The DNA here is from genome assembly GCA_963920525.1 of Dichetophora obliterata. Lineage (NCBI taxonomy): Eukaryota > Metazoa > Arthropoda > Insecta > Diptera > Sciomyzidae > Dichetophora > Dichetophora obliterata. The sequence continues at coordinate 66,401,268 of OY986438.1, read as the reverse complement.
TTGTCTATAGAATCATCCCAGGGGGTGGCTTTAATCGACAAAAAATTTGGCCCGCCGTAATATATATGGTACAAACAACTCGAGAATAAATCATATAGGATTTATCATAAAACATTTAATATTGAATACAGAAGGTATTTAGTTTTGTTGAATGATGTTAACATTCTAAACATTTACAGCCTTATGCAATAGATTTTCCTAAACAAACGTTCAACGCTTGCTTAGTAACACACTGTTCTAGGCTTTACGCATCCTCTGCGCGACCTCGCTGAAATTGTTATTCATAATCATTTTTTTATTCATTGCTTAATTTTGTAAGGTTTGTGTCTAAACAATATAAACTCTTTTACAAAAACGAAGAATTCTTGTACATTTGCAAATCTGTTACTGAAAAAAGTATAAAAAGGTCGCATATGGAGCATGTCTATGATATAAATATCATATACATCAACCTTAATCGAAAAGACGACAAAAAAGTTTAGGTTAAAATTATGTAGCCTTTAAACGCAAATTTCGGTGTTTAAGCTACGCAGATCTTACACAAGCCCGAAAAACGTTTATGAATAACGATGTGTTGCTTAAAGCTGGTTTAAAGTTACGCAGCCTTTAAAATGAGATTATGAATAAGGCTGTTAATGTTTTAAAACGATAGAAATAAGGAAAATTGGAATCAATTAACGAACAGTGATGCATCGTATTTTGCAATTCAGTTAATTTTTACAACTTAAGACACACACCTAACTTAAATTTAGGGACTTTTGAATTGTGTTATATTTTCAACGAGTGCTAAATATCAATTTTAGCTTTGGAAAACAAGTCAAAAATTAATTTGTGCACTTCGATGTTATCCAATTTTAACAGATCGATAATGTTAAAAGAGGATATTCTTAGATTCCGAAGTTTGTTTATAAATTGCGATCTGAGCGATCTATCTATATTAGAATAATAGAACAATAAATAGCCAGCAGATTCGATATCGCCACAAGAGCAGATGTTACTTGCGATTATATTTATTTTGTATAAATAATGATCCTTGCATCTAGTACGATTGAACTTGAGTCTATTAATCATTGAAATTATTTAGCGTGTAAGATTGATATTTAAAAACCACGTTAGTTTGTTCACATGAGGTGCTATACCATAGAGATGCCGACCAAACTCCGAACTATCCCAACGAGATTGCCAATTAATTATTTCAATTGCTTTATCAGAAGATTTAATGACAACAAAATTAACAGTTAAATGAGTAAAATCCTGTGTAAACGTATGACCCGACACCACTTGGTCTGCGTAGTCATTTCCATCGATTCCCATATGACTAGGGACCCAAAGAAAATAAATATGCATACCTTTGCATTTAAGTTCATATAGAAGAGATTTTATTTTCAAAATGAATGGATGTGTATTACTAGTAGTATTACTAGTAGAAATGGCTGTTAGCACCGATTTACTATCGGAAACAATAAGAAACTTTTGTTCATTTTGTATTGAGATTAACTTTATCACTTCGATGATCGCTAGTGCCTCAGCTGCATATATGGAAGATGCTGGATTTAAGGGGAAGTAAGCCTCAATATTAATATCGGGCATTTTGACCCATCTGTGAAAAGCGTTTTGAAACTTACTCTACGAGCTAAAAATTGTTTATATTTATTATTTATTATATTTATTATTGGTCACTTGCAAAAAGTTCACTACAGGTTTGAGCAACAAGTCCTCAAATGGAGTAAAAACATTGGATGTAAATTAAAAGAAGTCGATTGGTGCTTTTCAATTTTAGATATAAATTTTCGGAAAAAACAGGCAAGTGTGAGTGGTTTGTAAGCTGGAAAATAAAAGGACGGGCAGGATGATTAGTAACTGAAAGGATTTTGTTTATTACGCCCTCGGATAAAAAGTCAAGACGCTCTGGCAGTGGCATAACGTTTGCTAATTGTTCCGTACCAAGTGTGTGTAGACATCATCGCGCCAAGTGAAATGCGTATAGCTTTCCATTGAGCGCGCTGAAGTTTTAAAAAATCTTTTTTAGAGCAGTCTAGTAACAGCGGAGCCATAAATTCTAATTTTGGTCTTATTAAGCCTAAATAAAGACGTAATAAACATTGTGGATCTGAGCCCCAAGAGACACCACATAGTGACCTTAACACGTTAGTATAATGAAAACAATTTTCTACAGTTCGATCAACATGAAATCTTAATAACAGATTTTTGTGAAACGTGAAACCGAGCAAACGAAACGAGTCCACATATTCACTTCAGACCCTATTCGTAGAGGAGCAATTGGGCGCGTATTCCCTCTCTTTTTTGAAAAAACCATAGCTTTTGTTTTGCGAACTGAAAGATCAAGTTGTAGTTGTGCAAGTTTATATTTTATGCCTGTAAGAGTAGTCTGAACTTTAATTGCAGCTTGATTAATATCATCATGAGAGCTAAAAATGAAAATGTCATCAGCATATCCCAAAACATGCACGTCTTCCTGAATTCCACCAAAAACTTCATCAATGTACAAGTTGAAACATATGGGACTAAGAACGCATCCCTGTGGCACTCCCGTAAAGGAATGTCTATTAACAAACCCATCGTCGCATTGAATATATAGGTTAGGTTAGGTTAGACCGGATGCCTTCGTGAGGCTCACATAGACCAATTCAGGTCCTTAGTGGTACCGGTAGCGAGCAAAGAACCTTTGTGTTTGTTTTAAAAGTCTTTAAAGATTTGCTTTGAGTTCGCAAACCTTAGGAGGGATTCTAGAGACACCCTGGCTACATCTTTAAGTGACGGGAACGTCGATGAGCCTAGGTATTTTAGTCTCGATCTAAGTAGGGCGGGGCATGTGCATAGTAGGTGCTCCAGGGTCTCCACTGTGCCCAGTTCTTTGCACTTCCTGCAGTTGTCATCCGTGGTGATGCCCAGCTTCCTCGCGTGGGTTGCCGTCATGCAGTGACCAGTGAGCATGCCCACTAGTGTCCTGCAATCCTTGCGCGGGCGTGCCAAGATGAACAGAGTTCGTTTTTCGCATTGAGCATTGCACATGATTTTCGAGATTTTGCACGTTGTCGTATCTCTCCATCTACGATTCACTGCTAGTGTGGCTCTTCTTTCGAGGTTCCTGTACAACTCTTGTAGCGGAGTAAGTACATGTTCTGCGAGTTCTGATTCCAGCCCGGCGACTTCCTTTGCTAAACCATCTGCCATCTCGTTTCCCTCAATGCCCTGGTGGCTAGGGACCCAGTAGATGCGCACTCTTTTCGAAGCGCATAGTGCATCTAGTGCATCTCTGCCAGCCAAGACACTTTTGGACTTGATGCTAACGGAGCGCATGGATTTGATCGCCGCTTGACTGTCAACGAAAATGTTGATGTTAGAGTGTTGTGTGTCCATGCTGAGGGCTATCTCAGCAGCTTTCCTTATGGCAAATATTTCCGCCTGGTAGATACTGCAGTGGTTTGGCAGTTTATATGGCTGCCTTATATTAGGCTCTGCGCAATACACCGCCGCACCTACCCCCGTAGGCATTTTGGAGCCGTCGGTAAATATGTTGACCGCCCGCTGTGCTTGTTCTATACCTTTGCACCAGTCGTTTGGTCCCAGAAGAGTTCGTACTTTGGAATTGACTATCGTGCGAGGTACCATGTAGTCCGTGCTACTAAGTAGATCCTTTCCGATTGTACAATGTCCAAAATTTTGAGTGTGCATGTTGCCTGCTGCCGTGAGGCGTTGTGCCGTTTTTCCGGCTATTAGTTTTGCGTGTATGTCCAGGGGGTCCATACTTAGAATCGTTTCAAGCGCTTTAGTTGGAGTTGACTTCAGTGCCCCCGTGATGCATAGCGCTGCCTGCCACTGAGTTTTCTGCAAGTGCCTGAGGAATGTTGATTTGTTCACAGCCGGCCACCACACAATAATCCCGTAGAGTAGAATAGGACGCACTACCGTTACATGGATCCAGTGCATCAGAAAGGGTGAGAGACCCCAAGTACTGCCTAGCATCTTTTTGGATGTGTATAGTGCAATGGTGGATTTCTTCACCCTTTCTTCCACGTCGGTTTTCCATGACAGCTTGCTGTCCAGGACGACTCCTAGATATTTTGTGTGAGTTTTCGGTATGAGACGTATATTGTTCAATTTCGGTGGTATCCACTGTGGTATCTTGTACCTTTTCGTGAACAGAACCAGATCCGTTTTCTCTGCGTTAATACTAAGACCGACTGAATTTGCCCATCTAAGTACATCTTTGAGTGTGCTCTCCATTATGGAGCTTACTGTTGATAGACATTTCCCTACTATAATAATGCTTATGTCGTCTGCATAGGCAGTTATCCTCGGGGCTCTACCTGCGAACTTTTCGAGTAGTTAATTAACTACAAGATTCCATAGAAGTGGCGAGAGGACCCCTCCCTGGGGTGTCCCACTGCGAGCTTCCCTTTCCATGGATTTAGTGCCCCACTCAGCCCGCACCTTTCTGCAGCCAAGCAGCTTGTCTAACCAAAGGTTTATTGCCGGTGGTGCCTCTATTGCACGTAATCCACTAAGGATTGCGGTGGTTGATACATTGTTGAATGCACCTGAGATATCTAGAAACGCCCCGAGTGCGTATTCCTTGTGGTGGAGGGCTTTTTCTATGGTTACTACTAGGGAATTTAGTGCCGTTTCCACCGATTTCCCTTTCGTGTATGCGTGCTGGTTGGTTGATAACTGGATTGAATTGTTTCTTAGGTGCAAGTCAATCAGTTTCTCGAGCGTTTTGAGTACGAAGGAGGTCAGACTTATTGGCCTGTAGCCTTTCGGACATGGATGGCTGCTCTTACCTGCCTTCGGTAAGAATACAACCCTCGCTGTCATCCAAGCCACAGGTACATAGTTTAGCCTGATGCATCCGTTAAATATATTCTTCAGCCATGGGACGACTTGCGATTCAGCCGTTTGCAACATGGCAGGAATTATACCGTCTGGTCCCGGAGATTTGTATCCCGAGAACGAGTTTCGGCCCTCGTATTGTAGCAGTGCTAGGAGCTTCGGTACAGCCAGGAAAATGCGCCTTTAACAGCACCTCGAGGGATTCCTGACTGCTCTCCGTCCACTGGCCATTGTCTTTGCGTAGCTGGCTCTGAGTGGAGGGCTGCTTTGAGAGTAGCTTCCTGAGCCTTGCTGTGTCCGCAGTTTTTTCTATGTTTGAGCAGAAGTTCTTCCACGAGTGTCTTTTTGCTCTGCGTACGTTTGTTTTAAAAAGTTTGAGCCTACATATGTATTCCCCCCAAATTTCCTCTTGATCAGCTATTTTAGCTAGTTTAAAGAAATCTTTTAGGTCGCGTCTTTGCTCTGTAAGATTCGGACTCCACCATGGTGGTCTGATCTTACGCTTTGTTCGCGTGGGCTTACAAGAGGCATGATAGGCCTTGAGAAGATGGGCCGAGAGAGTCTTCAGTGACCTTTCAATGTCCTCTTCCGTACTAATTTGTTTAGTAGCTGGTAATTTGCTCTCAATGATACTTCTGAAGCGGTTCCAGTTCGTGTTTCTGGGGCTTCTAAAGATCTTTTGAGCTGGAGTGTAGTTAAAGCTTATACTAAAGCTAATATAATTGTGGTCCGAGAAGGAGGGCTGTGCTAGCACCCTCCAATTTGTGACCAGAGTGTTGTTGTCAGAGGATATTGTTAGGTCTAACACGTTCGACGAGGTGGGGCCTACATACGTGGGTTCCTCGCCGATGTTAGCTACGCTAAGGTTATATTGTAGAATAAAGTTAAGTAGGGACTCACCTCGATCGTTGATATCTGGGCTGCCCCATACTGGGTGGTGTGCATTGGCATCTGTTCCGATGACCATTGCTTGGTTCTTAACGCCGGCGACTGCTACCATTCTTTGTAGCTCGTCTGGTGGTGCGTCGACGTCATGCGCCATGTAGCATGAGGCGACCAGGATCGGCTCGTCCGCGTCGCCCTCCAGCGCCACAACGGTAAGATCGTCAGTGCTGTAATGAGACATTAGATAAGTATGGATGCCTTTCCTTATAAGGATGGCTGTTCTTGTTCTACTTACTGTTGTTGCGAAGAACGTATTAAAGTTTTGTGACATTAGGCCAGATACCGCGTTTCCCGAGGCAATCCACGGCTTCTGTACTAAAGCCACATCGTAGCCTCCTTCCTCCAATACGAGAAGGAGTTCTGCGCTGGCGGTTTTGCATTTATGCAGGTTTATTTGAAGGACCTTCAACTCCATTAGGCTGAAGGTTCCTTTACGGGGTCAACTTTTGTTGGTGTGCCTCCGTGACCCCCATCTACCAGACTGAGTCCTTGTTACGTCGGTTACTTCCCGTAACGCGCGTAAAGAATATCCTCTGCCTCCTTGTTGATCTGGAGGATGTAGTGCTGCCCCCCGCTACTATCAGGTAGCGGATCAGCAACCTTCAACACCCTCCAGTCAGCCGTTGGCACGTCCGGATTTTGCTTCTGTAGAAGCTTCAGCGCGGACTCATGCGGCACTACTCTTGGGAAGAGTACCTTCGCTTTTAGTAGGGACGGGATACTAGTCCTGTCCACTACTTCCAGTTGGGCACCCTCCCATAGGCCTTGGAGTGTCGGGGTTACTGCTTTCACCCAGTGCAGAGTTGGATCGTCGTTGCACTTTAGGATCTTAACCCCATTGAGCCAGCCTGCTCCATCGAATGTGGGCATGGAAGCGTCAGGTTGGGCTTCCAACCTCACGAACATCACCTCGAGAAGCTTCATCTCCACGGATTTCCATCTCTCAAGGGTAATTTTGCCTTGGGGATCACTCCGGTCGATCAGTGCTACGATCAGGTGTCGTTAAGTCACGTCACTGGCCTTGGTTTTTACCTCCTGTTTAGGCTGCGGGATTGTGTTTGTGGTCGGTTTCTGCTTCTATCGTTTGCTTGCTGGAGCTCCGACTTTCGCACTTTCCACCGATCTTTGGCGTTTTTGAGCAGCCTGCTTATCCGGAGAGAGGAGAAGCCTGTCCTCAACTGAGCTTGCGCTATGGTCCGAGTCTGCATCGACTATGGCACCCCTGCGCAGTGTGGATTTTTTGACAGTAGTTGTCTTTATACACAGGCCTGCTCCCGCCCCGGTGACATTTTTGGCAGTAGTTTTGCAACCGCTATGGCCTGCTCCAACCATAAGGGAGGTGTGACTGCTGGCGGCGCGCAGTGAGGGTTGCTTCTCACTGTGTCCGGCGGCAGTCGTTTGTGATTTTTGTTTATTTGTTTTATTTCGGTCTTCCATATAATTCCCACGAGTGTGGGACAAAGGAAGGTTCACCCCCACAGAGGTCCCTGTGCGCGGGTAAGGCTGGATAGTACCGAAAGGCGCCTGGTATCCGGTACGCTCCGTTTGGGACTGGACTATTTTTAATGGGCATCCAGCCTAGCAAATCCTCGGCACGGGTCGCATAACACCTTGATTCGGCCCATCGGAGGGACTAGGTGTGGGATAGGAGAGGTTATATATGGGATGATTAGGGAGGGTATGGGGAGTGAAAAGGGATATAGGGTAGGAGTGAATAGCTACTAGTGCATCGCCAGGATGCAGCGACCTGTATGACCCAGGACCCCTGTCAGAAGCGTGCGCTTCCGTCATTCCAGCCCACTGCATCCTAGCGACCTAATCCCCCACACCAACGTCAAGGTTGCTATTCCAGTGGGAGCATTGAATATATATATATCTTTAAACTGAAAAAGGAAATTTTGATGAAATTAAGTCACAAAATTTGTTCGGAACACCGAGAAAATTTAACCTTACAAATAAAAGTTTGAAAATTGACATTGTCAAACGCGCCCTTTATGTCTATAAAGACTGCAACAATACCTTCTCTCCTAACAAAAGGCAACTGTACAGCAGACCAAAGCGTGATAACGTTGTCCGCAGTTGATTTCCATCTTCTAAAGCCTGCTTGTAGATTACTTACGCGACTCAAGAAACCACTCAAGACGAGTACAAAGTACTCTATCAAATAATTTCCTAAGTGTCGACGCAAGAGCTATTGAGCGATAAGACGTAGCCTCAGTCTTTTTTTAAGCGGCATTACTTTATATTGATACCAACACAAAGGAATAAATCCACCTAAAAGTAACTCGGTTTCAAATGCTGATTACGTAAACCATCTATACCAGGGGCTGAACTTTTAGAACTATTAATTGCCTTATCAAGTTCTGGAAAAGTTATAGGTGAAACAAGAAAATGGTCATTATTATTAGAAGTAGGGGAAATAATTTGAAACGGACCAATCGGCCCAGCCAAAACATCGCAAAAAGCAGACATGCTGCTTGTGAAATTTCCTTTGAAACACTTCACAGTCTTCCAAAGTTCCGAAACAGTCATGTTGCTGTCGATACACTCACAAAATTTCTTCTACCCATTTTTCCCTTCTAAGTATATATATGCAATTTTTTCTGACCTTCAACAGTTCTTCATGATTACCTCTAGACGGACACAGCTTAAATCTCTTTACTGCTAATCTTAAAGTTGCACTAACTTTGTTGCACTCCGCATTCCACCAAGGATTGGGAGTCCTCATTTTCTTTTCTATTTTAATCTTAAAAGTATCATGGAATACTTGTATGAAAGTGTCAAAATGGTTCCAAAAAGAATGCTCTGCAAACTTTGGTGAGCCTTATTTTTTATTAAGAAAGCCTTATCAATCAATGTCTTTCGGTATTAAATACTCAGTGAAACTTTTCAAAGAAGGTGTCATTCCAAGTGATATCTCTATTAAACAGTGTGTACTGCCCAACGTCTCCATTAAAGTCGTCCAAGACGAATACAGACCAACACTGGCAGAGCAGAGTAGAGTGTTAGGTCACCACTATTCAACAATACAAAATCATGTTTTTGTATAAATGCAAAGATTTTTAGATTTAATGGCCTTATCAACTACAATTGCAACTCCTCCGCCACGATTTGTAGAAGACAACCGATCAGATCTGATAACATCAAAATTCCTAAGCTCAAAGACTTCATAAGCCCTAAGAAAAGTCTCCGAAAGACAACATATTGAAATTTATTGTTTACTAAAATTTGTTTTAATTGTTGTTTTTTGTTACGTACACTAGTGCAGTTGAACTGGACTATTTTCATATTGGGTGTTTATATTGTTTAAGATATATTGAAAAATAGGCTTTATGTTGTCATGCCGGACACTATCCAAAGGATTATCGCTTGTATTAAGCAAATTAAAAATAGATTCAAAAAAAGTTTAATATGAGTAATGGTGTAATTGTTTGAATTTTTAATTTGCACATTTATAACAGATTCTAAATCAGCAACATTTGTGGAATGAGTAGCAATCATCTTACGAACTACTGTCTCCCGAGACCCACCATCAGCACGATCATCAACCACCACTGCGTCAGCATCATCAAGACGCAATCTCTTGGAAGACACTGGTGCTTTTTTAGGAGCAATCAGCGGTCGCCGTGTTAAAGAAAGCTGCGGAAAATCAGCATTATTGAAGATAAATCCATTCGGATTTGCATAAGTAGGAAATGAAGAAAATGAAACAATTTTTGGAGAATATGCGGTCTGCTGGCCAAACCATTATTCCTTATTTAACAAAATTAAATATATAAAATCACAAATTTTCACACTTGTTGTATTTGTCAGTGGCTTTTTATTTTCACCACAGCGGCATTTTATATTCAGAGTTGTTTATATATTTTTTTTATATAAATAAATTTTATATTCAACTATGCTTGTCGGGGTAGGATAGAAAATATCAAGTTGAATAAAATTGGTCTTTTTTGCTGTGTCAAATGGACGATGAAATTTTGACAATTATAAATTTTGACATTTCGGTCGTGTTTTAGCGCAAATTTTTATTTTATTTGCATTTTATCAATTTGCGACATATTTAATTCGAGAGCTTGTACTTGCAACATATTTCGTAACTTGTAAAATTGTAAAACACTGTATTGATATAAATAAGCTTTAATTTTTTATATTAATCAATAATAATGAAATAATTTAAATAAATTACTTTAATTATTGTATTTTTGATATGGTAACACTTTTGCTTAAAAGAAATAGTTTCAGTAATATAAAGGGTCCGCCAAATAACACTTTTTTTTTGAAAATTCTATAAAAAAAAACTACTGGATATTTTCTCAAATTTATTTTATATTCGAAAGTACAATCCTTCCGGTTAAAAATGAAAAATTATTTCATTCAAATGGTTGCCTCGGCTGGCTATGCAGTAGCCTACACGATCGGTCCAATTTTTAAGCACATTATCGATTGTGTGCAACAGTATTTCACCAATGGCTTCACGAATATTGTCCTTTAAAGCGTCAATTGTCTCTGGCTTGTCGGCGTAACACTTATCTTTGAGGGCACCCCACAAATAATAGTCAAACGGTGTCAAATCGCAGCTCCGAGATGGCCAAACGACATCAGGTCTTCGACTAATAATGCGATCTTCAGAAACAGAGCGCAAAACATCGAGTGTAGCTTCGGCTGTGTGGCACGTAGCGCCGTCCTGTTGAAACCAAATGTTACCAATATCCTCCTCTTCAATTTTTGTGAACAAAAATTCGTTCAACATGGCCCGATAATGATCGCCATTGACTGTAACGGCCACTCCTTGCTCATTTTCGAAGAAAAATGGCCCAATTATGCCTCTGGACCAAAATGCGCACCATACATTGACTCGTTGTGGGTGCAGCGGCTTTTCAATGTATGCGTTCGGGTTTTCTGTGCCCCAAATGCGACAATTTTGCTTGTTTACATACCCACCAAGATCAAAATGAGCTTCATCTGAAAAGATGATTTTTTTGGCAAAATCGGCATCTTCTGTAAGTCGATCGCAGGCCCACTTAGCGAAGCGAAAACGCATTGGATGGTCAGTTGGCTTCAACTCCTGAACCAATTGGACTTTGTATGACGTCATACCAAGGTCTTTATGCAAAATTCGTCTCAATGATGACTCCGAAATGTTCAATTGTTGAGAACGACGGTGAATTGATGTTGATGGCGCTTCACGCACACTTTTTGCCACAGCAGCAATATTCTCGGGTGTACGCACGGCTTTTGGCTTTTCACGCTTTGGTTTATCGATGAGGATGCCAGTTTCTTTCACTTTTTTCACAAGATAACGAACATACGGAGCTGACGGTGCTTCTCTTCTTCCAGAATCCGTACGCAATTTTCGCACACATTCTGCAACCATGATTTTCAAAGTAATGTCGCAATATTTCCCAGCGTTGTTCAAGCGTATACACAACCATATTCGTTCAGCGGAAGGATAAAACTAATTATCTGTCAAATCAGACATGAGTTAAGTGTTACCATTCACGAAATAAGCACTAGTTGCAAAAAAAAACATTAGATGGCGGACCCTGTATATTTTAGACAATTATGGAAAATTTCTATCTTATTGCAGTGAAATTTGTTTTATTTCTTAGAAATTTCTTTTAACTGATAGCACAACATTGTTTTTACACATGTATAAAAAAATTTTGTTTTATCTGTCAATTGGAAAAAATTATGTTAATTTGATTCAAAATGAATGCAGATCCAAATTTTGTTGAAAAACTGATAAAAAGTGTCTAAAAGCGTCCAAAGAAAAATCATGGGAAGCAGTAGCAATTGAATGCTGTAACTTCATCTGAATGCTTCATCTGAAAAGATGATTTTTTTGGCAAAATCGGCATCTTCTGTAAGTCGATCGCAGGCCCACTTAGCGAAGCGAAAACGCATTGGATGGTCAGTTGGCTTCAACTCCTGAACCAATTGGACTTTGTATGACGTCATACCAAGGTCTTTATGCAAAATTCGTCTCAATGATGTCTCCGAAATGTTCACTTGTTGAAAACGACGGTGAGTTGATGTTGATGGCGCTTCACGCACAAGATAAGTTCAGTAAATACGCAACCGCACACAAATTAAAAGTGAACATAGGTCTCAATACTTTAAATGCTAAAGGAACGCATTCGGTTCGTAAGATGAAAAAACTAGTTTTCGATAACGAAAGGTGCATCCTTCATAACTCTGTAGAGCTATTTATTAAAGAAAATTCCATTATTTCCCATGCCAACAGCTCATAATAAGACAGGAAATTCGGATATAGAGCGGCTTCATGGTACTCTTAATGAACATCTAAGGATTTTAGATGTTGGAAAATGTACAGACAGCAAAGATGATAAAATTTTTTAGATAATCAAAGTATACAATAACACCATTCACTCAACTACGAAAATGCGACCTATCGATTTTATTGAAAACAATCTATCTAGTGATCAGATTAGCAATTGAGCACAACGGTTTGAAGAAGCAAAGCGAACGCGAACAAATAAATTAAACGATAGTCGTAGAAGTAATTTTGAATTGGTAGGAAATATAGTTCAGAATAGGGCCATAGGGAAGAATAACCCAAATACAAAAAACTTGTTAACTATAAACGAGATGGAAACTACATTATAGACACTAGTACGAAACGGAACACTAGATATTATGAAAATCAACTTAAAAGGAAGTACAACAAACACACAACCATTTATTTTCTCTTTTTCAGATGTTTCACCTCTTTTTAATTTTTTCCCTGACTCTGGGAAAATTCATTGAGATATTGCCGGTGGACAACAAGTATGGGTTTACAGTACTCAGGTTAGAAAATAATAGTAGAAAACTACACCAAGATTTTACACATAGTCGAATTAAGTGAATACAGTAACATACTTAAGACACTTGAAAACAACATTCAACAGTTAAACATGCCCAACAGCAATGACTTTGACTTTTTGACTAGAGAATTAGTGCTAGCAAATAATACTTTAAATACTATTATCCCTGTTACCCATACGGAAAAGCGTCGTAAAAGAGGACTGTTAAATATTGCTGGGAAAGCTATAAAATTTTTATACGGGACAATGATGACGCCGAAGAAATTTACAGCCATTTGCAGAACTTAGATAAAAACTCAAGACAAATGACTGATCAAATCAACAAACAAGTTATAATTAATAATGATCTAATTGAAGACTTAAAACAAGTGACCGAACACGTTAACAAGCAACAGGTTCCAACAAAACGAATTTCTTGGAAATCTAACTATTATGACGAACAAAGTCCTTAGCTTTGTGGAAAAATCCAAATTTATTTTTCAGATTTACTCAGACTTAATACTTATAAATAGGCAATTAGACAAAATAATAGATACTATTTTAATGAACAAGCTCAACGTGCTGCCACATGACATAATGACTGATCAAGAAAATAATAAATTTAATATAACTATTGACAAACTAAGATTCATTAAGTGTTGTACTTTGGAAACGCGCTTATATTTTGCATCAGTATACCAAACTTTACTACTGAAATCTATTATAACGCATTAATTATTCCAATTCCAAATAAAAATAAAGAAGATTTAGATCATGAGATTGTTAGAGTAATAACAGTACTAGAAGAGAATGTAATTACAGAAAAATATTTAAAAATTCATAATAATGATTGTTTAAAAAATGTCCTAAAGCTAAGTAATGTATGTAAATTAAAGAATAACAATGTATCCTCACTTGAAGAACTAAATGAAGGTTTAATTGTAACAAAAAATTTGGAACTAACAAAAATCGATCAAAATTGTATTGAAGAAGACATATTAAGGGAAGGTTCTCCTGGATTTTTTTGAAAAAATCCATTTTTTTACATAAAATGAAAGTTACATATATGTAGAATGTTTGTGCCAAGGGATATTTCAATACGACGCGTATTTCTCGAGCTAGAGCGTGTCAAACGTACCCATGTCACGCGAGTTATAAAGTCCTTTTTAATAAAAGACACTTTATGTTTTTTAAAACACAACTTCTTTTATTCAGATCAAAACTAAAACTAAATACTCTTACAACTAACAGAATAAATGTTACTTAAAATATACCAATAGTTTATCAATACAAACATATCAATGTATGAGAATTTCTTCTTCTTTCTTCTTTCTTCGTTGCAGTACATTACAAAATGTTTATGAAGTTACAAAACACTTAAGTGGGTCTCTGGGTTTGTTGGTGCAGTTAAAAAAAGAGTAACATGATATTTGGAGTTGCTTAGCTGCATATTTTGAATTGACAAATATGTTTGGCAATTAATGAATTTGAATTTAAGTGTTAAATGATTTGGGTTGTTGCAATGAGGCAATAAATATTCAGTTTTTATTGTTTCCATATTTTGAAACAATTTCTTGTAATTTAATATTAATTGCCTCGTTTGTAACTCGCGCGCGTACCAACTTTCTAAAAACTTTAAACGCGTTTTTCTCGGAACCATGTTTTCTAATCTGACAGCACAGGGCTTGTTCTATAGATCCGATTTCCTTCATTCACAGAATGTTTGAAAGTATACACTTTTTTGTACGCCTGGAACCTAAAATTGGCATAAAAAATTGTTTATAATTTTTAAACGAGATCTAAGTAATTTCAATTTTTTTTACCAAACTTAATTGAAGTTAGGTTCCAGGCATAAGAAATGTTATCAATTTTAATAAATTTTATACATTTCTCATTTCAGTTCACTACCTGAGGCCCCACACTGTCCGCGGGAGGTCGATGTTTTGCGCGCAGAGGTCGACGAGATCCGCCATTTTCAAGCCGCCATTTTGAATTTTTCAAATATATTTTTTTTTACTCGTCAATAAACCACGAATCAAAGTTCAAAAGCATAAGTTCGTATGTCTTTTCATTTTCCCACAAACCATTCTCAAATTTTGCTTGTTTTTCCAAATCCAAAAAAATCCAGGAGAACCCTCCCTTAATCAAAAACAACAACATTATAAAATTCAGTGAATGTAGATTGCTACTAAAGGAGCTTGTATTTGAAAACCGTATTGAGAATTTTACTAATAGTATACTTATGCCAGTAATTCATGTTAACTTTACCAAAATAATTAATAATTTTACTTTGGAACAACTCCACATCGAGAATATTAAAAATAGAGAATTAATTAAATACATTGAATTCCAAAATAAAACTACCACGGGTTCGACAATTGTAATAATTTTATCGCTAATGATTATTTTTATGAGACAAAAACCTGTAGGAATAAAAACAAAACACAGTAATAATTGAAACGTCATGTAAAAAGTCCAATCCATTTGCAAAGGTTTGGAGGAGTTATGCAATAACAAAATAAGCAAACTCTATCAAATAACATAAGCAAAGTCTGCTTCCGTTCAGCAGCTGCTGTCCCACGCTAAAAAAGGTCAAGCGTCAGCAATCTTACGCTTATGTAGAATATCTTTATTAACGGCGAATAAAACCAAGCGTCAGCAACTTTATGCTGACTTAGATATTAAGAACTTAGTTTGTAAGGATTGAAAAGAATTGAAAAATAAAGTTAGTCTACGTTTGGAAATCAAGTGAAGTTGTTTTTCTTAATTATATAAATGCAACAATAAATTTGTTAAATAACAAATTCATTACTTACTGCTTATTTTTTATTGTTGAATGGCAAATTTCCGCGCCAATTAAATGTACGGGCATATAATCACAGCGAAATTTTGATATTTCAACTCTTCACTCAGGAATGGAAATTTGGCAACATAGCAATAATTTTTGCTTCTACAGCGAAAAAAATGTCGCTGCCTGTTCGTTGTCAAAAATCTCAATGTTCGTTCCTACGCATAGTTAAAGCATATAAGGCGAATTTACATTTCATTCAAAACGATGATAGTGAACGTTGAATGATGACAGTGAATCAGTTTTTAATTTACATTATTCAAAGTATAAATTTAAAATTTGATGGATGTTTCGGTGTTGAATGTTAAAATATATTCGTTATCTGATTAATTTTATTGACGTTTAAAAACTGAAATAAATAAAAGCCGTTCAGCACTTAAATAAAAAATATATTCGTAGCATTGCTATTTGGCAGCTTTATTTGAACGCATCAACTTTTGAGGGATTTTTTCACGAAAGCTTTGCCTCGACGGATTTGCTTACGACAAAAGAAACAATTGAATATAGAATATAGAATTGTCAATATACATTTAAAGGTAGAGGTAAAATAATTTTTAAAAACTGTGAATATGTTAGTTGAAATTTATTTATTGCATTTCCTACATTTCGAAATCCATTTCCAAAGGGTTGATGGAGTCTCGCAATATTCTTAGATGAATTTTCGTAGATTTTTTGTGAATTTTCCTCTTATTTGCGAAAATGGCAATTGCAATGAAATCCATTAAAAATCACTACTAGAAGCACAAAGTTGATCAAAAACACTTCAGTTTGTCAATTTGTCTTTTTATTTATTTGTCTGTTGTTGAAATGAGTTGTTTTCGAATTCCCGAAAGTAAATTCGAAAAGGGGAAGTTTCGTTTGGAATTTGGATTAGCAAATTTGTCGTATTCTTGCGTAGCTTTACGTTTCTGGAATTCTGGAATTACGTTTCTGGCTGATAAACTTTCTGCTTGAAATTCTGTAAACACCTTTCAATTGTGTTTCAGTACGAATGACGAATCAGTTCAATTTGCTTTCACTTTCATCAAAAGTAGGAAGAACTTCTACTTCTTTCACTGTTCAATGTGGATGACAATCATCTTCATTTTAAATATGAATCTCAATTTACATTTTTCAAATCAGAAGTGAAAATGATAGTGAATCGTGTAGATTTTAAATTTTTGAAAATATTTTACATTTATTACGAAATATTTGCAACAAATATTTCCCTTCTTTTAATCAGATTTGATATGAAAAACTGTGATAATAATTATTGTGAAGAATTCTAAATATCTATGTATTCGAAAATTTTTTTCAAATAATTTTCAATACAAAAAATATATTTCAACAATTTAAAAAAATTTAACTTATTAAAGTCCTTACCGCACTATTAACATATATACAAAGCCATTTTTTTTGTTACATATAATCGAATCGAAGAAAGTTATTCGACACACTATTTTTTGTTTCTGTTAAACATACATATTTATAATTTTTAATTAAAATTTTAATACATATGTATGTATGTACATGTGTGTATTTTATCTGGGCTTATCTAATTGAACATCTCATATCTGTTAATTCATCTCTTATCTGTTTATCCATCTCTGGACAGTTCAGAAAATTTTTATCTGTATATATTACATTTTAAAGGATTGCGAAAAAGTCCATTAAAAGAAAACTTCATGGTTTTTTTTACAATATTGATTTCAGGAAATTTCGTCACAGATAGAAAAATGTGTTCAAAAATTATGTATAAAGAAGATATATTGTCTAAATGGAAAATTAACACATTTTGTTTTACATAACTTTTTCTATTTACTGTTGCACTTTACAAGATTTTTATTTATGTTTGTAAAAAAATTATAAATAAAGTAACATAAAAATAGAAATAAAGTAACGTAGTAGAAAGATAAATTAACATATCATTAAATATACAAAAAGTCGATATAAGTTTTTATCTTAGAGAAAGAAGTAATAAAAACAGCACTTGAAGTATTTTTTTAAAAAACATGGTATGCATTTCGATTTATATTTAATTGTTATTTAAAATGAGTTATTAAACATAAAAATCAGGTGAAAAGTACTAGAGTAGTGGTATTTTACTTTTCGAAAAAATTTAAAATTCTATCCTGTGGTAATAACAATCTTTTAAAAATCAGCATTTTCAAAAATGATAATAAAAATGTTGTTAAAATAATTTCTGAGACAAAACTTAAAAGAATTACAAAAAAGTTGTGTTATTACTTTAAATAACTTAATCATTATGACATTTTTTTACTGAAAGTGCAACATTTTATAAATTTTGATTTAGAGAATTTTTACGTTATAAAAATCGCAAAAATTCAAATTAGTCAGTATTTCAATAAAATTCAATGCAAATACTTTCTTAAACTATGACAAATATTGAAACAAAAAATTAAGATATAACGTTGGATAACCTGGTCGTTATGAAAGTTTTTCCTGGAAGTGTACCGTTTTCAAAATTTCGAGTTTGAGTATTTTTGCGAAAATAATTCCTAAAAATCCAAAAATGCAAAATTTTAAAAAACAACATCACAGGCGGTTGTGGCAATTTTTCCAGAAAAAAGGGACCATTAAAAAGTTATAACTGTTGAAATTTAAATTTTTATTAAAAATGCTCAAATCAAGAGTATGCAACAGTCATTTTAAAAAGTGGTTCAATTCCAACCATATGTCTTGGTAAGTGTTATACAATTTTGAACAGTTTTAAAATAATTATAAATATATCACTCATTTCGTGTTGCGTACGGGGACATTTTTCAGTACTGAAATGTAGGTATATTTTGGTGCTTTTTAATAATAAAACGAATTCAAATATTTTTTCCTGCATCGAGTTTGGTTCAGTATATGTCTATCTTTAAATTTATACTTGGTTTAAACAATTTATTAAAACAATATTCTAAATATCTACTTGGCGGTTTTAGTTCATTTAAAAAACAACAGTAAATCAGCGAAATGTGTTGAAATTTCAAGACACATTTTATACGTTTATAAAGTGTAAATAGTATAAAATTCAATATTTTGTTTTTAATTGAAAGTTTTAAGCAAACATTATAAAAATTAAAATTTCGGTCGGCTGCGTATGGTGTCCCCAATGTTGCGTACGGTGGACACTTAAAAAAGTTAACAATACGTGTTAAAATTAAAATGTTATTAATTGTGTCTTGTTGAGACATTAACTATTCTATGATTGTAGATAATTTTATTTTGTTGCCTCAAAATTATGTGATCTCGTATATCCGGCATCTTTTAAATTTTGCCCATTCAGTTTCAAATTTTTTTCGAGTTCTCTATTTCTTTTTTGTCGATGTCAAACCCTTTCATATTTTTTGCGGCCTTAGTGGGTCATATTTTCGATTAATTTTACTATGAAAAGCAAGAATTTATATTGTAAAGAGTTTCGCACTTGTACATTTCAATAATTTAAAATAATAGTCAAAAAAACTTACACTAATGAGAGTTAATAAACTCTGAAAATTTAATTCGCAAGTATTATTTTTGATTTGTTTTTGGGGGGCTTTACACAATTTAAAAAATTTATTTTTTGTCGAGTACAGAGGGAAAATCTTTTGGTTGTGAAAATAGCCACCTTTCAGTTAGAACACTAGCTTCTGGCGAAGCAAAAACTCGTTTCATTTCTATGGTGCATTTCGACAAACAATCGAACACCAATGAATATTGAAATAAATGAAGAAGCAACTAGAACAGATGGCAACCCTTGATAGAGTTAAGGCGGTGATCTAAAATGGCTTACTGCTTTGAAGTGTCATATGATTAGTAGCCATACAATTCATGAGAATGAATTAGAGGATCTAAACATTCATATGCTAGTTTAAACAGTGAGTTGATCACAGCTTAATCACTCAAAGACTACTGATGAGGAATATGTAGCGATTTCCGAAACAGACTGTCTAGTCAGCTAAGTGATTGACTCTATACAGAGTTGTTGTTATTGTTGTTGCCTTCTTGAAAACTCACTTGATTTAAAGCTCACAATCTTAATTCATGTAATTATTCAATAGATCATAAAAACTAATTAAAAATCTTTTATGTCGTATATCAATATAAACACCTATTTGTTAATTACTGTTACTTAAGTTTTGTTACTTTGTTACTTAAGAAAAATAAAAAAAAAATTCGCTTACGAAAAATGCGTTTACTATGCTTTAATTCACACACACTAAAAGAATAGAAAAACCGTATTTACTTTTATTTCTTTAGCCTGGTTTTCACTAAGTCAATTTCAATGACAACAATCACTGATGTCAGTATTCATCTTGACCATATGACGTCAAATGAGTTTTCATTGAAACCCAAAAACTGACATAAAATCGAATGTCAAAGACTGACGTTGAATTTATGTGTCAATTGATTGCCATACTGTTTTCACTTTCGATGCTATTTGTGAAATGCCATCGGTTTGTTCAGTTGTGCTTTTTTCATCAACAGCTGATGTTTTATATTTGAGATTGTTAGAAAATGTTTCTTTTTGGTGAAATTTATAAAATACTGTTAATTTTATTAGATTAAGGGCCGCTTTCTCAATGTCCGGTTAAGCACTAATCAGAACTTTAACCAGCAGTTAGCAAAAAAGCCCTTTCTCAATCTTCGGTTAAGGTTGAACTGTCAGTTAAGTGCTGATTAAGTTAACGGCAAGTTGTGGTTTCGGTTAGCGCCATTTTAGGGTAAATGATTTCGAAGATGCTGTCAAACTTTAAAATTTAAGATGATGGATAGAGTTGCCACCTAGATTTTTTTATGTATGCGAATTCTTGTAATTTTGAAATTCTGACAACGGATTTGATTTCGAATATAATGTCACAGTTTTAAAATTTAAGATGGAGGTTAGGGTTGCCACCTAAATTTTTACCACAGTATTGCCACCTAATAATATGTATTTTTAAGAGTTTTAAACATCATTTATCAGTGTTAAGGGGTCGCTGATTTTGAATCTAAAATCAGAATTTTAAAATTCAAGATGGTGGATAGGGTTGCCACCTTAATTTTTTTTAGTTTTATAAATTCGGGGCCGGCAAAAAAAATGGTACACCAAATATGGGTCGCTGAATTCGAATCCGTTGTTATTATAAAATTATAAAATTTTGAAATAATAGGGCTGCCACCTAATTATATGTCTTTTCAGTAGTTTTAAACGTCATTTATCAGTGTTAAGGGGTTGCTGATTCCGAATTTAAGGTCAGAATTTTAAACTTCAAGTTGGTGGATAGGGTTGCCACCTTATTTTTTTTTTAGTTTTATAAATTCGGGGCTGGCAAAGTTTAAAATTCTGACTTTATAAATGACACTAATAAATGACGTTTAAAACTCGTGAAAATATATATTATTAGGTGGCAACCCTATTATTACATAATTTTATAATTTTGAAATTCTGACGTCGGATTCGGATTCAGCGACCCATATTTGGTGTACCATTTTTATAAAACTAAAAACTAAACTCGGCCCCGAATTTATAAAACTAAAAAAAAATAAGGTGGCAACCCTATCCACCATCTTGAAGTTTAAAATTCTGACCTTAAATTCGGAATCAGCAACCCCTTAAATAAAAATATAATTTTAATTGAGAAGTATAATTTTAAAGATTTTTTATGAATTTTTTGACATCATAACATCATTAAATTTCGTTTGCATATTTACTGCGCATATTTTTGTATATTTTATAATAAATGCATGTGGTTTTCCATATTTTAGCTTATTTTGATTTGGAACCAATTAAATAAGTCGACATTTTATTGGAAAAGATAACTTACTTTATAATAATTACAGTTATGTTCACTTCATTTTTTTTTTCTACCATAACAGGGGAATTATGTTAAATTTCAAAAACGGGAAACGCATTTTTTTACTTTTCTCGCACCCACTTCGCACCTTTTTCGCAGATAAATAGCTTTTTACGGGCATCATCAACCAAGCCGCAATCTTCGATCCATTGCTGGCATCGAATAGGGCACTTTGGAAAAGAAAAAATATACATTTCCTCGAATCGGTGCTGCATTCAGGAACAGAGCAATTTGTCTATTGTTCTCGAAGATTACAGGTAAACTGTATTAGAAAAACAATAAAAAGGAAACATGCTTATTAAGAATTTGTAGCCTAATTCAGTTATAGCGCGTGTATAAGAGTACAAACAATATTTTCCAATATTTTCAAACAATAAAAATTCCTTTTGCGATCAACATTTTGAAGGATGTGGATTTTAAAAATATAATGACATACTGTACTTTTTCTCACAAAAAAGGATACTCCAAAATAACGGCTCAAAAAGAAAATAAAAAACAAAACATAAATTAAAAATTGAATATATGTTTGAACAATCGTTTTGAAAAACTTTTAGTTATTAAAAGGGCTACAAACTCCATCTGAATTTTTTTTTCTTTTGTCTGTTATACCCTACAATATTCATTTTACTTATTTACATCACTACAAAATTAAACAACATAAATAAATACATTTTTCTTAATAGAGATATTAACATTTTATAACATTTTCTAGAAAATCTTCCTTATTTTTATAAAATTAAAACGAATCCTCAAAAAAAAACTACTACTGGGTATTTAAATTGTGTACATGTTTCCTTTTCTATGCCGAATTTGTTTCGTTTTATCCTCAGCTGAACGTTGCTGTTGTTGTTCTTGTTGTCAGCCATATTTCTAACATAACCGATATTGTTTTGTTTTGTTCTTAGCTGAATAGATAGAAACCAAGCAAATATCCCATTTTCATGATCAATTAACTGTTTGAAAATATTTTACATATATGTATTACGAAATATTTTCCTTCTTTTAATTAGATTTGATATGAAAAATATGTGATAATAATTATTGTCAAAAATGTTGTGATAATAATAAGTTAACTATAAAATCGAATCAAAGAAAGTTATACTACACACTATTCTTTGTTTGATTTCTGTTAAACATGAATATTTATAATTTTTAATTAAACTTTTAATACATATGCATGTATTCACATTTATGTATTTTATCTGGGCTTATCTATGTATTCATCTTGTTTATTCATCTTTGATCTGTTTATCCATCTCTGGACAGTTCAGAAAATCATTTATCTGTATATATTATATTTTAAAGGATTGCGAAAAAGTCCATTAAAAGAAAATTTCATGGTTTTTTACAATATTGATTTCAGCAAATTTTGTCACAGTTAAAAATGTTCAAAAACTATGTGAAATGAAGATAACTTGTCTAATGGAAAATTAACACATTTTGTAAAAAAATGAAAAATAAAGTAACGTAGTAGAAAGATACATTAACATATCATTAAATTTAAAGTTATAAAAAGTCGAATTAGTTAGTCGATGTAATAAAAACAGCACTTGAATTATTTTTTTAAAAAACCTGGTATGCACCTCGATCTATATTTAATTGTTATTTTAAATGAATTATCAAACAAAAAAATCAGGTGAAAAGTACCAGAGTAGGGATATTTTTTTTCGAAAAATTTTAAATTCTTTCCTGTTGAACAAACTTTTAAAAAGCAACATTCTCAAAAATGCTAATAAAATGTTGTTAAAATTATTTCTGAGACAAAACTTAAAAGAATTAAATAAAAGTTGTGTAATTACTTTAAATTACTTAATTATTATGACATTTTTTACTGAAAGTGCAACATTTTGTCAATTTGAGAGTTTGAGAATTTGTACGTTTTATTTTATAAAAACCGCAAAAATTAAAATTAGTCAATGAGATTACGTTGGATAACCTGGTCGTTTTGAAAGTTTTTCCTGGAAGTGCAACGTTTTGAAAATTTCGAGTTTGAGTATTTTTGCGAAAATAATTCCTATAAATCCAAAAATGCAAAAATTTTAAAAACAACATCACAGGCGGTTGCGAATTTCATTCGCAAGTATTATTTTTGATTTGTTTTAGGGAAAAGTGGAAACTTTTCCAAAAAAAAAAGTTAAAAAAGTTATAACTGTTGAAACTTGAAAGTTTCTTAAAAATCCTCAATATGGCTGTTTCTGGCATATTCAATCAATTTAAAATCAAGAGTATGCATCCGTCATTTTGATTCTTCTTGCATTGGAGGGTCACGCCTTAAAAGTTATTCAATTCCAACCAAATGTGTTGGTAAGTGTTATACAATTTTGAAAAGTTTTAAAATAAAAAATAAATAAATCACTCATTTCGTGTTGCGTGCAGGGACATTTTTCAGCTTATTTTTTATTGTATATTTTTGTGCTTTTTAATGATAAAACGAATTCAAATATTTTTTCTTTCATCCAGTTTGGATCAGTATTTGCCTATTTTACTTTACTTCACCAAAAAAATAAATTTACTTTACTACATATTTTTTAACTACAGAAAATGAATACATTTACATTAAAATATAATGTTTTTCATTTATTAATTAAAAAACTGCAAAACATTTTCTGCACAAAGATTGCTTTTATTTTAAGAAAATCAAAGAATTTTTGTATTAAAAAAATGCATTTTAAGAAGAATACTTACCACAGTTCTTCATTACGAACCTTTAATAAGTATTTTAGTTGAAATAAATACAATTGCTATCAATTACATATTATGCAAATTATTTTATTGTAGATATTCATTATTTAAATTAATGCATGTAAACAACTACTTACTACATGCAACTGTAGTATTAATTATTTAAATGTAAATTGAGTAAAAATATATTGAATAACTACATACGTATTTAAACCAATTGGTTTAAACAATTTATTGAAACAATAATACAAATATAAAGTATCTACACGGTTGCGTTCGGAGGACACCAAAAATTCTGCGTTGTAGTTAATTTTAAAAAACAGAAAATCAGCGAAATGTGCTGAAATTTCAAGATACATTTTTTATATATGTAAAAGTAAATAAAAAAACTTTTTGTAAAAGTAAATAGTACAAAATTATAAAAATTAAAATTTCGGTCGGTTGCGAATGATATCCCCAATGGTGGATGGACGGTGGACACTTAAAAAATACGTGTTAAAAAATTAAAATGTTATTAGCTTTTGTCTTGTTAGGACCTTTACTGTTCCATGATTGTAGATGTTTTTATTTTGTTGTAAAATTACGTTGATTTCGTATATTCGGGATCTTTTAAATTGTTGGCCATTCATTTTAAAATTTATTTTCGAGTCCTCTATTTCTTGTTTCTCGATATGAAACACTTTTATATTTTTTGCGGCCTTAGTGGCTCATATTTTCATTTCATTCGCAAGTATTATTTTTGATTTGTTTTAAGGAGGCTTTACACAATTTAAAACATTTCTTTTTTGTCGAGTACAGAAAAAAATTTTTCCTTTCCGCATTTTTAGCAAGCGAATTTTTTTATTTTTTTGGTAAAATATCAATACGTAATATAAAACTGAAGTAAGAGTAGTTAACAAATTTATTAGTTTATATTGATATACGAGATAAAATATTAAACGGAAAGTTTTTCCTCTGTACTCGACAAAAAAGAAATTTTTTAAATTGTGTAAAGCCTCCTTAAAACAAATCTTTGCGAATGAAATTTTCAGAGTTTCTTTACTTGATCCAATCGAATTTTTCCATATAAAAGTAAGTTTTTTGACTATTATTGGTTACGTACACTTTAATAAATTTTGATAAATAAAGTTTGTATAATAAAGTTTGTGCGAAACTCTTTACAATGTAAATTCTTGCTTTTCATAGTAAAATTAATCGAAAATATGAGCCACTAAGGCCGCAAAAAATATAAATATAAATTAATTTTAATGTAAATATATTTATTTTCTGTAGTTAAAAAATATGTAGTAAAGTAAATATTTGAAATTAGTAAAAAGAATTACATTTTTATTTGGACGGTGTGTTACTAATTTACATTTGTTGAAAGAAAAAATATTTGAATTCGTTTTATCATTAAAAAGCACAAACATATACCAGCATTTAAGTACTGAAAAATGTCCCTGTACGTATGTATGGTTGGAATTGAACAACTTTTAAGGCGTGACCCTCCAATGCAAGAAGAATCAAAATGACGGCTGCATACTCTTGATTTTGAATTGATCAATATGCCAGAAATAGACACTTTGAGGATTTTTAAGAAACTGTCAAGTTTCGACGGTTATAACTTATTTTTAACTTTCGGAAAAGTTGCCTTTTGGAAAAGTTGCCACAGCCGCCTGTGATGTTGTTTTTTAAAATTTTGCATTTTTTGGATTTTTAGGAATTATTTTCGCAAAAATACTCAAACTCAAAATTTTCAAAACGTTGCACTTCCAGGAAAAACTTTCAAAACGACCAGGTTATCCAACGTAATCTCATTGACTAATTTTAATTTTTGCGGTTTTTATAAAATATAACGTACAAATTCTCAAACTCGAAATTGACAATATGTTTTACTTTCAGTAAAAAAATGTCATAGTGATTAAGTAATTTAAAGTAATAACACAACTTTTTTTGTAATTCTTTTAAGTTTTGTCTCAGAAATTATTTTAACATTTTTGAAAATGTTGCTTTTTAAAAGTTTGTTATTTCAACAGGAAAGAATTTAAATTTTACTCGAATAGTAAAATAACACTACTCTGGTACATTTCACCTGATTTTTTTTGTTTGATAATTAATTTTAAATAACAATTAAATACAAATCGAAGTACATACCCGGTTTTTTAAAAAATACTTCAAGTGCTGTTTTTATTACTTCTTATATCGACTAACTAATATTGACTTTTTATAACTTTAAATTTAATTTTATGTTTATATAAGTTAACACCTCACTTTATAACTCATATAATCCACACGTGCATCCGCTTCAAGTCCAGACGCTGACGCTGCATTTCCCACATTGCAAAATAACGCCGACGCTTTATCGCAAACAATTCCATAGAATTAGACCAACGACCAGACTTTACCTGCAGCGCAGCTATGCCAACATTAAAAGCAGCAGCGAGCAAGAAGCTCTGCTTTAGGTGTTATATTTAAGTTATACAAATTGTTAGTTTAGTTTAAAAATGGATAACAATAAAGAATGAGCTTTGGCTCAAAAAAATATTTTTTTAATAAATCTAAAATAAAATAATTTAACTGGCGCCCGAGCAGGGACCCAGGTCGCGTATGTGTTTCAAAAAGTTTGCTATTAAAAAAAAGTTAGTTTTCGTATAAATCGACGCCAAGAGCCTCGTCGCGGATTAACTAAGAAACTTTAAAACTTGTTCACGTAAATCGACGCAAAGTGCCTCGTCGTCGAATAGGGAAACCAACGCAGGAAAAGCCCTCAAGCAGTGCAGGACCTGGGTTCCAGAACCACATCTGTTAAAAGCTCTATTCGGTGGAAGGAGCAGCTCATACAAGAATATTATTGGCAGGTACCTTAGTCACCGGCGGATATCGGACAAACGGGATTCTCTTACCGCTCTAATAGTATGAGAGGAACAATGTGGATAGTATTGTAAGTAAATTTAAGATATTTTTAAGAAATTATAAAATATTATTTGTGACAAAAGGTCAAAATTGTGAAAAACCATACATAAAATTTTTTTTTTTTTAAAGACACTAGAATAGAAATTATAAAAACTAAAATTCCAAAAAAACTATCACAAAGTGTAGAACTTAAATACTAAATAATTTTACGATTCAAACTAAAATCATATAAAAAAGGAAGAAAAAAAAGGAATTTAAGATAAAACTAAATAAAAGAAATTCCAAACTTTTAAATCTTGAAATCGAATATTAATAAATAATTTTTGTTTTTAAATCCATTAACTATCTTATTGACGCTATACTAAAAATACTTTATTCGTTCGTTCAATCCCAATAACCCACACTAGGAATAATGTCGAATCCAAATAATTTGATTAGACCAGCTCAGCTAGCAAGCTCTAGTGCTTCGAATACCACTCTTGCTCAGACCCAAAACCCTCAAATGGCTCAATCCGACATAGAAAACTTGGTATCGTCAATAGTACAAAGAATATTACAAAATAATGAATCGACAGTATATAGAAATACAGACTTTGACTACGCTACAGACCAAACAATACACCAACAGTATAGTGGACAGCTTAATGACTTAGATAGGATAACCGAATTAAAATTTCGGTCGGCTGCGTATGGTGTCCCCAATGTTGCGTACGGTGGACACTTAAAAAAGTTAACAATACGTGTTAAAATTAAAATGTTATTAATTGTGTCTTGTTGAGACCTTAACTATTCTATGATTGTATATAATTTTATTTTGTTGCCTCAAAATTATGTGATCTCGTATATCCGGCATCTTTTAAATTTTGCCCATTCAGTTTGAAATTTTTTTCGAGTTCTCTATTTCTTTTTTATCGATGTCAAACCCTTTCATATTTTTTGCGGCCTTAGTGGGTCATATTTTCGATTAATTTTACTATGAAAAGCAAGAATTTATATTGTAAAGAGTTTCGCACTTGTACATTTCAATAATTTAAAATAATAGTCAAAAAAACTTACACATTAGTGTAAGAGAGAGAGAGTTAATAAACTCATTAGAGAGTTAATAAACTCTGAAAATTTAATTCGCAAGTATTATTTTTGATTTGTTTTTGGGGGGCTTTACACAATTTAAAAAATTTATTTTTTGTCGAGTACAGAGGGAAAATCTTTTGGTTGTGAAAATAGCCACCTTTCAGTTAGAACACTAGCTTCTGGCGAAGCAAAAACTCGTTTCATTTCTATGGTGCATTTCGACAAACAATCGAACACCAATGAATATTGAAATAAATGAAGAAGCAACTAGAACAGATGGCAACCCTTGATAGAGTTAAGGCGGTGATCTAAAATGGCTTACTGCTTTGAAGTGTCATATGATTAGTAGCCATACAATTCATGAGAATGAATTAGAGGATCTAAACATTCATATGCTAGTTTAAACAGTGAGTTGATCACAGCTTAATCACTCAAAGACTACTGATGAGGAGTATGTAGCGATTTCCGAAACAGACTGTCTAGTCAGCTAAGTGATTGACTCTATACAGAGTTGTTGTTGTTGTTGTTGCCTTCTTGAAAACTCACTTGATCTAAAGCTCACAATCTTAATTCATGTAATTATTCAATAGATCATAAAAACTAATTAAAAATCTTTCCGTTTAATATTTTATGTCGTATATCAATATAAACACCTATTTGTTAATTACTGTTACTTAAGTTTTGTTACTTTGTTACTTAAGAAAAATAAAAAAAAATTCGCTTACTAAAAATGCGTTTACTATGCTTTAATTCACACACACTAAAAGAATAGAAAAACCGTATTTACTTTTATTTCTTTAGCCTGGTTTTCACTAAGTCAATTTCAATGACAACAATCACTGATGTCAGTATTCATCTTGACCATATGACGTCAAATGCGTTTTCATTGAAACCCAAAAACTGACATAAAATCGAATGTCAAAGACTGACGTTGAATTTATGTGTCAATTGATTGCCATACTGTTTTCACTTTCGATGCTATTTGTGAAATGCCATCGGTTTGTTCAGTTGTGCTTTTTTCATCAACAGCTGATGTTTTATATTTGAGATTGTTAGAAAATGTTTCTTTTTGGTGAAATTTATAAAATACTGTTAATTTTATTAGATTAAGGGCCGCTTTCTCAATGTCCGGTTAAGCACTAATCAGAACTTTAACCAGCAGTTAGCAAAAAAGCCCTTTCTCAATCTTCGGTTAAGGTTGAACTGTCAGTTAAGTGCTGATTAAGTTAACGGCAAGTTGTGGTTTCGGTTAGCGCCATTTTAGGGTAAATGATTTCGAAGATGCTGTCAAACTTTAAAATTTAAGATGATGGATAGAGTTGCCACCTAAATTTTTTTATTTATGCGAATTCTTGTAATTTTGAAATTCTGACAACGGATTTGATTTCGAATATAATGTCACAGTTTTAAAATTTAAGATGGAGGTTAGGGTTGCCACCTAAATTTTTACCACAGTATTGCCACCTAATAATATGTATTTTTAAGAGTTTTAAACATCATTTATCAGTGTTAAGGGGTCGCTGATTTTGAATCTAAAATCAGAATTTTAAAATTCAAGATGGTGGATAGGGTTGCCACCTTAATTTTTTTTAGTTTTATAAATTCGGGGCCGGCAAAAAAAAAATGGTACACCAAATATGGGTCGCTGAATTCGAATCCGTTGTTATTATAAAATTATAAAATTTTGAAAAAATAGGGTTGCCACCTAATTATATGTCTTTTTAGTAGTTTTAAACGTCATTTATCAGTGTTAAGGGGTTGCTGATTCCGAATTTAAGGTCAGAATTTTAAACTTCAAGTTAGTGGATAGGGTTGCCACCTTAATTTTTTTTAGTTTTATAAATTCGGGGCTGGCAAAGTTTAAAATTCTGACTTTATAAATGACACTAATAAATGACGTTTAAAACTCGTGAAAATATATATTATTAGGTGGCAACCCTATTATTACATAGTTTTATAATTTTGAAATTCTGACGACGGATTCGGATTCAGCGACCCATATTTGGTGTACCATTTTTATAAAACTAAAAACTAAACTCGGCCCCGAATTTATAAAACTAAAAAAAATTAAGGTGGCAACCCTATCCACCATCTTGAAGTTTAAAATTCTGACCTTAAATTCGGAATCAGCAACCCCTTAAATAAAAATATAATTTTAATTGAGAAGTATAATTTTAAAGATTTTTTATGAATTTTTTGACATCATAACATCATTAAATTTCGTTTGCATATTTACTGCGCATATTTTTGTATATTTTATAATAAATGCATGTGGTTTTCCATATTTTAGCTTATTTTGATTTGGAACCAATTAAATAAGTCGACATTTTATTGGAAAAGATAACTTACTTTATAATAATTACAGTTATGTTCACTTCATATTTTTTTTCTACCATAACAGGGGAATTATGTTAAATTTCAAAAACGGGAAACGCATTTTTTTACTTTTCTCGCACCCACTTCGCACCTTTTTCGCAGATAAATAGCTTTTTACGGGCATCATCAACCAAGCCGCAATCTTCGATCCATTGCTGGCGTCGAATAGGGCACTTTGGAAAAGAAAAAAATATACATTTCCTCGAATCGGTGCTGCATTCAGGAACAGAGCAATTTGTCTATTGTTCTCGAAGATTACAGGTAAACTGTATTAGAAAAACAATAAAAAGGAAACATGCTTATTAAGAATTTGTAGCCTAATTCAGTTATAGCGCGTGTATAAGAGTACAAACAATATTTTCCAATATTTTCAAACAATAAAAATTCCTTTTGCGATCAGCATTTTGAAGGATGTGGATTTTAAAAATATAATGACATACTGTACTTTTTCTCACAAAAAAGGATACTCCAAAATAACGGCTCAAAAAGAAAATAAAAAACAAAACATAAATTAAAAATTGAATATATGTTTGAACAATCGTTTTGAAAAACTTTTAGTTATTAAAAGGGCTACAAACTCCATCTGAATTTTTTTTTCTTTTGTCTGTAATACCCTACAATATTCATTTTACTTATTTACATCACTACAAAATTAAACAACATAAATAAATACATTTTTCTTAATAGAGATATTTTCCCATTTTATAACATTTTCTAGAAAATCTTCCTTATTTTTATAAAATTAAAACGAATCCTCAAAAAAAAACTACTACTGGGTATTTAAATTGTGTACATGTTTCCTTTTCTATGCCGAATTTGTTTCGTTTTATCCTCAGCTGAACGTTGCTGTTGTTGTTCTTGTTGTCAGCCATATTTCTAACATAACCGATATTGTTTTGTTTTGT
The DNA here is from genome assembly GCA_963920525.1 of Dichetophora obliterata. NCBI lineage: Eukaryota > Metazoa > Arthropoda > Insecta > Diptera > Sciomyzidae > Dichetophora > Dichetophora obliterata. The sequence goes on along the minus strand of OY986438.1, from coordinate 66,370,088 downwards.
TCTTAGATGAATAGATAGAAACCAAGCAAATATCCCATTTTCATGATCAATTAACTGTTTGAAAATATTTTACATATATGTATTACGAAATATTTTCCTTCTTTTAATTAGATTTGATATGAAAAATATGTGATAATAATTATTGTCAAAAATGTTGTGATAATAATAAGTTAAATATAAAATCGAATCAAAGAAAGTTATACTACACACTATTCTTTGTTTGATTTCTGTTAAACATGAATATTTATAATTTTTAATTAAACTTTTAATACATATGCATGTATTCACATTTATGTATTTTATCTGGGCTTATCTATGTATTCATCTTGTTTATTCATCTTTGATCTGTTTATCCATCTCTGGACAGTTCAGAACATCATTTATCTGTATATATTATATTTTAAAGGATTGCGAAAAAGTCCATTAAAAGAAAATTTCATGGTTTTTTACAATATTGATTTCAGCAAATTTTGTCACAGTTAAAAATGTTCAAAAACTATGTGAAATGAAGATAACTTGTCTAATGGAAAATTAACACATTTTGTAAAAAAATGAAAAATAAAGTAACGTAGTAGAAAGATACATTAACATATCATTAAATTTAAAGTTATAAAAAGTCGAATTAGTTAGTCGATGTAAATAAAACAGCACTTGAATTATTTTTTTAAAAAACCTGGTATGCACCTCGATCTATATTTAATTGTTATTTTAAATGAATTATCAAACAAAAAAATCAGGTGAAAAGTACCAGAGTAGGGATATTTTTTTTCGAAAAATTTGAAGTTGAACAAACTTTTAAAAAGCAACATTCTCAAAAATGCTAATAAAATGTTGTTAAAATTATTTCTGAGACAAAACTTAAAAGAATTAAATAAAAGTTGTGTAATTACTTTAAATTACTTAATTATTATGACATTTTTTACTGAAAGTGCAACATTTTGTCAATTTGAGAGTTTGAGAATTTGTACGTTTTATTTCATAAAAACCGCAAAAATTAAAATTAGTCAATGAGATTACGTTGGATAACCTGGTCGTTTTGAAAGTTTTTCCTGGAAGTGCAACGTTTTGAAAATTTCGAGTTTGAGTATTTTTGCGAAAATAATTCCTATAAATCCAAAAATGCAAAAATTTGAAAAACAACATCACAGGCGGTTGCGAATTTCATTCGCAAGTATTATTTTTGATTTGTTTTAGGGAAAAGTGGAAACTTTTCCAAAAAAAAAAGTTAAAAAAGTTATAACTGTTGAAACTTGAAAGTTTCTTAAAAATCCTCAATATGGCTGTTTCTGGCATATTCAATCAATTTAAAATCAAGAGTATGCATCCGTCATTTTGATTCTTCTTGCATTGGAGGGTCACGCCTTAAAAGTTATTCAATTCCAACCAAATGTGTTGGTAAGTGTTATACAATTTTGAAAAGTTTTAAAATAAAAAATAAATAAATCACTCATTTCGTGTTGCGTGCAGGGACATTTTTCAGCTTATTTTTTATTGTATATTTTTGTGCTTTTTAATGATAAAACGAATTCAAATATTTTTTCTTTCATCCAGTTTGGATCAGTATTTGTCTATTTTACTTTACTTCACCAAAAAAATAAATTTACTTTACTACATATTTTTTAACTACAGAAAATGAATACATTTGCATTAAAATATAATGTTTTTCATTTATTAATTAAAAAACTGCAAAACATTTTCTGCCACAGTACAAAGATTGCTTTTATTTTAAGAAAATCAAAGAATTTTTGTATTAAAAAAATGCATTTTAAGAAGAATACTTACCACAGTTCTTCATTACGAACCTTTAATAAGTATTTTAGTTGAAATAAATACAATTGCTATCAATTACATATTATGCAAATTATTTTATTGTAGATATTCATTATTTAAATTAATGCATGTAAACAACTACTTACTACATGCAACTGTAGTATTAATTATTTAAATGTAAATTGAGTAAAAATATATTGAATAACTACATACGTATTTAAACCAATTGGTTTAAACAATTTATTGAAACAATAATACAAATATAAAGTATCTACACGGTTGCGTTCGGAGGACACCAAAATTCTGCGTTGTAGTTAATTTTAAAAAACAGAAAATCAGCGAAATGTGCTGAAATTTCAAGATACATTTTTTATATATGTAAAAGTAAATAAAAAAACTTTTTGTAAAAGTAAATAGTACAGAGTACAAAATTATAAAAATTAAAATTTCGGTCGGTTGCGAATGATATCCCCAATGGTGGATGGACGGTGGACACTTAAAAAATACGTGTTAAAAAATTAAAATGTTATTAGCTTTTGTCTTGTTGGGACCTTTACTGTTCCATGATTGTAGATGTTTTTATTTTGTTGTAAAATTACGTTGATTTCGTATATTCGGGATCTTTTAAATTGTTGGCCATTCATTTTAAAATTTATTTTCGAGTCCTCTATTTCTTGTTTCTCGATATGAAACACTTTTATATTTTTTGCGGCCTTAGTGGCTCATATTTTCATTTCATTCGCAAGTATTATTTTTGATTTGTTTTAAGGAGGCTTTACACAATTTAAAACATTTCTTTTTTGTCGAGTACAGAAAAAAATTTTTCCTTTCCGAATTTTTAGCAAGCGAATTTTTTTATTTTTTTGGTAAAATATCAATACGTAATATAAAACTGAAGTAAGAGTAGTTAACAAATTTATTAGTTTATATTGATATACGAGATAAAATATTAAACGGAAAGTTTTTCCTCTGTACTCGACAAAAAAGAAATTTTTTAAATTGTGTAAAGCCTCCTTAAAACAAATCTTTGCGAATGAAATTTTCAGAGTTTCTTTACTTGATCCAATCGAATTTTTCCATATAAAAGTAAGTTTTTTGACTATTATTGGTTACGTACACTTTAATAAATTTTGATAAATAAAGTTTGTATAATAAAGTTTGTGCGAAACTCTTTACAATGTAAATTCTTGCTTTTCATAGTAAAATTAATCGAAAATATGAGCCACTAAGGCCGCAAAAAATATAAATATAAATTAATTTTAATGTAAATATATTTATTTTCTGTAGTTAAAAAATATGTAGTAAAGTAAATATTTGAAATTAGTAAAAAGAATTACATTTTTATTTGGACGGTGTGTTACTAATTTACATTTGTTGAAAGAAAAAATATTTGAATTCGTTTTATCATTAAAAAGCACAAACATATACCAGCATTTAAGTACTGAAAAATGTCCCTGTACGTATGTATGGTTGGAATTGAACAACTTTTAAGGCGTGACCCTCCAATGCAAGAAGAATCAAAATGACGGCTGCATACTCTTGATTTTGAATTGATCAATATGCCAGAAATAGACACTTTGAGGATTTTTAAGAAACTGTCAAGTTTCGACGGTTATAACTTATTTTTAACTTTCGGAAAAGTTGCCTTTTGGAAAAGTTGCCACAGCCGCCTGTGATGTTGTTTTTTAAAATTTTGCTTATTTTGGATTTTTAGGAATTATTTTCGCAAAAATACTCAAACTCAAAATTTTCAAAACGTTGCACTTCCAGGAAAAACTTTCAAAACGACCAGGTTATCCAACGTAATCTCATTGACTAATTTTAATTTTTGCGGTTTTTATAAAATATAACGTACAAATTCTCAAACTCGAAATTGACAATATGTTTTACTTTCAGTAAAAAAATGTCATAGTGATTAAGTAATTTAAAGTAATAACACAACTTTTTTTGTAATTCTTTTAAGTTTTGTCTCAGAAATTATTTTAACATTTTTGAAAATGTTGCTTTTTAAAAGTTTGTTATTTCAACAGGAAAGAATTTAAATTTTACTCGAATAGTAAAATAACACTACTCTGGTACATTTCACCTGATTTTTTTTGTTTGATAATTAATTTTAAATAACAATTAAATACAAATCGAAGTACATACCCGGTTTTTTAAAAAATACTTCAAGTGCTGTTTTTATTACTTCTTATATCGACTAACTAATATTGACTTTTTATAACTTTAAATTTAATTTTATGTTTATATAAGTTAACACCTCACTTTATAACTCATATAATCCACACGTGCATCCGCTTCAAGTCCAGACGCTGACGCTGCATTTCCCACATTGCAAAATAACGCCGACGCTTTATCGCAAACAATTCCATAGAATTAGACCAACGACCAGACTTTACCTGCAGCGCAGCTATGCCAACATTAAAAGCAGCAGCGAGCAAGAAGCTCTGCTTTAGGTGTTATATTTAAGTTATACAAATTGTTAGTTTAGTTTAAAAATGGATAACAATAAAGAATGAGCTTTGGCTCAAAAAAATATTTTTTTAATAAATCTAAAATAAAATAATTTAACTGGCGCCCGAGCAGGGACCCAGGTCGCGTATGTGTTTCAAAAAGTTTGCTATTAAAAAAAAGTTAGTTTTCGTATAAATCGACGCCAAGAGCCTCGTCGCGGATTAACTAAGAAACTTTAAAACTTGTTCACGTAAATCGACGCAAAGTGCCTCGTCGTCGAATAGGGAAACCAACGCAGGAAAAGCCCTCAAGCAGTGCAGGACCTGGGTTCCAGAACCACATCTGTTAAAAGCTCTATTCGGTGGAAGGAGCAGCTCATACAAGAATATTATTGGCAGGTACCTTAGTCACCGGCGGATATCGGACAAACGGGATTCTCTTACCGCTCTAATAGTATGAGAGGAACAATGTGGATAGTATTGTAAGTAAATTTAAGATATTTTTAAGAAATTATAAAATATTATTTGTGACAAAAGGTCAAAATTGTGAAAAACCATACATAAAATTTTTTTTTTTTTAAAGACACTAGAATAGAAATTATAAAAACTAAAATTCCAAAAAAACTATCACAAAGTGTAGAACTTAAATACTAAATAATTTTACGATTCAAACTAAAATCATATAAAAAAGGAAGAAAAAAAAGGAATTTAAGATAAAACTAAATAAAAGAAATTCCAAACTTTTAAATCTTGAAATCGAATATTAATAAATAATTTTTGTTTTTAAATCCATTAACTATCTTATTGACGCTATACTAAAAATACTTTATTCGTTCGTTCAATCCCAATAACCCACACTAGGAATAATGTCGAATCCAAATAATTTGATTAGACCAGCTCAGCTAGCAAGCTCTAGTGCTTCGAATACCACTCTTGCTCAGACCCAAAACCCTCAAATGGCTCAATCCGACATAGAAAACTTGGTATCGTCAATAGTACAAAGAATATTACAAAATAATGAATCGACAGTATATAGAAATACAGACTTTGACTACGCTACAGACCAAACAATACACCAACAGTATAGTGGACAGCTTAATGACTTAGATAGGATAACCGAATTAAAATTTCGGTCGGCTGCGTATGGTGTCCCCAATGTTGCGTACGGTGGACACTTAAAAAAGTTAACAATACGTGTTAAAATTAAAATGTTATTAATTGTGTCTTGTTGAGACCTTAACTATTCTATGATTGTATATAATTTTATTTTGTTGCCTCAAAATTATGTGATCTCGTATATCCGGCATCTTTTAAATTTTGCCCATTCAGTTTGAAATTTTTTTCGAGTTCTCTATTTCTTTTTTATCGATGTCAAACCCTTTCATATTTTTTGCGGCCTTAGTGGGTCATATTTTCGATTAATTTTACTATGAAAAGCAAGAATTTATATTGTAAAGAGTTTCGCACTTGTACATTTCAATAATTTAAAATAATAGTCAAAAAAACTTACACATTAGTGTAAGAGAGAGAGAGTTAATAAACTCATTAGAGAGTTAATAAACTCTGAAAATTTAATTCGCAAGTATTATTTTTGGTTTGTTTTTGGGGGGCTTTACACAATTTAAAAAATTTATTTTTTGTCGAGTACAGAGGGAAAATCTTTTGGTTGTGAAAATAGCCACCTTTCAGTTAGAACACTAGCTTCTGGCGAAGCAAAAACTCGTTTCATTTCTATGGTGCATTTCGACAAACAATCGAACACCAATGAATATTGAAATAAATGAAGAAGCAACTAGAACAGATGGCAACCCTTGATAGAGTTAAGGCGGTGATCTAAAATGGCTTACTGCTTTGAAGTGTCATATGATTAGTAGCCATACAATTCATGAGAATGAATTAGAGGATCTAAACATTCATATGCTAGTTTAAACAGTGAGTTGATCACAGCTTAATCACTCAAAGACTACTGATGAGGAGTATGTAGCGATTTCCGAAACAGACTGTCTAGTCAGCTAAGTGATTGACTCTATACAGAGTTGTTGTTGTTGTTGTTGCCTTCTTGAAAACTCACTTGATCTAAAGCTCACAATCTTAATTCATGTAATTATTCAATAGATCATAAAAACTAATTAAAAATCTTTCCGTTTAATATTTTATGTCGTATATCAATATAAACACCTATTTGTTAATTACTGTTACTTAAGTTTTGTTACTTTGTTACTTAAGAAAAATAAAAAAAAATTCGCTTACTAAAAATGCGTTTACTATGCTTTAATTCACACACACTAAAAGAATAGAAAAACCGTATTTACTTTTATTTCTTTAGCCTGGTTTTCACTAAGTCAATTTCAATGACAACAATCACTGATGTCAGTATTCATCTTGACCATATGACGTCAAATGCGTTTTCATTGAAACCCAAAAACTGACATAAAATCGAATGTCAAAGACTGACGTTGAATTTATGTGTCAATTGATTGCCATACTGTTTTCACTTTCGATGCTATTTGTGAAATGCCATCGGTTTGTTCAGTTGTGCTTTTTTCATCAACAGCTGATGTTTTATATTTGAGATTGTTAGAAAATGTTTCTTTTTGGTGAAATTTATAAAATACTGTTAATTTTATTAGATTAAGGGCCGCTTTCTCAATGTCCGGTTAAGCACTAATCAGAACTTTAACCAGCAGTTAGCAAAAAAGCCCTTTCTCAATCTTCGGTTAAGGTTGAACTGTCAGTTAAGTGCTGATTAAGTTAACGGCAAGTTGTGGTTTCGGTTAGCGCCATTTTAGGGTAAATGATTTCGAAGATGCTGTCAAACTTTAAAATTTAAGATGATGGATAGAGTTGCCACCTAAATTTTTTTATTTATGCGAATTCTTGTAATTTTGAAATTCTGACAACGGATTTGATTTCGAATATAATGTCACAGTTTTAAAATTTAAGATGGAGGTTAGGGTTGCCACCTAAATTTTTACCACAGTATTGCCACCTAATAATATGTATTTTTAAGAGTTTTAAACATCATTTATCAGTGTTAAGGGGTCGCTGATTTTGAATCTAAAATCAGAATTTTAAAATTCAAGATGGTGGATAGGGTTGCCACCTTAAGTTTTTTTAGTTTTATAAATTCGGGGCCGGCAAAAAAAAAATGGTACACCAAATATGGGTCGCTGAATTCGAATCCGTTGTTATTATAAAATTATAAAATTTTGAAAAAATAGGGTTGCCACCTAATTATATGTCTTTTTAGTAGTTTTAAACGTCATTTATCAGTGTTAAGGGGTTGCTGATTCCGAATTTAAGGTCAGAATTTTAAACTTCAAGTTAGTGGATAGGGTTGCCACCTTAATTTTTTTAGTTTTATAAATTCGGGGCTGGCAAAGTTTAAAATTCTGACTTTATAAATGACACTAATAAATGACGTTTAAAACTCGTGAAAATATATATTATTAGGTGGCAACCCTATTATTACATAGTTTTATAATTTTGAAATTCTGACGACGGATTCGGATTCAGCGACCCATATTTGGTGTACCATTTTTATAAAACTAAAAACTAAACTCGGCCCCGAATTTATAAAACTAAAAAAAATTAAGGTGGCAACCCTATCCACCATCTTGAAGTTTAAAATTCTGACATTAAATTCGGAATCAGCAACCCCTTAAATAAAAATATAATTTTAATTGAGAAGTATAATTTTAAAGATTTTTTATGAATTTTTTGACATCATAACATCATTAAATTTCGTTTGCATATTTACTGCGCATATTTTTGTATATTTTATAATAAATGCATGTGGTTTTCCATATTTTAGCTTATTTTGATTTGGAACCAATTAAATAAGTCGACATTTTATTGGAAAAGATAACTTACTTTATAATAATTACAGTTATGTTCACTTCATATTTTTTTTCTACCATAACAGGGGAATTATGTTAAATTTCAAAAACGGGAAACGCATTTTTTTACTTTTCTCGCACCCACTTCGCACCTTTTTCGCAGATAAATAGCTTTTTACGGGCATCATCAACCAAGCCGCAATCTTCGATCCATTGCTGGCGTCGAATAGGGCACTTTGGAAAAGAAAAAAATATACATTTCCTCGAATCGGTGCTGCATTCAGGAACAGAGTAATTTGTCTATTGTTCTCGAAGATTACAGGTAAACTGTATTAGAAAAACAATAAAAAGGAAACATGCTTATTAAGAATTTGTAGCCTAATTCAGTTATAGCGCGTGTATAAGAAGAGTACAAACAATATTTTCCAATATTTTCAAACAATAAAAATTCCTTTTGCGATCAGCATTTTGAAGGATGTGGATTTTAAAAATATAATGACATACTGTACTTTTTCTCACAAAAAAGGATACTCCAAAATAACGGCTCAAAAAGAAAATAAAAAACAAAACATAAATTAAAAATTGAATATATGTTTGAACAATCGTTTTGAAAAACTTTTAGTTATTAAAAGGGCTACAAACTCCATCTGAATTTTTTTTTCTTTTGTCTGTAATACCCTACAATATTCATTTTACTTATTTACATCACTACAAAATTAAACAACATAAATAAATACATTTTTCTTAATAGAGATATTTTCCCATTTTATAACATTTTCTAGAAAATCTTCCTTATTTTTATAAAATTAAAACGAATCCTCAAAAAAAAACTACTACTGGGTATTTAAATTGTGTACATGTTTCCTTTTCTATGCCGAATTTGTTTCGTTTTATCCTCAGCTGAACGTTGCTGTTGTTGTTCTTGTTGTCAGCCATATTTCTAACATAACCGATATTGTTTTGTTTTGTTCTTAGATGAATAGATAGAAACCAAGCAAATATCCCATTTTCATGATCAATTAACTGTTTGAAAATATTTTACATATATGTATTACGAAATATTTTCCTTCTTTTAATTAGATTTGATATGAAAAATATGTGATAATAATTATTGTCAAAAATGTTGTGATAATAATAAGTTAAATATAAAATCGAATCAAAGAAAGTTATACTACACACTATTCTTTGTTTGATTTCTGTTAAACATGAATATTTATAATTTTTAATTAAACTTTTAATACATATGCATGTATTCACATTTATGTATTTTATCTGGGCTTATCTATGTATTCATCTTGTTTATTCATCTTTGATCTGTTTATCCATCTCTGGACAGTTCAGAACATCATTTATCTGTATATATTATATTTTAAAGGATTGCGAAAAAGTCCATTAAAAGAAAATTTCATGGTTTTTTACAATATTGATTTCAGCAAATTTTGTCACAGTTAAAAATGTTCAAAAACTATGTGAAATGAAGATAACTTGTCTAATGGAAAATTAACACATTTTGTAAAAAAATGAAAAATAAAGTAACGTAGTAGAAAGATACATTAACATATCATTAAATTTAAAGTTATAAAAAGTCGAATTAGTTAGTCGATGTAAATAAAACAGCACTTGAATTATTTTTTTAAAAAACCTGGTATGCACCTCGATCTATATTTAATTGTTATTTTAAATGAATTATCAAACAAAAAAATCAGGTGAAAAGTACCAGAGTAGGGATATTTTTTTTCGAAAAATTTGAAGTTGAACAAACTTTTAAAAAGCAACATTCTCAAAAATGCTAATAAAATGTTGTTAAAATTATTTCTGAGACAAAACTTAAAAGAATTAAATAAAAGTTGTGTAATTACTTTAAATTACTTAATTATTATGACATTTTTTACTGAAAGTGCAACATTTTGTCAATTTGAGAGTTTGAGAATTTGTACGTTTTATTTTATAAAAACCGCAAAAATTAAAATTAGTCAATGAGATTACGTTGGATAACCTGGTCGTTTTGAAAGTTTTTCCTGGAAGTGCAACGTTTTGAAAATTTCGAGTTTGAGTATTTTTGCGAAAATAATTCCTATAAATCCAAAAATGCAAAAATTTGAAAAACAACATCACAGGCGGTTGCGAATTTCATTCGCAAGTATTATTTTTGATTTGTTTTAGGGAAAAGTGGAAACTTTTCCAAAAAAAAAGTTAAAAAAGTTATAACTGTTGAAACTTGAAAGTTTCTTAAAAATCCTCAATATGGCTGTTTCTGGCATATTCAATCAATTTAAAATCAAGAGTATGCATCCGTCATTTTGATTCTTCTTGCATTGGAGGGTCACGCCTTAAAAGTTATTCAATTCCAACCAAATGTGTTGGTAAGTGTTATACAATTTTGAAAAGTTTTAAAATAAAAAATAAATAAATCACTCATTTCGTGTTGCGTGCAGGGACATTTTTCAGCTTATTTTTTATTGTATATTTTTGTGCTTTTTAATGATAAAACGAATTCAAATATTTTTTCTTTCATCCAGTTTGGATCAGTATTTGTCTATTTTACTTTACTTCACCAAAAAAATAAATTTACTTTACTACATATTTTTTAACTACAGAAAATGAATACATTTGCATTAAAATATAATGTTTTTCATTTATTAATTAAAAAACTGCAAAACATTTTCTGCCACAGTACAAAGATTGCTTTTATTTTAAGAAAATCAAAGAATTTTTGTATTAAAAAAATGCATTTTAAGAAGAATACTTACCACAGTTCTTCATTACGAACCTTTAATAAGTATTTTAGTTGAAATAAATACAATTGCTATCAATTACATATTATGCAAATTATTTTATTGTAGATATTCATTATTTAAATTAATGCATGTAAACAACTACTTACTACATGCAACTGTAGTATTAATTATTTAAATGTAAATTGAGTAAAAATATATTGAATAACTACATACGTATTTAAACCAATTGGTTTAAACAATTTATAATTAATTATTTACAATAATACAAATATAAAGTATCTACACGGTTGCGTTCGGAGGACACCAAAATTCTGCGTTGTAGTTAATTTTAAAAAACAGAAAATCAGCGAAATGTGCTGAAATTTCAAGATACATTTTTTATATATGTAAAAGTAAATAAAAAAACTTTTTGTAAAAGTAAATAGTACAGAGTACAAAATTATAAAAATTAAAATTTCGGTCGGTTGCGAATGATATCCCCAATGGTGGATGGACGGTGGACACTTAAAAAATACGTGTTAAAAAATTAAAATGTTATTAGCTTTTGTCTTGTTGGGACCTTTACTGTTCCATGATTGTAGATGTTTTTATTTTGTTGTAAAATTACGTTGATTTCGTATATTCGGGATCTTTTAAATTGTTGGCCATTTATTTTAAAATTTATTTTCGAGTCCTCTATTTCTTGTTTCTCGATATGAAACACTTTTATATTTTTTGCGGCCTTAGTGGCTCATATTTTCATTTCATTCGCAAGTATTATTTTTGATTTGTTTTAAGGAGGCTTTACACAATTTAAAACATTTCTTTTTTGTCGAGTACAGAAAAAAATTTTTCCTTTCCGAATTTTTAGCAAGCGAATTTTTTTATTTTTTTGGTAAAATATCAATACGTAATATAAAACTGAAGTAAGAGTAGTTAACAAATTTATTAGTTTATATTGATATACGAGATAAAATATTAAACGGAAAGTTTTTCCTCTGTACTCGACAAAAAAGAAATTTTTTAAATTGTGTAAAGCCTCCTTAAAACAAATCTTTGCGAATGAAATTTTCAGAGTTTCTTTACTTGATCCAATCGAATTTTTCCATATAAAAGTAAGTTTTTTGACTATTATTGGTTACGTACACTTTAATAAATTTTGATAAATAAAGTTTGTATAATAAAGTTTGTGCGAAACTCTTTACAATGTAAATTCTTGCTTTTCATAGTAAAATTAATCGAAAATATGAGCCACTAAGGCCGCAAAAAATATAAATATAAATTAATTTTAATGTAAATATATTTATTTTCTGTAGTTAAAAAATATGTAGTAAAGTAAATATTTGAAATTAGTAAAAAGAATTACATTTTTATTTGGACGGTGTGTTACTAATTTACATTTGTTGAAAGAAAAAAATATTTGAATTCGTTTTATCATTAAAAAGCACCAACATATACCAGCATTTAAGTACTGAAAAATGTCCCTGTACGTATGTATGGTTGGAATTGAACAACTTTTAAGGCGTGACCCTCCAATGCAAGAAGAATCAAAATGACGGCTGCATACTCTTGATTTTGAATTGATCAATATGCCAGAAATAGACACTTTGAGGATTTTTAAGAAACTGTCAAGTTTCGACGGTTATAACTTATTTTTAACTTTCGGAAAAGTTGCCTTTTGGAAAAGTTGCCACAGCCGCCTGTGATGTTGTTTTTTAAAATTTTGCATTTTTTGGATTTTTAGGAATTATTTTCGCAAAAATACTCAAACTCAAAATTTTCAAAACGTTGCACTTCCAGGAAAAACTTTCAAAACGACCAGGTTATCCAACGTAATCTCATTGACTAATTTTAATTTTTGCGGTTTTTATAAAATATAACGTACAAATTCTCAAACTCGAAATTGACAATATGTTTTACTTTCAGTAAAAAAATGTCATAGTGATTAAGTAATTTAAAGTAATAACACAAATTTTTTTGTAATTCTTTTAAGTTTTGTCTCAGAAATTATTTTAACAACATTTTTATTAGCATTTTTGAAAATGTTGCTTTTTAAAAGTTTGTTATTTCAACAGGAAAGAATTTAAATTTTATTCGAATAGTAAAATAACACTACTCTGGTACATTTCACCTGATTTTTTTGTTTGATAATTAATTTTAAATAACAATTAAATATAAATCGAAGTACATACCAGGTTTTTTAAAAAATACTTCAAGTGCTGTTTTTATTACTTCTTATATCGACTAACTAATATTGACTTTTTATAACTTTAAATTTAATTTTATGTTTATATAAGTTAACACCTCACTTTATAACTCATATAATCCACACGTGCATCCGCTTCAAGTCCAGACGCTGACGCTGCATTTCCCACATTGCAAAATAACGCCGACGCTTTATCGCAAACAATTCCATAGAATTAGACCAACGACCAGACTTTACCTGCAGCGCAGCTATGCCAACATTAAAAGCAGCAGCGAGCAAGAAGCTCTGCTTTAGGTGTTATATTTAAGTTATAAAAATTGTTAGTTTAGTTTAAGTTTCGATAACAATAAAGAATGAGCTTTGGCTCAAAAAAATATTTTTTTAATAAATCTAAAATAAAATAATTTAACTGGCGCCCGAGCAGGGACCCAGGTCGCGTATGTGTTTCAAAAAGTTTGCTATTAAAAAAAAGTTAGTTTTCGTATAAATCGACGCCAAGAGCCTCGTCGCGGATTAACTAAGAAACTTTAAAACTTGTTCACGTAAATCGACGCAAAGTGCCTCGTCGTCGAATAGGGAAACCAACGCAGGAAAAGCCCTCAAGCAGTGCAGGACCTGGGTTCCAGAACCACATCTGTTAAAAGCTCTATTCGGTGGAAGGAGCAGCTCATACAAGAATATTATTGGCAGGTACCTTAGTCACCGGCGGAGATCGGACAAACGGGATTCTCTTACCGCTCTAATAGTATGAGAGGAACAATGTGGATAGTATTGTAAGTAAATTTAAGATATTTTTAAGAAATTATAAAATATTATTTGTGACAAAAGGTCAAAATTGTGAAAAACCATACATAAAATTTTTTTTTTTTGAAAGACACTAGAATAGAAATTATAAAAACTAAAATTCCAAAAAAACTATCACAAAGTGTAGAACTTAAATACTAAATAATTTTACGATTCAAACTAAAATCATATAAAAAAGGAAGAAAAAAAAGGAATTTAAGATAAAACTAAATAAAAGAAATTCCAAACTTTTAAATCTTGAAATCGAATATTAATAAATAATTTTTGTTTTTAAATCCATTAACTATCTTATTGACGCTATACTAAAAATACTTTATTCGTTCGTTCAATCCCAATAACCCACACTAGGAATAATGTCGAATCCAAATAATTTGATTAGACCAGCTCAGCTAGCAAGCACTAGTGCTTCGAATACCACTCCTGCTCAGACCCAAAACCCTCAAATGGCTCAATCCGACATAGAAAACTTGGTATCGTTAATAGTACAAAGAATATTACAAAATAATGAATCGACAGTAAATAGAAATACAGACTTTGACTACGCTACAGACCAAACAATACACCAACAGTATAGTGGACAGCTTAATGACTTAGATAGGATACCCGACGTAGTCCGTACTTTACGGGAGTTCTCCGGTAATCCAGGAGAATTCAGCTCTTGGAGAAAGAGCGTCGAAAGAATATTACAGATTTATGAAACCATCAAAGGCACCCCTCGATATTTTGGCATCCTGAGCGTCATCCGCAATAAAATAGTAGGTAATGCGGACGCAGCTTTGGAATCATATAATACGCCGCTCGATTGGAAAGCGATTTCCAAATGTCTCACTCTACATTATACTGACAAAAGGGACATCACTACCCTTGAATATCAGCTTACCTCATTAATTCAGGGCAACCAGACCATTCAACAATTTTATCAACAGGTGTACACTCATCTGTCTCTTATATTAAACAAAATAATGGGACTTGAAATGAGCCGCGCAACACTTAATGTGCTTAGCAAAACCTATAGAGATAAAGCCCTAGACACCTTTATAAGGGGTCTCAAAGGTGACTTACCTAGGCTTTTGGGAATAAAAGAACCCCTAGACTTACCCCAAGCTCTACACCTCTGTCTAAAAATGGAAAACCAAGGCTATAGAGCTCAATATGCAAACTGTAGCCAAAACACCAATCGGAGATTTCAACATCAGGAGCCACCACCACTTCCAAGAAAACCAAACCTTGACAAACAAGTTTTTCATCCTCAACTAGCATATTTACCACAACAATATATCAACAAAACCAAAATCCAAATAATTTTAGAAATTTCCAACAGCAAAATGGATTTCATAGGTTTCAAGGTTTCCAAAGGCCACCGCAACCAGCCTTTCGCTCTTTTCAGCCAACACCTAAGCCCAGAGTAGAATCAATGGATGTAGATCCCAGCATTCTTTCACGTAAAATAAATTACATGAATAGACCAAATGTACCATTTCAATATGCAGGGAAAAGAGAAAATGGCCCACCAAATCAACAACTGGCACCACCTAACAAAATCCAGAGACAGTTCCACATTGACACAAACAGTATAAACGACCAACAACACTACGAAACCACTATGACTTTAGAAGATCCAAACTACGAGCAATCATTAGCAGAATATGTTCAAGACATGAACATTAATACGGAAAATAGCAACAGCTTTGACGACTACGAAGAGACTGTTGACCATACAGACATCCATTTTTTAGGTTAACCAGCTCTTCATTGCCTTATTTCGAGTGCAAAACGGAGAGCGGACGAGCTTTAAAAATTCTTATAGATACAGGAAGCAATAAAAATTATATTCAACCTTCCGTTTTAAAAAAACAAATTCTTAACGAACAATCCTTTTACGCCAATTCAGTCGGCGGAAAGATTAAAATCACACACCATACATTCGCGAATCTTTTCGAAAAATCTGATTGCACAGTAAAATTTTTCATTTTACCAACACTCAGGTCTTTCCACGGCATAATCGGAAATGACAGCCTAAAAGAGTTATCAGCTGTAATATATGCCAAAGAAAATATAATGCTAGTAAGAAACACCATCAAGGTGAAGATTAAACAACAGACTTCTCAAGATGTTAATAACATTCAAATAAGAACAGACCATCTCACTATCGAACAAAAAAATGCAATACAAAATGTAGTTTCAAATTTTCCTACACTTTTTACAGAACCAAACGAAAAACTGACTTACACGACAACAGTAAAAGCCGAAATCCGAACAAACACAGACTCTCCCATTTATTCAAAGTACTATCCATACCCCATATCACTCAAGGACGAAGTTGAAAAACAAGTATCACAACTTCTTAAAGACGGAATAAAAACAAATCCAACAAAGGTCGAGGCCATTCGAAACTACCCTCTGCCAAAAACTCTCAAAGACCTCCGATCTTTCTTAGGGCTCTCAGGCTACTATCGTCGCTTTATAAAAGATTACGCTCGACTGGCAAAACCCCTAACTTCTCTTTTGAGAGGGGAAGATGGACGCGTGTCCAAACACATGTCGAAAAAAAAATTAATCAAAATGAATAAAGAGGCCATCGAAGCATTTGAAAAACTAAAGAATTCTTTATTGTCAAGAGACGTCATTCTCAGGTATCCTGACTTCACCAAAGAATTTCAACTCACCACTGATGCATCTAAATATGCATTAGGTGCTGTCCTAGCTCAAGACGAAAAACCAATAGTATTCATATCCCGTACGTTATCAAAAGCAGAAGAAAACTACGCCACTAACGAGCGCGAAATGCTCGCAATTATATGGGCACTCAAATCTCTACGTAATTACTTATACGGTACTGCAAGGGTTAAGATTTTCACGGATCACCAACCCCTGACGTATGCATTAAGCCACAAAAACAATAACACCAAAATCAAGAGATGGAAAGCAGCACTAGAAGAGTATAACTATGAACTAGTTTACAAGCCGGGAAAAATGAACGTGGTTGCAGATGCTCTTTCCAGGCCACCTCGACATTCACAAATAAATTCAACATCAGCTTCAGCTCATAGTGATGAAAGTTCATCACATAATCTTATTCCCGCCGTTGAAGCACCAATAAATGTGTTCAGAAACCAACTCCATATACTAATAGATGAAGAGAATAGTTACAAATTTGAAATCCCTTTTCCTACATATCACAAACACATTATAAAACAGGCTGACTATACTGAAGAAAATCTTATTTCAATTTTTAAAAGGTATCTAGATCCGAACTTAATAAATGGTCTTTTTACTAACGAAGAAATCATGGGAAAAATTCAGAATTTCTACCCAATACACTTCGCAAAATATAAAATTAGATTTACACAAACACAAGTTAAAGACATAACCACAGAAAGCGAACAGGACGACATAATAGTTAAAGAGCATACAAGAGCTCATAGGAATAGTCAGGAGAACAAAAACCAAATTATCCAAAGATGCTACTTCCCAAAGATGAAATTAAAAATAGAAAAAATAACTAGTCAATGCCGAGTTTGTAAGGAACAAAAATATGATAGACATCCGAGTAAAATAGAAATTCAGGCAACTCCCATACCAAACAACCCAGGTGATATTATACATATTGATATCTATTCTACCGAAAAAAATTTAGTTCTTACGGCAGTGGATAAATTCTCCAAGTATGCTCAGGCAAAAATATTAAAATCAAAAGCAATAGAAGATATTAAAGAACCACTCAGGGAATTAATAATAGCATACGGTGCACCAAAAGAAGTTGTCATCGACAACGAGAAATCTCTTAACTCCGCAGAGATATCATTATTACTTAAAGACCAATACAACATCGAAATATTCACAACACCTCCTTATACTAGCTCAGCTAACGGCCAAGTCGAGAGACTTCACTCGACTCTATCTGAGATCATGAGATGTTTAAAAACAAAAAGAAACCACACTTCTTTCCATGACTTGTTAATGAGAGCCATCTATGAGTATAATCTGACCGTACACTCTACTACAAAGAAAAAACCAGCTGAAATATTTTTCGGGAAAACAGTTAGTACAGATGCACAGAAACTAGAACAGGATAGACAAGAAAACATAACAAGTTAGAAGAAAAACAAAAAGCTGACCTAGAGTATCATAATAGAAAACGCCACACCATAAAAAAATATAACCCAGGAGATGTTATCTACGTTAGAATAAATAAGAGATTAGGATCCAAACTTTCACCTCAATACAAAAAACAAATAGTAAAAGAAGACAACAACAGTACAATCGTAACAGAATCAGGACGAACAGTTCACAAAAGCAAAATAAAAAATTAATCAGACATAACATAACTAAACTCATGCTTAACGGACAAAATACAACTGAGTCAAAATCCTTCTTAAATTTTATTTTTTACAGATTGTTTGTCACCGCTGTCAAGGCCGACGCACAAATACTTAATTATACATCGAATTATTTAATTTCAATAAGTGACGGATACGCAAAGGTACAAGACGGGACCTTTAAATTCATTCACTTGATTAACCTAAATCGTTACGAAACCTTTTTGAGAGATACAGACACATTCATCGAAACAGAGATACCAAGAACACACACTATGTACCCCATTTTAAATCACGAGCTATCACAAACCATAAACATATTTGAAACGATAAAACCATTTTATAAATCCAAATCCAAAAGATCCTTTAATTTTATAGGAACAGCCTGGAAGTACATAGCTGGTACTCCAGATCATGATGACATAGAAATTGTAAACAAATCCCTGAACGAGCTAATAAAAAACAATAATAAACAAGTAATTCTAAATGAAGCTTTCAGTGAAAGAATAAATAATTTGACACGAATTACCAATGAGATAGTTAATAACATAAGAAAAGACGGTGAATTTATAGATGAAATAATAAACAATTACCAAAATAGAATAAGATTAGTTAAGGAAGATTTATCCAACATAAAATATGAATTTTATGGGCAATATAAATGGGCAAATATAATAATGGGCAAAATATAATGTAATAAATTCCATTTTATTAAACAAATTTGAACTAAATTAGCAATAAGAAAACTAAAAGGAGAAAACATGCCATTTAATAATATAGAAGAAGCGTTAGAATACGCAAATATAAATGTCCTATACAATGGCACAGATATCATGTACGTAGTAAAGATACCAATAACAACAAACGATATTTACAAAAGAATTATAATTAAACCAGTAAAGAAGAATAATTCAATTTTAAAAATATCATATAATGAAATACTTGTAAGAAAAGACGAGATTTACGGAATAAATAAAGTATGTAATCAATATAATTCAATTCATATTTGTAAGCAAACCCAATTAGTTAATTTAAGTAACGAAACTTGTATTAGTAAGATTCTTAAAGGACTTAGCTCCAGCTGTAACTTTACAAACAGTCACCACATACCAACTATAGAAGAAATCTCCCCAGGAATAATACTACTGAACGATTTCAATGGAACCATCGCAAGTGAGACAACAAACTACCTTTTGGAAGGAACTTACGTTGTCAAATTCCACAACAGTACAATAAAAGTAAACAACAGGACGTTTCACAACCTGTTAGCTTCCTCATTAGAAATCACACCAGCAATAATCCAACCAACACCAACAGAAACACATAGATTTAATCTCCTTTCATTGGAAAAACTCCACGATCTCCACATTAGAAATACTGATGCAATCGCAATGATCAAAGGAACGATTAATTATAATAGAACCGGAATGATATCAGCCCTCATTGTCATCATAGCCTTAATAGCAATAGCAACGAAATATTCAAGCAATAAATCGAAAATTATACTTAAAGAGGTAGAAATGGACCATAGTGCCTCTAGTCACACGCCCACACATAAGGCAACCCATTCATTACCAAATTTCCATAATTTGCCCTACTTTTGACGATTGTGGACAATCGATTTGAGGAGGGAAGAGTTAACACCTCACTTTATAACTCATATAATCCACACGTGCATCCGCTTCAAGTCCAGACGCTGACGCTGCATTTCCCACATTGCAAAATAACGCCGACGCTTTATCGCAAACAATACCATAGAATTAGACCAACGACCAGACTTTACCTGCAGCGCAGCTATGCCAACATTAAAAGCAGCACCGAGCAAGAAGCTCTGCTTTAGGTGTTATATTTAAGTTATAAAAATTGTTAGTTTAGTTTAAGTTTGGATAACAATAAAGAATGAGCTTTGGCTCAAAAAAATATTTTTTTAATAAATTTAAAATAAAATAATTTAACTTATATCTTTCTACTACGTTACTTTATTTTTAATTTTTTTACAAACATAAAGACAAATCTTGTAAAGCGGAACAGTTTTCCATTTAGACAAGTTATCTTCATTTCACATAATTTTTGAACACATTTTTCTAACTGTGACAAAATTTGCTGATATCAATCAATGAATTGTAAAAAAAAACATGAAGTTTTCTTTTAATGGACTTTTTCGCAATCTTTTAAAATATAATATATACAGATTAATAATTTTATGAACTGTCCAGAGATGGATAAACAGACCAAAGATGAATAAACAGGTATTAGATGAATACATAGATAATCCCATAAGCCCAAGAATATTGTGTAGTATAACTTTCATTGATTCGATTTTATGTAACCAAAAAGTTGGCTTTGTATATATGTTATTGATGCGGTAAGGACTTTAATAAGTACATTTTTTAAATTGTTAAAATAGATTTTTTTTGTATTGAAAATCATTTTAAAAAAATTTTAAATTCATGGATATTTAGAACTCTTCACAATAATTATCGATTATTATAATTTAAGTTATTAATAATTATCAATAATTATCAAATCTAATTAAAAGAAGGAAAATATTTGTTGCAAATATTTCGTAATACATATATGTAAAATATTTTCAAACAAATTGATCATGAAAATGAAATATTTGCTTGGTTTCTATCTATTCAGCTAAGAACAAAACAGAACAATTTCGGCTATGTTAGAAATATGGCTGATAACAAGAACAACAATAGCAACGTTCAGCTGAGGATAAAACGAAACCAATTCGGCATAGAAAAGGAAACATGCAAATAGCTAAATGCGCTAAAAATAGTGACAATTAGATTTTTTGCATTTTCATTTATAATAGTCAATTCGGATACTCAAGAGTTTCTAATTGCCATATGATCTGTGATTTTGTTTTGTTTTCGTTGTTGCGAGTGCAGTTGCGAAAAGCAGTTGCGAGTGTACTATTTTGAGTATGAGTTTTTTTGCGAAAATAATTCCTATAAATCCAAAAAATGCAAAATTTTAAAAAACAACATCACAGGCGGTTGTGGTAACTTTTCCAAAAGGCAACTTTTCAGAAAGTTAAAACTGTTAAAACTTGACAGTTTCTTAAAAATCCTCAAAGTGACTATTTCTGGCATATTGATCAATTCAAAATCAAGAGTATGCAGCCGTCATTTTGATTCTTCTTGCATTGGAGGGTCACGCCTTAAAAGTTGTTCAATTCCAACCATACATACGTACAGGGACATTTTTCAGTACTTAAATGTAGGTATATTTTGGTGCTTTTTAATGATAAAACGAATTCAAATATTTTTTTCTTTCATCCAGTTTGGTTCAGTATGTGTCTATCTTTCATTTTAAACTTCATCCAAAAAAATCCAGTAGTAAAAATTAATAAAAATGTATTTAAATGTAAATTACAAATGTAAATTACAAATGTATCGTTCGTGTGCAAGAAATCAAGGCGGATGGACATGTCCGATGGAAGTTGAAAAATTTTGACTTTTTGATAAGTACGTCCGACATGTAGTTCCGTTTGCGTGCGCAGCCATCCAACTTAGTACATTTTGCCATTTGTTGAAAATTTTCAGAGAGAGCACATCTCGCGGAAAAACTGCCGAGCGTAAGAAATATTATATTTTGACGCGAATTTTTTTATCTTTACCTAAAATTGTGATGTTTTAGAATATTTAAAGCAAAAAACATAAAAAGAAATGTTCAAAACAATTAATATTAATATTTTTAATTGATTTTAACTCTTCGGCAGCTAAAAAATAATGAAGTCTATCCAAAGTCTATCCGTCATGTGCGATGTGTGTGAGGGCAACGAAAAAAGTCCCGTTACTTTATCGAACTACATGTATGTCCGTCATGTAGTATCGTTTGAGGGCCCCTAATCAGCCGTTTGGTCATATCATTTGGCGACAATGCCCCAAACGGTCTAAGGCAAAACTTACAAAGCTTTAACTAATGCGATCTATTCGTTCACTGGTTAAACCAGATCGAATAAAACGCAGCTATTGATCAATTCAAAATCAAGAGTATGCAGCCGTCATTTTGATTCTTCTTGCATTGGAGGGTCACGCCTTAACAGTTGTTCAATTCCAACCATACATACGTATAGGGACATTTTTCAGTACTTAAATGTAGGTATATTTTGGTGCTTTTTAATGATAAAACGAATTCAAATATTTTTTCTTTCATCCAGTTTGGTTCAGTATGTGTCTATCTTTAAATTTAAACTTCACCCAAAAAAATCCAGCAGTAAAAATTAATAAAAATGTATTTAAATGTAAATTACAAATGTAAATTAGTAACACACCGTCCAAATAAAAATGTAATTCTTTTTACTAATTTCAATTATTTACTTTACTACATATTTTTCTACAGAAAATAAATACATTTACATTAAAATTAATTTGTATTTATATTTTTTGCGGCCTTAGTGGCTCATATTTTCGATTAATTTTATTTTCGATTAAAAGCAAGAATTTACATTGTAAAGAGTTTCGCCCTTGTACATTTCATCAAAATTTATTAAAGTGTCCCCAGTATGCAACCAATAATTGTCAAAAAAAACTTACTTTTATGTGGAAAAATTCGATTGGATCAAGTAAAGAAACTCTGAAAATTTCATTCGCAAGTAGTATTTTTGATTTGTTTTAAGGAGGCTTTACACAATTTAAAAATTTCTTTTTTGTCGAGTACAGAGGAAAAACTTTCCGTTTAATATTTTATCTCGTATATCAATATAAACTAATAAATTTGTTAATTACTGTTACTTAATTTTTATATTACGTATTGATATTTTACCACGAAAATGCATTTATCACATGCATTTATTGTGAAATATACAAAAATATGCGCAGTAAATATGCAAAGGAAATTTAAAGATGTTATGATGTCAAAAAAAATCATAAGAAAATCTTTAAAATTATACTTTTAAAATAAAATTATATTTTTAGTAATTTTAAAAAATATAATAAAATAACTAGGAACTCCAAAAACTTTTGGTTATTAAAAGGGCTACAAACTCCACCTAAATTTTTTTCCCACCGTGAAATTTACACAAATAAAGTAATAATTCAAGAAATAAACTCAGTATATACATCAACAGACAGGTAAACAGGCAGATATTGCGTTTTTCCCTTTTATTTGTGAAATAAAATATTTTTACTATCCTGAATAACCAAATATTTATAACCAAACAAACCCTAATCAAAGAACTTTTACTGAATTACTGAATTACTGAAACTCTTTTATCTCAAAATATTGAAATACGTAGGTGCCGCACTCTTCGTTATGACGGCAGTATAACTATAAGTTTAAGCTAAGCACTCCCACGAACTTATTCTGTAAAGTACAGAAATGTTACAGATCAATAATGGTAACAATGCACTTACCCATTATTGATCTGTAAATTTCTGTAAAGTTTAAAATAAGTTCGCGGGCTTTATACTGCCGTCATAACGAAGAGTGCGGCATCTACGTATTTCAATATTTTGAGATAAACGAGTTTCAGTAATTTATCAAAAGTTCTTTGATTAGGGTTTGTTTGGTTATAAATATTTATTCAGGATAGTGA
Source organism: Dichetophora obliterata (assembly GCA_963920525.1). Taxonomy (NCBI): domain Eukaryota; kingdom Metazoa; phylum Arthropoda; class Insecta; order Diptera; family Sciomyzidae; genus Dichetophora; species Dichetophora obliterata. Next base: position 66,346,429 of record OY986438.1, on the reverse strand, counting down.
AATATTTGCTTTCACAAATAAAAGGGAAAAAAAGCAATCCTGTCTGATTATGTATATACTGAGTTTATTTCTTGAATTATTACTTTATTTGTGTAAATTTCACGTTAAAATTTTAAGCAATTGAGCACAAAATTCGCAATATTATTTTAATAATTTTATTAAAGAAATAACAATAAAACTCTTTTTGATTTTTATGCTATATGCCGCACTTTTCCTTATGACGGCAGTATACGCTTTCAGTATAAATATTATTAATTGAATACCATTAATCGTCATTCATTGATGTGTGTAAAGACTCCGAAACCGCTGAACCAATGTTTATAAAATTTTGCAAGGAAAGTATTGGGAATGTTATTGTGAAGTCTGGTGCTGATATCAAAAACGGGCTGATATCAAAAAGGGGATATCAAAAAGGACCTCAAATATAGCTCAAAATTTTCGATACAATAAATAATTTATTTGGAATTTGGAATAATAGGTCGTACAGCATCGGAATTTAGTTTCCTTAAACTTCTTTACGCATACCAATGATGCATTAGAAAAGGGGCGTAGCACATACAAGAATTCAGTATTTGACCACAATTAACACATGCCGTTACACTCATAACATTTTATGGGCGTCGGGCAAGGGGCGGGTGATAACGTTCACCTCGTTTAAAAACATGTCCATTCAGCTATTTAAAAAACATGAAAAATTGGGATAATATCGAAACAAATTTTAACTATAAATTTTAACTATAAAATTTTAAACTATAAAGAACAGTGCCATAGGCGCACAAAGAATATGCATAAATTAAAGAGACATTACATGCAAAGAGATCTAAAGTACGTAAGAGATAGAGACACCTAACGTGAAATAACGTCCAGAAACGCAAACTTTGATTGAAATGAAAAGTGAGTAAAATTTACACAAAGAACCGATTTTTTAATTTTATATTTTATCAAGAAGTTTTGAAAGTTGGTAATGGGACTGTGTCTTGGAAGTATGTATACAAAATTTTCCAAATTCAATTTCACCCAATAAATACAATAGGAATTGGAAAAAATAGCCTTGATAGAAATTTGTTCGTTCTGGTTTAACCATAGTTAAGTACTTTTGTAAGTTTTGCCTTAGTCAAATGATATGACTGATTGCAAAACAATACAATTAATGCTTCTGACCGCTTGAGGCATTGTCAACGATAATAGGCGTGTTTTATTCGTTCTGGTTAAACCAAATAGGTTCTAAATAACATGCAGAACACTAACAAAAAGATGAACTTGCTCAGTAGCTAGTTCATCTCGTTGAACTATTTTTTTCCCTACGGCTCTATAGATGCTATTGGTTTAGTTTGTGGCAGCACTCGCAAGTAAGAGTTTGGTTTACAACCCTTCTTAGTCACCCAATGCTGGCAAAAGAAACATCTGTGCTGTTTAGTCATATCATCGTCGACAATGCCCCAAGCGGTCTGAAGTAGTAATGGTATTATTTTGCAATAGGGGCCCTCAAACGATACTACATGTCCATCCGACCTGTCAAGTCATCACACATGTAGTATCGTTCATGTGCAAGAAATCAAGGCGGATGGACATGTCCGATGGAAGTTGAAAAATTTTGACTTTTTGATAGTACGTCCGACATGTAGTTCCGTTTGCGTGCGCAGCCCAACTTAGTACATTTTGCCATTTGTTGAAAATTTTCAGAGAGAGCACATCTCGCAGCAAAACTGCCGAACGTAAGAAATATTATATTTTGACGCGAATTTTTTTATCTTTACCTAAAATTGTGATGGTTTAGAATATTTAAAGCAAAAAAATGTTCAAAACAATTAATATTAATATTTTTAATTGATGTTAACTCTTCGGCAGCTAAAAAATAATGAAGTCTATCCGTCATGTGCGATGTGTGTGAGGGCAACGAAAAAAGTCCCGTTACTTTATCGAACTACATGTATGTCCGTCATGTAGTATCGTTTGAGGGCCCCTAATCAGCCGTTTGGTCATATCATTTGGCGACAATGCCCCAAACGGTCTAAGGCAAAACTTACAAAGCTTTAACTAATGCGATCTATTCGTTCACTGGTTAAACCAGAACGAATAAAACGCAGCTATTGATCAATTCAAAATCAAGAGTATGCAGCCGTCATTTTGATTCTTCTTGCATTGGAGGGTCACGCCTTAACAGTTGTTCAATTCCAACCATACATACGTACAGGGACATTTTTCAGTACTTAAATGTAGGTATATTTTGGTGCTTTTTAATGATAAAACTAATTCAAATATTTTTTCTTTCATCCAGTTTGGTTCAGTATGTGTCTATCTTTAAATTTAAACTTCACCCAAAAAAATCCAGTAGTAAAAATTAATAAAAATGTATTTAAATGTAAATTACAAATGTAAATTAGTAACACACCGTCCAAATAAAAATGTAATTCTTTTTACTAATTTCAATTATTTACTTTACTACATATTTTTTTACTACAGAAAATAAATACATTTACATTAAAATTAATTTATATTTATATTTTTTGCGGCCTTAGTGGCTCATATTTTCGATTAATTTTACTATGAAAAGCAAGAATTTACATTGTAAAGAGTTTCGCCCTTGTTTCAAAATTTATTAAAGTGTCCCCAGTATGCAACCAATAATAGTCAAAAAAACTTTCTTTTATGTGGAAAAATTCGATTGGATCAAGTAAAGAAACTCTGAAAATTTCATTCGCAAGTAGTATTTTTGATTTGTTTTAAGGAGGCTTTACACAATTTAAAAAATTTCTTTTTTGTCGAGTACAGAGGAAAAACTTTCCGTTTAATATTTTATCTCGTATATCAATATAAACTAATAAATTTGTTAATTACTGTTACTTAATTTTTATATTACGTATTGATATTTTACCACGAAAATGCATTTATCACATGCATTTATTGTGAAATATATAAAAATATGCGCAGTAAATATGCAAAGGAAATTTAAAGATGTTATGATGTCAAAAAAATCATAAGAAAATCTTTAAAATTATACTTTTAAAATAAAATTATATTTTTAATAATTTTAAAAAATGTAATAAAATAACTATGAACTCCAAAAACTTTTGGTTATAAAAAGGGCTACAAACTCCACCTAAATTTTTCCCACCGTAAAATTTACACAAATAAAGTAATAATTCAAGAAATAAACTCAGTATATACATTAAGGCGCCTCAAAAAAAAAGTGGTCCGGGTCACAAACTTTGGTTTATTTTATGATGATTCCCAAAATATTGCAACTCTAGCTTTAGCCCTTCGTGAGCTGGAATGGTTTGAAATAACCTCTAAAAATCGCGTTTTTGATTAATACTATTTATACCACACTACCTTCGGTCAAAAAAATTGTCACAAATAGTGTAAATCGATGAAATACATAGTTTTGTTTTTTTTTTTTAAATCTGCCCACACACTTAGTTATTGAGTTATTTGCAGTGATTTTTTCAATTTTTTTTAATGCAGTTTTTATAAAAATATATATAACTTTCCAATTTATAGCCTGATTTACCATTCCGTGGTATCATTGGAAAGGTACTGAATGCTGCTTTTCATTTCTGTTGTTAATTAACCCTTATAAGCACTTTTATAAAAATGCATTTTATTTTATATTTATTTTTTTGTGATGGCCTCAATTCCTGAATTTGTTCAAATATAAGAGAAATAAAATTAAATCATGTAGATAAAGAATGCATTTTTTAAATGGACTTTGGAATAAAGTATAGGAAAATACTTTATTGTACTTAGACAAAACAGCTAAGAGTAAATTTTACCACAGTTCTTATAAGTAGTCACTCATGACTTTTACATGACTTTTAGGTTTGACAATGAGTTATATTATATAAATGTGAGTTTTTGAATTGTGATCGCTTAATTGTTCAAGTTATTCATAAAAAAATGCTTTTCGTTTCTCGCGAGTTAAATAAAAATCAATTGCCAACAAAAAGTGATGTAATAAAACATTTATTATTTTTGCGCGAAAAAAATAATAATCGGTCTTCTAATTATCATCAAAACATGCTAAATGATTTAAGCAAAACTTGGAAAAGAGCAGAAATTCCGGTTATATCGAAGACTGCGATCCGCAAAAAACTTCAAAATTTAACGCTTTTATATCGGGATATCACAAAAAATCCATCGCATTACAATGCAAGCGAGTGGGCCGAACTATTTTCAATTTCTGTTTGCAAATGTGCTCTAAAAATTAGAGTGTCTTGTAGTTGCCCAGGTGAAAAACAAATGCCATTGCATGTTTGGAATTTTTACCTTGATCAGTCGAGCCGAAGGTTGCTCACGCTAGATGACGTTGAAAACCACATCCAATGTGATTCTATTACGGACTTCGAAAGTGAAAGTGAAAACGAATTGCAACAGCCACTTTTGTACCACAACTAAGAGAAATGGATGTGGATGATCCATATTCATCATCGTCTGAGGAAGATCTTAAAGATCTTGGACCAAGCGTACAAAGTTTTTCCTTACCAACATTCAGTGCTGCGTTGGACCGTGCCAGTGTATCCAATCGCTTTGGGGCTCTGCTCGCAACAACATTGCTAAAAGACTTGGACATTCCAGGCATAATTATTGATCAGCACAAAATCCAAAGGGAGCGAACTAAAGCTAGGGCGAAATCACTAAGAGACATAAAAAACAATGAAATACTAAAATGCATTTCTTTTGATGGAAAAAGGGAACGCACTTTGAAACAAGTTACTGTGAATGGCAAACCACGCAACGTTAAAATGATGGAGGAGCATATAACTCTGGTAAGCGAACCCAGCTCAAACTACATTGGTTACTTAACTCCCGTAGACGGAAGCGGTGCTGGTATCGCAAACGATATTGTCAATTACTTGAAAGCTGAAAAGTTTTCACTAGAGCACGTGGTCGCTGTAAATTGCGACGGAACAAGCACCAACACAGGCAAATTTAATGGAGCGATTTGTAACCTAGAACGACAATTGCAGCGCCCTTTGCAGTGGCTAATATGCCTCTTTCATTTTAACGAGTTGCCATTCACTGCGTTACTCAAAGAAATGTTAGGAAAAGCTAATGGGCCGCAAAACTGGCCAGGAATAATTGGGCATACATTACAGGGCTGCGAAGATGTGCCGGTAAATTGTATTCAATTATTTTGTTGTTTTTTTTTAACTGTTAATTTCAATAAAATATTAACTTTAGATTGCTCATAACTTTGATCCAATTGCGATGGGCTGTATGCCCACAAATATTGATGACTGGGTTTTGCGAGCTGATCAAAAATATCTTTATGATATGGTACGAGCAGTTGATGCTGGGGCGTGCGATGAACATTTGGCCAGCATTAAACCTGGCCCGCTCAATCTTTCACGCTGGTTGACAACAGCATCAAGAATTTTGCGGCTATATGTTACGAAGCCTGTGGCTTGCGAAAAGTTAAAGCAGCTAGCATTTTTTGTTATGAGGGTCTACGCACCATTTTGGTTTTTAATAAAAAGCCAACCAAAAGCCATTCATGGCAGCCGCCACTTGTTTAAATACATTGAGTGGACGCGCGAATTACCGGCAGATATGCAATTTATTGTACAACGCTCTGTTAAAATTAATGGATTTTTTGCTCACCCAGAAAATATTTTACTGGCAATGGTTACAGATGAGAGCAAGGCGACACGAAAGGAAGCCTACGATATTATTTTACAATCGCGTGCTCATGACACACAAGGAATTCGCCAATTTAATGTCCCCAAGATACAATTCAATTGTGATTCCTATAAAAATATGATAGATTGGAATGAATTAAGAGCTAATACAGAACTGCTATGCATCCAGTTCTATACTCAAACATACTTATTAGAACTACACGACTCCAATGAAATTGTAAAAATTCCTGGTAATGAAAAGTTTTTAAAATAATTGTTATGCTTTTCTTAACAAACAATTTTCAGAATTTCCATGTCATTCACAAAATACGGAACGTTTTGTACATGTGGTAAGCCAATCATGCGTTTCGGTAATTGATAAGAACAGACCTGCACATATTGCAAACAAGATTCAATTGCGCAAGCGTTACTGTAAAATTGAATCACGAAAAGATTTGGAATAAAAAAAAAAATTATTTCTTTGATAAAACTCTAAATTGTTTTTTTTGCGACTTAATAAATAACCACAAATTTTTTTATCATGTTGATAAAAAATGCATTTTTATAAAAGTGCTTATAAGGGTTAATTAACGACAGAAATGAAAAGCAGCATTCAGTTCCTTTCCAATGATACCACGGAATGGTAAATCAGGCTATAAATGGGGAAGTTATATATATTTTTATAAAAACTGCATTAAAAAAAATTGAAAAATTACTGCAAATAACTCAATAACTAAGTGTGTGGGCAGATTTAAAAAAAAAAGAACAAAACTATGTATTTCATCGATTTACACTATTTGTGACAATTTTTTTGACCGAAGGTAGTGTGATATAAAAAGTATTAATCAAAAACGCGATTTTTAGAGGTTATTTCAAACCATTCCAGCTCACGAACGGCTAAAGCTAGAGTTGCAATATTTTGGGAATCATCATAAAATAAACCAAAGTTTGTTTTCAGGAGGTGACCCGGACAATTTTTTTTCCTCCATGCAAGTTGAGGCGCCTTAATATACATAAACAGACAGGCAGATATTGCGTTTTTCCCTTTTATTTGTGAAAGCAAATATTTCACTATCCTGAATAACCAAATATTTATAACCAAACAAACCCTAATCAAAGAACTTTTACTGAATTACTGAATTACTGAAACTCTTTTATATCAAAATATTGAAATACGTAGGTGCCGCACTCTTCGTTATGACGGCAGTATAGCTATAAGTTTAAGCTAAGCACTCTCACGAACTTATTCTGTAAAGTACAGAAATGTTACAGATCAATAATGGTAACAATGCACTTACCCATTATTGATCTGTAAATTTCTGTAAAGTTTAAATAAGTTCGCGGGAGTGCTTAGCTTAGTTATACTGCCGTCATAACGAAGAGTGCGGCATCTACGTATTTCAATATTTTGAGATAAACGAGTTTCGAGATAAACGAGTTTGAAATATTTGCTTTAAATAAAAGGGAAAAAAGCAATCCTGTCTGATTATGTATATACTGAGTTTATTTCTTGAATTATTACTTTATTTGTGTAAATTTCACGTTAAAATTTTAAGCAATTGAGCACAAAATTCGCAATATTATTTTAATAATTTTATTAAAGAAATAACAATAAAACTCTTTTTGATTTTTATGCTATATGCCGCACTTTTCCTTATGACGGCAGTATACGCTTTCAGTATAAATATTATTAATTGAATACCATTAATCGTCATTCATTGATGTGTGTAAAGACTCCGAAACCGCTGAACCAATGTTTATAAAATTTTGCAAGGAAAGTATTGGGAATGTTATTGTGAAGTCTGGTGCTGATATCAAAAAGGGGCTTGGCACCTCAAAAATAGCTCAATATTTTCGATACAATAAATAATATATTTGGAATTTGGAATAATAGGTCGTACAGCATCGGAATTCAGTTTCGTTAAACTTCTTTACGCATACCAATGATGCATTAGAAAAGGGGCGTGGCTCATACAAGAATTCTGTATTTGACCACAATTAACACATGCCGTTACACTCATAACATTTTATGGGCGTCGGGCAAGGGGCGGGTGATAACGTTCACCTCGTTTAAAAACATGTCCATTCAGCTATTTAAAAAACATGAAAAATTGGGATAATATCGAAACAAATTTTAACTATAAATTTTAACTATAAAATTTTAAACTATAAAGAACAGTGCCATAGGCGCACAAAGAATATGCATAAATTAAAGAGACATCTAAAGAGATCTAAAGTACGTAAGAGATAGAGACACCTAACGTGAAATAACGTCCAGAAACGCAAACTTTGATTGAGATGAAAAGTGAGTAAAATTTACACAAAGAACCGATTTTTTAATTATATATTTTATCAAGAAGTGCCATCTAGTTTTGAAAGTTGGTAATGGGACTGTGTCTTGGAAGTATGTATTCAAATTTTTCCAAATTCAATTTCACCCAATAAATACAATAGGAATTGGAAAAATAGCCTTGATAGAAATATTTTCGTTCTGGTTTAACCATAGTTAAGTACTTTTGTAAGTTTTGCCTTAGTCAAATGATATGACTGATTGCAAAACAGTTAATTAATGCTTCTGACCGCTTGAGGCATTGTCGACGATAATAGGCGTGTTTTATTCGTTCTGGTTAAACCAAATAGGTTCTAAATAACATGCAGAACACTAACAAAAAGATGAACTTGCTCAGTAGCTAGTTCATCTCGTTGAACTATTTTTTTCCCTACGGCTCTATAGATGTCGCTATTGGTTTAGTTTGTGGCATCACTCGCAAGTAAGAGTTTGGTTTACAACCCTTCTTAGTCACCCAATGCTGGCAAAAGAAACATCTGTGCTGTTTAGTCATATCATCGTCGACAATGCCCCAAGCGGTCAGAAGTAGTAATGGTATTGTTTTGCAATAGGGGCCCTCAAACGATACTACATGTCCATCCGACCTGTCAAGTCATCACACATGTAGTATCGTTCGTGTGCAAGAAATCAAGGCGGATGGAAGTTGAAAAATTTTGACTTTTTGATAAGTACGTCCGACATGTAGTTCCGTTTGCGTGCGCAGCCATCCAACTTAGTACATTTTGCTATTTGTTGAAAATTTTCAGAGAGAGCACATTTCGCGGCAAAACTGCCGAACGTAAGAAATATTATATTTTGACGCGAATTTTTTTATCTTTACCTAAAATTGTGATGGTTTAGAATATTTAAAGCAAAAAAAATGTTCAAAACAATTAATATTAATATTTTTAATTGATTTTAACTCTTCGGCAGCTAAAAAATAATGAAGTCTATCCAAAGTCTATCCGTCATGTGCGATGTGTGTGAGGGCAACGAAAAAAGTCCCGTTACTTTATCGAACTACATGTATGTCCGTCATGTAGTATCGTTTGAAGGCCCCTAATCAGCCGTTTGGTCATATCATTTGGCGACAATGCCCCAAACGGTCTAAGGCAAAACTTACAAAGCTTTAACTAATGCGATCTATTCGTTCACTGGTTAAACCAGAACGAATAAAACGCAGCTATTGATCAATTCAAAATCAAGAGTATGCAGCCGTCATTTTGATTCTTCTTGCATTGGAGGGTCACGCCTTAACAGTTGTTCAATTCCAACCATACATACGTACAGGGACATTTTTCATTACTTAAATGTAGGTATATTTTGGTGCTTTTTAATGATAAAACGAATTCAAATATTTTTTCTTTCATCCAGTTTGGTTCAGTATGTGTCTATCTTTAAATTTAAACTTCACCCAAAAAAATCCAGTAGTAAAAATTAATAAAAATGTATTTAAATGTAAATTACAAATGTAAATTAGTAACACACCGTCCAAATAAAAATGTAATTCTATTTACTAATTTCAATTATTTACTTTACTACATATTTTTTTAATACAGAAAATAAATACATTTACATTAAAATTAATTTATATTTATATTTTTCGCGGCCTTAGTGGCTCATATTTTCGATTAATTTTACTATGAAAAGCAAGAATTTACATTGTAAAGAGTTTCGCCCTTGTACATTTCATCAAAATTTATTAAAGTGTCCCCAGTATGCAACCAATAATAGTCAAAAAAACTGACTTTTATGTGGAAAAATTCGATTGGATCAAGTAAAGATACTCTGAAAATTTCATTCGCAAGTAGTATTTTTGATTTGTTTTAAGGAGGCTTTACACAATTTAAAAAATTTCTTTTTTGTCGAGTACAGACGAAAAACTTTCCGTTTAATATTTTATCTCGTATATCAATATAAACTAATAAATTTGTTAATTACTGTTACTTAATTTTTATATTACGTATTGATATTTTACCACGAAAATGCATTTATCACATGCATTTATTGTGAAATATACAAAAATATGCGCAGTAAATATGCAAAGGAAATTTAAAGATGTTATGATGTCAAAAAAATCATAAGAAAATCTTTAAAATTATACTTTTAAAATAAAATTATATTTTTAGTAATTTTAAAAAATGTAATAAAATAACTAGGAACTCCAAAAACTTTTGGTTATTAAAAGGGCTACAATGTTAATGTTAATGTTGTGTGGTGGAGATGCATACTGCGACCTAAATGAGATCTATTGTACCTCCTTCTCAAAGCTCCGCTGGGTTTGCGGATTACAGAATTTCATCCAGCCCTATTTCTCTAATGAATTTGAGAATATTCGTAGGTTCAAGGGATGAAACCTGCTCTAGACTCAGCTCATAATTCCCCAGTGCTAGTTTACGTCTGCGAGCCACGGCGTCGCAGTTTGTAAGTAGGTGTATTGGAGTCTCCTCTGCTTCTTCACAGAAACGGCAGTTACTATCGGTCTCTATGCCCAATTTCATCAGGTGGTATTTGAGTTTACAGTGTCCTGTAAGGAACCCCGTTAGAATCCTAAGATTCGGTTTGCCTAAGCTTATGCACAATTTTGCTATCCGAGTGCTAAAATCTCTGAGGAGCAATTTGGATTGTCTTAGCTTTGGGAGGCTTTTCCAAAGGTTTGAACGTTTATGCCTCTCCTCCCTTCTTAGTTCTTCTTTTATAGAATGTGTGCCCAATCCGCAGAATGGTTCTGGTCCTATAAATTTTGTGGCTGCACCCTGTCGCGCTAGACCATCGGCTTCTTCGTTACCCTGTATTCCTTTGTGTCCTGGGACCCAAAGTATAGTAACATTGTTATTCTTGCCTAGTTCGTTGAGTTTTGTTAGGCATTCCCATGTTATTCTCGATGATATCTCATAGGAAACTAATGCTTTGATTGCTGCTTGGCTGTCTGACATCACAACTATATCCTGACCTTTGTATTTACGGTCCAGATTGAATTGTGCACACAGCTGTATTGCTAGGATTTCCGCTTGGAAGATACTGGGTGTTGTCCCCATAGGTTCAAAGTGCTTGGTTCTTGGCCCGTACACCCCTGCGCCTATACCTTCCAATGTCTTGGACCCATCTGTATACCATGCTATACTGTGTGGCTTCTTGACTTGCGATATCATCTCGCTGTCCCACTTTTTCTTGGTACTAAGCTTAATTCCGAAGTGTTTTTCGAAGTTATACCTTTTTACTATATCGTCTCTTGGTAGATCGATGTAGGGAGTGAGCTTTGCAATATCCTCCTTCTCTCTACTGCTGATAGTTTTACCTAAACCTGTCCCCTCTTTTGCAATGCACAACAGAGTTCGCTTGGCTACTCCCTCTATGACAAGGTGTTAGGGTGTTAGGTCCAGAATTACTTCTAGTGCTGCTGTAGGGCATGTCCTCATGGCCCCTGTGATGCATACACAGGCCAGTCTCTGCACCTTTGTTAGCATATTCCTCATTGTGGTTAGCTTGGTTCTCTCAGCCCATGCTATTGCACCATAGGTGAGGATGGGTCTCACCATCATGGTATACATCCAGCGGAGAATTGTTGGGTTACAACCCCAGCTTTTCCCCGCCAGGCTCCTACATACCATGAGTGCGCGCGTTGCTTTGTTTATAGTTACCTCTGCATGTCTTCTCCAGAGAAGCTTTGAATCTAGTGTAAGTCCCATCGTTAATAATTCGTCCACAACAAGACTCCACAGCAGTGGAGAAAGGACTCCGCCTTGTGGGCAGCCTTTTGTTGTTTTGATTCTTATAGTGGTGTTTCCCACTTTTATTTCTGCAGTTCTAGTGCTAAGCATTTGGCATATCCATCTGCTGAGCATATCATTTACTCCTTTTTTGTGTAAAGACTTCTTCACAACCTCGTGAGAAGTATTATCAAAGGCTCCCTCTATGTCTAGAAAGGCACAGAGTACGGTTTCTTTGTTTTTGAAAGCTGACTGGATGTTGCTTGCCAACTGGTATAGCGCAGATTCTGTAGACCTGCCCGCCCTATACGCGTGTTGACAGGGGTGCATTGGTGCCTTCTCCAGAATCTCAGTTCTTATATCTATCTATTACCTTTTCCATTGTTTTAAGTACAAATGAGGTAAGGCTAATGGGTCTAAACGACTTTGGTAGCGTGTAGTCTATTTTCCCTACTTTTGGTATGAAGGTGACTATCGCCCTTCTCCATTTTCTTGGGATATAGCCCAGCACAAGGCTGCTTCTAGTTATTTTGACTAGGTGAGGCAATATAGTTTCTGCACCTTTTTGTAGAAGTGCAGGAAAGATGCCGTCTACACCTGCTGATTTGAATGGTTGAAAGGTTCTGAGTGCCCAATCTAGACGAGCTTTAGTACAAATGCTCGTTGCAAGTTTCCATTCTTCTTGATTTGGAGTAATCTACCTGTCTGCTGTCTCAAACTCAGTTACCGGTGTACTGCCCGGGAAATGAGTTTATAGAAGGTGACTGGCTCGTTGCTCTTCTCTAAGCGTATAGCTTCCGTCTGGCAATAGAAGTGACATTCTTGTCTCCACTCTGCCTTTAGCCATTGCTTTGTGTATCCTGGCTGCTGCTGGCGTGGAAGAAATGTCTTCACAGAAGGTTCTAAAGCTCTGTCTTTTGGCTTTCCTGATTTCTTTATTATACTCCGTCAGAGTCGCCGTGTAGTTGTGCCATTCTCCGTTGCGCTTTGCGGCATTAAAGCTGCATCGCACCTTCTTCCGGAGTCTGGCAGCTCAGCGCTCCACCAAGGAGTATGTTTTGTTCTTGCCTTGTGCCCTGTTGGACATCTAGATTCGTAGGCATTATATACTGCATTGTTTACTTGCTCTACATAGCATTCAAGTTCTAGGATGTTACTAATTCTACTCCTAGCTTTTACGTTCTGTAGGTTTTCTTTCAGGTTGTTGGTGTATGTGTCCCAACTGGTATTTCTTGGGTTTCTTTTGGGTTCTGTCTCTTGACATTTCGCCCCAAATCTAAACTCTATTATTCTATGGTCAGACATTGAAGGTTCCATTGATACCCTCCATTCCCTAATCATACCCCCCACATCTGGGCTTCCTATGGTGAGATCTAAGACCTCTTCTCTAGCCCTAGTTACAAAGGTAGGTGTTAACCCACATTGAAAAAGTCTAGAATACTACTTAAAAGAAATTCTAAAAGGTACTCACCTCTGGTGTTGACGTCGGTGCTTCCCCAAATTGTGTGGTGCTAAAAGGGCTACAAACTCCACCTAAATTTTTTCCCACCGTGAAATTTACACAAATAAAGTAATAATTCAAGAAATAAATTCAGTATATACATAAACAGACAGGTAAACAGGCAGATATTGCGTTTTTCCCTTTTATTTGTGAAAGCAAATATTTCACTAACCTGAATAACCAAATTTTTATAACCAAACAAACCCTAATCAAAGAACTTTTACTGAATTACTGAAACTCTTTTATCTCAAAATATTGAAATACGTAGGTGCCGCACTCTTCGTTATGACGGCAGTTATACAACTATAAGTTATACAACTATAAGTTTAAGCTAAGCACTCCCACGAACTTATTCTGTAAAGTACAGAAATGTTACAGATCAATAATGGTAACAATGCACTTACCCATTATTGATCTGTAAATTTCTGTAAAGTTTAAAATAAGTTCGCGGGCTTTATACTGCCGTCATAACGAAGAGTGCGGCATCTACGTATTTCAATATTTTGAGATAAACGAGTTTCAGTAATTTATTCTTTGAGTTTCAGTTCTTTGATTAGGGTTTGTTTGGTTATAAATATTTAATCAGGATAGTGAAATATTTGCTTTCACAAATAAAAGGGGAAAAAAGCAATCCTGTCTGATTATGTATATACTGAGTTTATTTCTTGAATTATTACTTTATTTGTGTAAATTTCACGTTAAAATTTTAAGCAATTGAGCACAAAATTCGCAATATTATTTTATTAATTTTATTAAAGAAATAACAATAAAACTAATTTTGATTTTTATGCTATATGCCGCACTTTTCCTTATGACGGCAGTATACGCTTTCAGTATAAATATTATTAATTGAATACCATTAATCGTCATTCATTGATGTGTGTAAAGACTCCGAAACCGCTGAACCAATGTTTATAAAATTTTGCAAGGAAAGTATTGGGAATGTTATTGTGAAGTCTGGTGCTGATATCAAAAAGGGGCTTGGCACTTCAAATATAGCTCAAAATTTTCGATACAATAAATAATATATTTGGAATTTGGAATAATAGGTCGTACAGCATCGGAATTCAGTTTCGTTAAACTTCTTTACGCATACCAATGATGCATTATAAAAGGGGCGTGGCTCATACAAGAATTCAGTATTTGACCACAATTAACACATGCCGTTACACTCATAACATTTTATGGGCGTCGGGCAAGGGGCGGGTGATAACGTTCACCACGTTTAAAAACATGTCCATTCAGCTATTTAAAAAACATGAAAAATTGGGATAATATCGAAGCAAATTTTAACTATAAATTTTATAGAAAACTAAAATTTTAACTATAAAATTTTAAACTATAAAGAACAGTGCCATAGGCGCACAAAGAATATGCATAAATTAAAGAGACATTACATGCAAAGACATCTAAAGTACGTAAGAGATAGAGGCACCTAACGTGAAATAACGCAAACCAGAAACGCAAACTTTGAGATGAAAAGTGAGTAAAATTTACACAAAGAACCGATTTTTTAATTTTATATTTTATCAAGAAGTGCCATCTAGTTTTGAAAGTTGGTAATGGGACTGTGTCTTAGAAGTATGTATAAAAAATTTTCCAAATTCAATTTCACCCAATAAATACAATAGGAATTGGAAAAAATAGCCTTGATAGAAATTTTTTCGTTCTGGTTTAACCATAGTTAAGTACTTTTGTAAGTTTTGCCTTAGTCAAATGATATGACTGATTGCAAAACAATACAATTAATGCTTCTGACCGCTTGAGGCATTGTCGACGATAATAGACGTGTTTTATTCGTTCTGGTTAAACCAAATAGGTTCTAAATAACATGCAGAACACTAACAAAAAGATGAACTTGCTCAGTAGCTAGTTCATCTCGTTGAACTATTTTTTTTCGCTACGGCTCTATAGATGTCGCTATTGGTTTAGTTTGTGGCAGCACTCGCAAGTAAGAGTTTGGTTTACAACCCTTCTTAGTCACCCAATGCTGGCAAAAGAAACATCTGTGCTGTTTAGTCATATCATCGTCGACAATGCCCCAAGCGGTCAGAAGTAGTAATGGTATTGTTTTGCAATAGGGGCCCTCAAACGATACTACATGTCCATCCGACCTTGTCAAGTCATCACACATGTAGTATCGTTCGTGTGCAAGAAATCAAGGCGGATGGAAGTTGAAAAATTTTGACTTTTTGATAAGTACGTCCAACATGTAGTTCCGTTTGCGTGCGCAGCCCTCCAACTTAGTACATTTTGCTATTTGTTGAAAATTTTCAGAGAGAGCACATCTCGCGGCAAAACTGCCGAACGTAAGAAATATTATATTTTGACGCGAATTTTTTTATCTTTACCTAAAATTGTGATGGTTTAGAATATTTAAAGCAAAAAAAATGTTCAAAACAATTAATATTAATATTTTTAATTGATGTTAACTCTTCGGCAGCTAAAAAATAATGAAGTCTATCCAAAGTCTATCCGTCATGTGCGATGTGTGTGAGGGCAACGAAAAAAGTCCCGTTACTTTATCGAACTACATGTATGTCCGTCATGTAGTATCGTTTGAGGGCCCCTAATCAGCCGTTTGGTCATATCATTTGGCGACAATGCCCCAAACGGTCTAAGGCAAAACTTACAAAGCTTTAACTAATGCGATCTATTCGTTCACTGGTTAAACCAGAACGAATAAAACGCAGCTATTGATCAATTCAAAATCAAGAGTATGCAGCCGTCATTTTGATTCTTATTGCATTGGAGGGTCACGCCTTAACAGTTGTTCAATTCCAACCATACATACGTACAGGGACATTTTTCAGTACTTAAATGTAGGTATATTTTGGTGCTTTTTAATGATAAAACGAATTCAAATATTTTTCTTTCATCCAGTTTGGTTCAGTATGTGTCTATCTTTAAATTTAAACTTCACCCAAAAAAATCCAGTAGTAAAAATTAATAAAAATGTATTTAAATGTAAATTACAAATGTAAATTAGTAACACACCGTCCAAATAAAAATGTAATTCTATTTACTAATTTCAATTATTTACTTTACTACATATTTTTTTAATACAGAAAATAAATACATTTACATTAAAATTAATTTATATTTATATTTTTCGCGGCCTTAGTGGCTCATATTTTCGATTAATTTTACTATGAAAAGCAAGAATTTACATTGTAAAGAGTTTCGCCCTTGTACATTTCATCAAAATTTATTAAAGTGTCCCCAGTATGCAACCAATAATAGTCAAAAAAACTGACTTTTATGTGGAAAAATTCGATTGGATCAAGTAAAGATACTCTGAAAATTTCATTCGCAAGTAGTATTTTTGATTTGTTTTAAGGAGGCTTTACACAATTTAAAAAATTTCTTTTTTGTCGAGTACAGACGAAAAACTTTCCGTTTAATATTTTATCTCGTATATCAATATAAACTAATAAATTTGTTAATTACTGTTACTTAATTTTTATATTACGTATTGATATTTTACCACGAAAATGCATTTATCACATGCATTTATTGTGAAATATACAAAAATATGCGCAGTAAATATGCAAAGGAAATTTAAAGATGTTATGATGTCAAAAAAATCATAAGAAAATCTTTAAAATTATACTTTTAAAATAAAATTATATTTTTAGTAATTTTAAAAAATGTAATAAAATAACTAGGAACTCCAAAAACTTTTGGTTATTAAAAGGGCTACAATGTTAATGTTAATGTTGTGTGGTGGAGATGCATACTGCGACCTAAATGAGATCTATTGTACCTCCTTCTCAAAGCTCCGCTGGGTTTGCGGATTACAGAATTTCATCCAGCCCTATTTCTCTAATGAATTTGAGAATATTCGCAATTTGGATTGTCTTAGCTTTGGGAGGCTTTTCCAAAGGTTTGAACGTTTATGCCTCTCCTCCCTTCTTAGTTCTTCTTTTATAGAATGTGTGCCCAATCCGCAGAATGGTTCTGGTCCTATAAATTTTGTGGCTGCACCCTGTCGCGCTAGACCATCGGCTTCTTCGTTACCCTGTATTCCTTTGTGTCCTGGGACCCAAAGTATAGTAACATTGTTATTCTTGCCTAGTTCGTTGAGTTTTGTTAGGCATTCCCATGTTATTCTCGATGATATCTCATAGGAAACTAATGCTTTGATTGCTGCTTGGCTGTCTGACATCACAACTATATCCTGACCTTTGTATTTACGGTCCAGATTGAATTGTGCACACAGCTGTATTGCTAGGATTTCCGCTTGGAAGATACTGGGTGTTGTCCCCATAGGTTCAAAGTGCTTGGTTCTTGGCCCGTACACCCCTGCGCCTATACCTTCCAATGTCTTGGACCCATCTGTATACCATGCTATACTGTGTGGCTTCTTGACTTGCGATATCATCTCGCTGTCCCACTTTTTCTTGGTACTAAGCTTAATTCCGAAGTGTTTTTCGAAGTTATACCTTTTTACTATATCGTCTCTTGGTAGATCGATGCAGGGAGTGAGCTTTGCAATATCCTCCTTCTCTCTACTGCTGATAGTTTTACCTAAACCTGTCCCCTCTTTTGCAATGCACAGCAGAGTTCGCTTGGCTACTCCCTCTATGACAAGGTGTTAGGGTGTTAGGTCCAGAATTACTTCTAGTGCTGCTGTAGGGCATGTCCTCATGGCCCCTGTGATGCATACACAGGCCAGTCTCTGCACCTTTGTTAGCATATTCCTCATTGTGGTTAGCTTGGTTCTCTCAGCCCATGCTATTGCACCATAGGTGAGGATGGGTCTCACCATCATGGTATACATCCAGCGGAGAATTGTTGGGTTACAACCCCAGCTTTTCCCCGCCAGGCTCCTACATACCATGAGTCTTCTCCATACATACCTCTGCATGTCTTCTCCAGAGAAGCTTTGAATCTAGTGTAAGTCCCATCGTTAATAATTCGTCCACAACAAGACTCCACAGCAGTGGAGAAAGGACTCCGCCTTGTGGGCAGCCTTTTGTTGTTTTGATTCTTATAGTGGTGTTTCCCACTTTTATTTCTGCAGTTCTAGTGCTAAGCATTTAGCATATCCATCTGCTGAGCATATCATTTACTCCCTTTTTGTGTAAAGACTTCTTCACAGCCTCGTGAGAAGTATTATCAAAGGCTCCCTCTATGTCTAGAAAGGCACAGAGTACGGTTTCTTTGTTTTTGAAAGCTGACTGGATGTTTCTTGCCAACTGGTATAGCGCAGATTCTGTAGACCTGCCCGCCCTATACGCGTGTTGACAGGGGTGCATTGGTGCCTTCTCCAGAATCTCAGTTCTTATATAGTTATCTATTACCTTTTCCATTGTTTTAAGTACAAATGAGGTAAGGCTAATGGGTCTAAACGACTTTGGTAGCGTGTAGTCTATTTTCCCTACTTTTGGTATGAAGGTGACTATCGCCCTTCTCCATTTTCTTGGGATATAGCCCAGCACAAGGCTGCTTCTAGTTATTTTGACTAGGTGAGGCAATATAGTTTCTGCACCTTTTTGTAGAAGTGCAGGAAAGATGCCGTCTACACCTGCTGATTTGAATGGTTGAAAGGTTCTGAGTGCCCAATCTAGACGAGCTTTAGTACAAATGCTCGTTGCAAGTTTCCATTCTTCTTGATTTGGAGTAATCTGCCTGTCTGCTGTCTCAAACTCAGTTACCGGTGTACTGCCCGGGAAATGAGTTTCTAGAAGGTGACTGGCTCGTTGCTCTTCTCTAAGCGTATAGCTTCCGTCTGGCAATAGAAGTGACATTCTTGTCTCCACTCTGCCTTTAGCCATTGCTTTGTGTATCCTGGCTGCTGCTGGCGTGAAAGAAATGTCTTCACAGAAGGTTCTAAAGCTCTGTCTTTTGGCTTTCCTGATTTCTTTATTATACTCCGTCAGAGTCGCCGTGTAGTTGTGCCATTCTCCGTTGCGCTTTGCGGCATTAAAGCTGCATCGCACCTTCTTCCGGAGTCTGGCAGCTCAGCGCTCCACCAAGGAGTATGTTTTGTTCTTGCCTTGTGCCCTGTTGGACAGCTAGATTCGTAGGCATTATATACTGCATTGTTTACTTGCTCTACATAGCATTCAAGTTCTAGGATGTTACTAATTCTACTCCTAGCTTTTACGTCTGTAGGTTTTCTTTCAGGTTGTTGGTGTATGTGTCCCAACTGGTATTTCTTGGGTTTCTTTTGGGTTCTGTCTCTTGACATTTCGCCCCAAATCTAAACTCTATTATTCTATGGTCAGACATTGAAGGTTCCATTGATACCCTCCATTCCCTAATCATACCCCCCACATCTGGGCTTCCTATGGTGAGATCTAAGACCTCTTCTCTAGCCCTAGTTACAAAGGTAGGTGTTAACCCACATTGAAAAAGTCTAGAATACTACTTAAAAGAAATTCTAAAAGGTACTCACCTCTGGTGTTGACGTCGGTGCTTCCCCAAATTGTGTGGTGCTAAAAGGGCTACAAACTCCACCTAAATTTTTTCCCACCGTGAAATTTACACAAATAAAGTAATAATTCAAGAAATAAATTCAGTATATACATAAACAGACAGGTAAACAGGCAGATATTGCGTTTTTCCCTTTTATTTGTGAAAGCAAATATTTCACTATCCTGAATAACCAAATTTTTATAACCAAACAAACCCTAATCAAAGAACTTTTACTGAATTACTGAATTACTGAAACTCTTTTATCTCAAAATATTGAAATACGTAGGTGCCGCACTCTTCGTTATGACGGCAGTTATACAACTATAAGTTATACAACTATAAGTTTAAGCTAAGCACTCCCACGAACTTATTCTGTAAAGTACAGAAATGTTACAGATCAATAATGGTAACAATGCACTTACCCATTATTGATCTGTAAATTTCTGTAAAGTTTAAAATAAGTTCGCGGGCTTTATACTGCCGTCATAACGAAGAGTGCGGCATCTACGTATTTCAATATTTTGAGATAAACGAGTTTCAGTAATTTATTCTTTGAGTTTCAGTTCTTTGATTAGGGTTTGTTTGGTTATAAATATTTATTCAGGATAGTGAAATATTTGCTTTCACAAATAAAAGGGAAAAAAAGCAATCCTGTCTGATTATGTATATACTGAGTTTATTTCTTGAATTATTACTTTATTTGTGTAAATTTCACGTTAAAATTTTAAGCAATTGAGCACAAAATTCGCAATATTATTTTATTAATTTTATTAAAGAAAAAACAATAAAACTCATTTTGATTTTTATGCTATATGCCGCACTTTTCCTTATGACGGCAGTATACGCTTTCAGTATAAATATTATTAATTGAAACCATTAATCGTCATTCATTGATGTGTGTAAAGACTCCGAAACCGCTGAACCAATGTTTATAAAATTTTGCAAGGAAAGTATTGGGAATGTTATTGTGAAGTCTGGTGCTGATATCAAAAAGGGGCTTGGCACCTCAAATATAGCTCAAAATTTTCGATACAATAAATAATATATTTGGAATTTGGAATAATAGGTCGTACAGCATCGGAATTCAGTTTCGTTAAACTTCTTTACGCATACCAATGATGCATTATAAAAGGGGCGTGGCTCATACAAGAATTCAGTATTTGACCACAATTAACACATGCCGTTACACTCATAACATTTTATGGGCGTCGGGCAAGGGGCGGGTGATAACGTTCACCACGTTTAAAAACATGTCCATTCAGCTATTTAAAAAACATGAAAAATTGGGATAATATCGAAGCAAATTTTAACTATAAATTTTATAGAAAACTAAAATTTTAACTATAAAATTTTAAACTATAAAGAACAGTGCCATAGGCGCACAAAGAATATGCATAAATTAAAGAGACATTACATGCAAAGACATCTAAAGTACGTAAGAGATAGAGGCACCTAACGTGAAATAACGCAAACCAGAAACGCAAACTTTGAGATGAAAAGTGAGTAAAATTTACACAAAGAACCGATTTTTTAATTTTATATTTTATCAAGAAGTGCCATCTAGTTTTGAAAGTTGGTAATGGGACTGTGTCTTAGAAGTATGTATAAAAAATTTTCCAAATTCAATTTCACCCAATAAATACAATAGGAATTGGAAAAAATAGCCTTGATAGAAATTTTTTCGTTCTGGTTTAACCATAGTTAAGTACTTTTGTAAGTTTTGCCTTAGTCAAATGATATGACTGATTGCAAAACAATACAATTAATGCTTCTGACCGCTTGAGGCATTGTCGACGATAATAGACGTGTTTTATTCGTTCTGGTTAAACCAAATAGGTTCTAAATAACATGCAGAACACTAACAAAAAGATGAACTTGCTCAGTAGCTAGTTCATCTCGTTGAACTATTTTTTTTTCGCTATGGCTCTATAGATGTCGCTATTGGTTTAGTTTGTGGCAGCACTCGCAAGTAAGAGTTTGGTTTACAACCCTTCTTAGTCACCCAATGCTGGCAAAAGAAACATCTGTGCTGTTTAGTCATATCATCGTCGACAATGCCCCAAGCGGTCAGAAGTAGTAATGGTATTGTTTTGCAATAGGGGCCCTCAAACGATACTACATGTCCATCCGACCTTGTCAAGTCATCACACATGTAGTATCGTTCGTGTGCAAGAAATCAAGGCGGATGGAAGTTGAAAAATTTTGACTTTTTGATAAGTACGTCCAACATGTAGTTCCGTTTGCGTGCGCAGCCCTCCAACTTAGTACATTTTGCTATTTGTTGAAAATTTTCAGAGAGAGCACATCTCGCGGCAAAACTGCCGAACGTAAGAAATATTATATTTTGACGCGAATTTTTTTATCTTTACCTAAAATTGTGATGGTTTAGAATATTTAAAGCAAAAAAAATGTTCAAAACAATTAATATTAATATTTTTAATTGATGTTAACTCTTCGGCAGCTAAAAAATAATGAAGTCTATCCAAAGTCTATCCGTCATGTGCGATGTGTGTGAGGGCAACGAAAAAAGTCCCGTTACTTTATCGAACTACATGTATGTCCGTCATGTAGTATCGTTTGAGGGCCCCTAATCAGCCGTTTGGTCATATCATTTGGCGACAATGCCCCAAACGGTCTAAGGCAAAACTTACAAAGCTTTAACTAATGCGATCTATTCGTTCACTGGTTAAACCAGAACGAATAAAACGCAGCTATTGATCAATTCAAAATCAAGAGTATGCAGCCGTCATTTTGATTCTTATTGCATTGGAGGGTCACGCCTTAACAGTTGTTCAATTCCAACCATACATACGTACAGGGACATTTTTCAGTACTTAAATGTAGGTATATTTTGGTGCTTTTTAATGATAAAACGAATTCAAATATTTTTCTTTCATCCAGTTTGGTTCAGTATGTGTCTATCTTTAAATTTAAACTTCACCCAAAAAAATCCAGTAGTAAAAATTAATAAAAATGTATTTAAATGTAAATTACAAATGTAAATTAGTAACACACCGTCCAAATAAAAATGTAATTCTATTTACTAATTTCAATTATTTACTTTACTACATATTTTTTTAATACAGAAAATAAATACATTTACATTAAAATTAATTTATATTTATATTTTTCGCGGCCTTAGTGGCTCATATTTTCGATTAATTTTACTATGAAAAGCAAGAATTTACATTGTAAAGAGTTTCGCCCTTGTACATTTCATCAAAATTTATTAAAGTGTCCCCAGTATGCAACCAATAATAGTCAAAAAAACTGACTTTTATGTGGAAAAATTCGATTGGATCAAGTAAAGATACTCTGAAAATTTCATTCGCAAGTAGTATTTTTGATTTGTTTTAAGGAGGCTTTACACAATTTAAAAAATTTCTTTTTTGTCGAGTACAGACGAAAAACTTTCCGTTTAATATTTTATCTCGTATATCAATATAAACTAATAAATTTGTTAATTACTGTTACTTAATTTTTATATTACGTATTGATATTTTACCACGAAAATGCATTTATCACATGCATTTATTGTGAAATATACAAAAATATGCGCAGTAAATATGCAAAGGAAATTTAAAGATGTTATGATGTCAAAAAAATCATAAGAAAATCTTTAAAATTATACTTTTAAAATAAAATTATATTTTTAGTAATTTTAAAAAATGTAATAAAATAACTAGGAACTCCAAAAACTTTTGGTTATTAAAAGGGCTACAATGTTAATGTTAATGTTGTGTGGTGGAGATGCATACTGCGACCTAAATGAGATCTATTGTACCTCCTTCTCAAAGCTCCGCTGGGTTTGCGGATTACAGAATTTCATCCAGCCCTATTTCTCTAATGAATTTGAGAATATTCGTAGGTTCAAGGGATGAAACCTGCTCTAGACTCAGCTCATAATTCCCCAGTGCTAGTTTACGTCTGCGAGCCACGGCGTCGCAGTTTGTAAGTAGGTGTATTGGAGTCTCCTCTGCTTCTTCACAGAAACGGCAGTTACTATCGGTCTCTATGCCCAATTTCATCAGGTGGTATTTGAGTTTACAGTGTCCTGTAAGGAACCCCATTAGAATCCTAAGATTCGGTTTGCCTAAGCTTATGCACAATTTTGCTCTCCGAGTGCTAAAATCTCTGAGGAGCAATTTGGATTGTCTTAGCTTTGGGAGGCTTTTCCAAAGGTTTGAACGTTTATGCCTCTCCTCCCTTCTTAGTTCTTCTTTTATAGAATGTGTGCCCAATCCGCAGAATGGTTCTGGTCCTGTAAATTTTGTGGCTGCACCCTGTCGCGCTAGACCATCGGCTTCTTCGTTACCCTGTATTCCTTTGTGTCCTGGGACCCAAAGTATAGTAACATTGTTATTCTTGCCTAGTTCGTTGAGTTTTGTTAGGCATTCCCATGTTATTCTCGATGATATCTCATAGGAAACTAATGCTTTGATTGCTGCTTGGCTGTCTGACATCACAACTATATCCTGACCTTTGTATTTACGGTCCAGATTGAATTGTGCACACAGCTGTATTGCTAGGATTTCCGCTTGGAAGATACTGGGTGTTGTCCCCATAGGTTCAAAGTGCTTGGTTCTTGGCCCGTACACCCCTGCGCCTATACCTTCCAATGTCTTGGACCCATCTGTATACCATGCTATACTGTGTGGCTTCTTGACTTGCGATATCATCTCGCTGTCCCACTTTTTCTTGGTACTAAGCTTAATTCCGAAGTGTTTTTCGAAGTTATACCTTTTTACTATATCGTCTCTTGGTAGATCGATGCAGGGAGTGAGCTTTGCAATATCCTCCTTCTCTCTACTGCTGATAGTTTTACCTAAACCTGTCCCCTCTTTTGCAATGCACAACAGAGTTCGCTTGGCTACTCCCTCTATGACAAGGTGTTAGGGTGTTAGGTCCAGAATTACTTCTAGTGCTGCTGTAGGGCATGTCCTCATGGCCCCTGTGATGCATACACAGGCCAGTCTCTGCACCTTTGTTAGCATATTCCTCATTGTGGTTAGCTTGGTTCTCTCAGCCCATGCTATTGCACCATAGGTGAGGATGGGTCTCACCATCATGGTATACATCCAGCGGAGAATTGTTGGGTTACAACCCCAGCTTTTCCCCGCCAGGCTCCTACATACCATGAGTCTTCTCCATACATACCTCTGCATGTCTTCTCCAGAGAAGCTTTGAATCTAGTGTAAGTCCCATCGTTAATAATTCGTCCACAACAAGACTCCACAGCAGTGGAGAAAGGACTCCGCCTTGTGGGCAGCCTTTTGTTGTTTTGATTCTTATAGTGGTGTTTCCCACTTTTATTTCTGCAGTTCTAGTGCTAAGCATTTGGCATATCCATCTGCTGAGCATATCATTTACTCCTTTTTTGTGTAAAGACTTCTTCACAGCCTCGTGAGAAGTATTATCAAAGGCTCCCTCTATGTCTAGAAAGGCACAGAGTACGGTTTCTTTGTTTTTGAAAGCTGACTGGATGTTTCTTGCCAACTGGTATAGCGCAGATTCTGTAGACCTGCCCGCCCTATACGCGTGTTGACAGGGGTGCATTGGTGCCTTCTCCAGAATCTCAGTTCTTATATCTATCTATTACCTTTTCCATTGTTTTAAGTACAAATGAGGTAAGGCTAATGGGTCTAAACGACTTTGGTAGCGTGTAGTCTATTTTCCCTACTTTTGGTATGAAGGTGACTATCGCCCTTCTCCATTTTCTTGGGATATAGCCCAGCACAAGGCTGCTTCTAGTTATTTTGACTAGGTGAGGCAATATAGTTTCTGCACCTTTTTGTAGAAGTGCAGGAAAGATGCCGTCTACACCTGCTGATTTGAATGGTTGAAAGGTTCTGAGTGCCCAATCTAGACGAGCTTTAGTACAAATGCTCGTTGCAAGTTTCCATTCTTCTTGATTTGGAGTAATCTGCCTGTCTGCTGTCTCAAACTCAGTTACCGGTGTACTGCCCGGGAAATGAGTTTCTAGAAGGTGACTGGCTCGTTGCTCTTCTCTAAGCGTATAGCTTCCGTCTGGCAATAGAAGTGACATTCTTGTCTCCACTCTGCCTTTAGCCATTGCTTTGTGTATCCTGGCTGCTGCTGGCGTGAAAGAAATGTCTTCACAGAAGGTTCTAAAGCTCTGTCTTTTGGCTTTCCTGATTTCTTTATTATACTCCGTCAGAGTCGCCGTGTAGTTGTGCCATTCTCCGTTGCGCTTTGCGGCATTAAAGCTGCATCGCACGTATGTTTTGTTCTTGCCTTGTGCCCTGTTGGACAGCTAGATTCGTAGGCATTATATACTGCATTGTTTACTTGCTCTACATAGCATTCAAGTTCTAGGATGTTACTAATTCTACTCCTAGCTTTTACGTCTGTAGGTTTTCTTTCAGGTTGTTGGTGTATGTGTCCCAACTGGTATTTCTTGGGTTTCTTTTGGGTTCTGTCTCTTGACATTTCGCCCCAAATCTAAACTCTATTATTCTATGGTCAGACATTGAAGGTTCCATTGATACCCTCCATTCCCTAATCATACCCCCCACATCTGGGCTTCCTATGGTGAGATCTAAGACCTCTTCTCTAGCCCTAGTTACAAAGGTAGGTGTTAACCCACATTGAAAAAGTCTAGAATACTACTTAAAAGAAATTCTAAAAGGTACTCACCTCTGGTGTTGACGTCGGTGCTTCCCCAAATTGTGTGGTGCTAAAAGGGCTACAAACTCCACCTAAATTTTTTCCCACCGTGAAATTTACACAAATAAAGTAATAATTCAAGAAATAAATTCAGTATATACATAAACAGACAGGTAAACAGGCAGATATTGCGTTTTTCCCTTTTATTTGTGAAAGCAAATATTTCACTATCCTGAATAACCAAATTTTTATAACCAAACAAACCCTAATCAAAGAACTTTTACTGAATTACTGAATTACTGAAACTCTTTTATCTCAAAATATTGAAATACGTAGGTGCCGCACTCTTCGTTATGACGGCAGTTATACAACTATAAGTTATACAACTATAAGTTTAAGCTAAGCACTCCCACGAACTTATTCTGTAAAGTACAGAAATGTTACAGATCAATAATGGTAACAATGCACTTACCCATTATTGATCTGTAAATTTCTGTAAAGTTTAAAATAAGTTCGCGGGCTTTATACTGCCGTCATAACGAAGAGTGCGGCATCTACGTATTTCAATATTTTGAGATAAACGAGTTTCAGTAATTTATTCTTTGAGTTTCAGTTCTTTGATTAGGGTTTGTTTGGTTATAAATATTTATTCAGGATAGTGAAATATTTGCTTTCACAAATAAAAGGGAAAAAAAGCAATCCTGTCTGATTATGTATATACTGAGTTTATTTCTTGAATTATTACTTTATTTGTGTAAATTTCACGTTAAAATTTTAAGCAATTGAGCACAAAATTCGCAATATTATTTTATTAATTTTATTAAAGAAAAAACAATAAAACTCATTTTGATTTTTATGCTATATGCCGCACTTTTCCTTATGACGGCAGTATACGCTTTCAGTATAAATATTATTAATTGAAACCATTAATCGTCATTCATTGATGTGTGTAAAGACTCCGAAACCGCTGAACCAATGTTTATAAAATTTTGCAAGGAAAGTATTGGGAATGTTATTGTGAAGTCTGGTGCTGATATCAAAAAGGGGCTTGGCACCTCAAATATAGCTCAAAATTTTCGATACAATAAATAATATATTTGGAATTTGGAATAATAGGTCGTACAGCATCGGAATTCAGTTTCGTTAAACTTCTTTACGCATACCAATGATGCATTATAAAAGGGGCGTGGCTCATACAAGAATTCAGTATTTGACCACAATTAACACATGCCGTTACACTCATAACATTTTATGGGCGTCGGGCAAGGGGCGGGTGATAACGTTCACCACGTTTAAAAACATGTCCATTAGACCGTATCGCAAAAAAAAAGTTCGCCGTACACCTTCTATTCTGAAGCATTTATGCAAGTTAATTTCGAAAAATTTTTTTTTTTTTGACCGAACGTAGGGGTCGCGCATTTACATTTTTGTTTATAACTTCGTCATTTAACATCAGATTTTAAAGTATGTTATATCAAAGTTTTTGTCTCGAGGAGACCAATATTATTGTTTCAAAGGTCATTGACCTCAGACCCCCCGTTCTAGTACTTACTCACCAGATCTCAGTTCCTACCATGCTAACATGCCACCCTGATTTCAGAAAAAAAAAGCTCGCAAAAAATGTGTAAACTTTTGTGAAGGAAGTATATCGATTATTTCAGTGCAAATATTTTTAAAAATTTTTTTAATTTTCTTTAACGAAATTAGGTTATTTTTACACTAGAGTATATCATAAAGGGCTTAGAGCTACCTTGAATTGCAATTTTAAGACAAAAGGCTATTCATAATCAAAAATTAACAAATGAAATAAAACTTTATTGAATTCAGAAACCATTGGATCCATTTAATCCATAAAATTTCAATCCATCAAATTTCGACGTGATTCAAGTTGGCTGTATTTCTGACGGCTCTCGAGTTTAGCTAAAATGTGGCCCATACGTTGTTCATCGGTGACGGCCATAGCAGATTCATGTACTACATGGACGAAACGCTCGGTGTTTTGAGAATGGCATGGATAAGCTGTACAAAAATATTAAGGCTTTGCAAAAATGAAACTATAAAATTATGTTATTTTTCTTATGCAAACCTGGTAATTCAATGATTTCATTTGAATATTGTAATGCTTCTAGCTGGTCTTGCGTGAAGAACTGCAAGCATGGCGGCTCCGTCACTTCGAATTTGGTCCAATTAATCATACTGAAGTATGAGTCACTCTCAAAATTTATGAAATTTTTTTCCTGAGGACCAAACATTTGCCGAATGCTTCCTGTTACTTCCTTGCGGGCTTCTAAAATCTTCGCATATCCATCTGAACGCAATTGAGGATCTGGGTCCGTTATCATCGATAACAAAACATTTTCGGGGTGAAGAAAGTATGCGTTATTTTCGATGATCGGACGGACGGCCTCTTGAATGTCTTCCGGCAACTGACGAATCCAAGATATGTATTTGTGAACGTTGCGACTTCCGTGAATTGCCAGTGGTTGGCTTTTCACCAGAAACCAGAATGGCGCATAAACTTTCACAACGAATTGAGCCAGTTTTTTCAACGTCATCGAGGGTTGCGTGCACGTTAAATAATAGCGAAGGATTCGAGACGCTGTTGTTAGCCAGCGCGCTGTGCTAATTGGTCCAGGCTTCTCGCTGGCTAATCTCTCATCGCAATCTCCAGTATGAACGGCTCGAACCATATTGTATAAATAAAGCTGGTCGCCTCGAACATTCCAGCCTTCTATGTTTTCAGGCATTTCTCCCATAGGAATGCGTTCGAAATTTTGTTTGACCTAACCAAACGGAATAAGCAATAATAGATCCGAATTACAAATAAATTCAATGTTTACAATAACATTGACGTATAGTACACGGAACATGAAAAATTGTTAAAACAAATAATGTACTATACTTACAGAATACTGCATGCAATTTTGAATTCCTGCTCCGATATTTCCTGGCCAGATTCCAGGTCCTTTTTGTTTTCCAAGCATTGATCTTAAAAGCGCATTAAATGGCAGCTCGTTAAAATGAAATAAGCACACCAACCATTGTAACGGTCTCTGTAAATGACGTTCCATCCTCGCAATGACTCCACCTTTGTAGCCAGTGTTGGTAGGAGTTCCATCGCAACTAATGGCAATCAAATGATCCGTTTTCAAGTTTTCTTTACTTAAGTAGTCCACTATGCTGTTCTGGATTGCAACTGCGGTGCTGTTAGTGGGGGTAGTATAGCCAATGAATTTGGAATCTGGCTCTTTTACAATGGTGACATGTTCTTTATGCACAACAACATTGCGCGACACATTTGCCTCCGTGACTCTTTTCAAAGTTGCCTCTTTTTTGCCATCGAAGGAGATACATGTTAATAGTTCATCACATCTGGCCGCGGCTATAGCTTCTTTACGGAACTTCACACGTTCTCTAAATATTTTATTTTTGTCGATGATAAGCCCGTCAAAGAATTGACCTATACTTTCGGCTGTTTCGGCAGATAACTCCTCGTTGGCTTTTGCGGTTATCGACAATCGCAAATCTTTAATTAACATTGTCGCAAGCAAAGCACCGTAGCGAACTGAGGTGTCGCTGCGATCCAATGCCATACTAAAATTACGCAATGAAATGTCCGCCACTGTAAATTTTTTTTTTGGCTGTGAATCGCTAACGTTCTCTTCAAATTCTTGTTCTTCATCGCTGTCTGGTTCGTACCCAACGCTGGCGGAGTAGTTCGTATTCGTTGTTGCAATAAGTGACTGCATTTCAACATTGCCAAATATCA
Organism: Dichetophora obliterata; assembly: GCA_963920525.1. NCBI lineage: Eukaryota > Metazoa > Arthropoda > Insecta > Diptera > Sciomyzidae > Dichetophora > Dichetophora obliterata. The sequence goes on along the minus strand of OY986438.1, from coordinate 66,316,452 downwards.
TCGACATTGAATCAGAGATATCATCTAAAGCCATCAATCGTGGACCGCACTGATCAATGAAAAACACTTTTGCTGGGTCTGGGATTTTATTAGACGCGATGCAATTGCATGGAATATTCATTTCAATGCCGCACTTGCAACGCGAAATTAAGAACAATTTATTCCACGCATAAACATTGTATCTCAATGGATTTTTAGCAATTTTGTAATATTCTTTCACAAGATTATTTAAACGTTTACGTACTGCTGTTACCGATATAATTGGAATGCCCGCGCGTTGCCACAAAAGGATAACGTTTCTTACAGCTTCCTGTTTAAAAGCATCCAGCTTTCGACTTCGATCACTATTTTGTTGCAAATACAATAAAAAATTAATCACATCGCGCTCCGTTGGCAACTGTGTATTATTAAATTTATTCACAATAAAAGACATTTTTTATTTTTTAGGTCGTGAAATTTAAATACACAAAACACATTTGATAATTATAACCAAGATTTATAGCTTTATAGAGACTTTTTGACGACATTGACAGGTATGAAATAGACCAATACACTATGTTTTAAGACAAACACTTTGAGAGGGAGTTTTAAAATCGGGTAAAAGGGATACAACTATGAAAAATCCCATCAATCGTGCGTATTAAAATGCATTTCGCAGACTTTTTCCGAAGACTTCAATTCCAATCCACACGAGTCTTTCTACCTTTTCCTACATAGTTCATTTCTGGGAACCTTGAAAAAACTTAAATTTTCTTTGTTCCAAGTACAGCGGCAGATAGCACAGCTTCTAGAAATTTTCTTTAATTTAAAGTATATTTTTTTAGCACTGCACTGAATTATTTTGGTTAACACACTAGACGCGTCTTGTAGATTGAAGGCAATAAGAAAGTAGAAATTTACCATTGGATTTTGCAATGGATTATAACATAAAGAATGGCATCACTGTATTTTGTGATTTTGGTAGCACCAGTTGATCTATTTCAGAGATGTTGTGGCTAGGAGTGTTTTTAAATTGCAATTCAAGGTAGCTCTAAGCCCTTTAAGATATACTCTAGTGTAAAAATAACCTAATTTCGTTAAAGAAAATTAAAAAAATTTTTAAAAATATTTGCACTGAAACAATCGATATACTTCCTTCACAAAAGTTTACACATTTTTTGCGAGCTCTTTTTTTCTGAAATCAGGGTGGCATGTTAGCATGGTAGGAACTGAGATCTGGTGAGTAAGTACTAGAACGGGGGGTCTGAGGTCAATGACCTTTGAAACAATAATATTGGTCTCCTCGAGACAAAAACTTTGATATAACATACTTTAAAATCTGACGTCAAATGACGAAGTTATAAACAAAAATGTAAATGCGCGACCCCTACGTTCGGTCAAAAAAAAAAATTTTTTTTTCGAAAACAACAGACAAAAATGCTTCATATTCGAAGGTTTACGGCGAACTTTTTTTTTCCCCCCTATAACGTGATACGCTCTAATGTCCATTCAGCTATTTAAAAAACATGAAAAATTGGGATAATATCGAAGCAAATTTTAACTATAAATTTTATAGAAAAGTATAAATTTTAACTATAAAATTTTAAACTATAAAGAACAGTGCCATAGGCGCACAAAGAATATGCATAAATTAAAGAGACATTACATGCAAAGAGATCTAAAGTACGTAAGAGATAGAGACACCTAACGTGAAATAACGTCCAGAAACGCAAACTTTGATTGAGATGAAAAGTGAGTAAAATTTACACAAAGAACCGATTTTTTAATTTTATATTTTATCAAGAAGTGCCATCTAGTTTTGAAAGTTGGTAATGGGACTGTGTCTTGGAAGTATGTATACAAAATTTTCCAAATTCAATTTCACCCAATAAATACAATAGGAATTGGAAAAAATAGCCTTGATAGAAATTTTTTCGTTCTGGTTTAACCATAGTATGGTTTAACTTTTGTAAGTTTTGCCTTAGTCAAATGATATGACTGATTGCAAAACAATACAATTAATGCTTCTGACCGCTTGAGGTATTGTCGACGATAATAGGCGTGTTTTATTCGTTCTGGTTAAACCAAATAGGTTCTAAATAACATGCAGAACACTAACAAAAAGATGAACTTGCTCAGTAGCTAGTTCATCTCGTTGAACTATTTTTTTCCCTACGGCTCTATAGATGTCGCTATTGGTTTAGTTTGTGGCAGCACTCGCAAGTAAGAGTTTGGTTTACAACCCTTCTTAGTCACCCAATGCTGGCAAAAGAAACATCTGTGCTGTTTAGTCATATCATCGTCGACAATGCCCCAAGCGGTCAGAAGTAGTAATGGTATTGTTTTGCAATAGGGGCCCTCAAACGATACTACATGTCCATCCGACCTGTCAAGTCATCACACATGTAGTATCGTTCGTGTGCAAGAAATCAAGGCGGATGGAAGTTGAAAAATTTTGACTTTTTGATAAGTACGTCCAACATGTAGTTCCGTTTGCGTGCGCAGCCCTCCAACTTAGTACATTTTGCTATTTGTTGAAAATTTTCAGAGAGAGCACATCTCGCGGCAAAACTGCCGAACGTAAGAAATATTATATTTTGACGCGAATTTTTTTATCTTTACCTAAAATTGTGATGGTTTAGAATATTTAAAGCAAAAAAAATGTTCAAAACAATTAGTATTAATATTTTTAATTGATGTTAACTCTTCGGCAGCTAAAAAATAATGAAGTCTATCCAAAGTCTATCCGTCATGTGCGATGTGTGTGAGGGCAACGAAAAAAGTCCCGTTACTTTATCGAACTACATGTATGTCCGTCATGTAGTATCGTTTGAGGGCCCCTAATCAGCCGTTTGGTCATATCATTTGGCGACAATGCCCCAAACGGTCTAAGGCAAAACTTACAAAGCTTTAACTAATGCGATCTATTCGTTCACTGGTTAAACCAGAACGAATAAAACGCAGCTATTGATCAATTCAAAATCAAGAGTATGCAGCCGTCATTTTGATTCTTCTTGCATTGGAGGGTCACGCCTTAACAGTTGTTCAATTCCAACCATACATACGTACAGGGACATTTTTCAGTACTTAAATGTAGGTATATTTTGGTGCTTTTTAATGATAAAACTAATTCAAATATTTTTTCTTTCATCCAGTTTGGTTCAGTACGTGTCTATCTTTAAATTTAAACTTCACCCAAAAAAATCCAGTAGTAAAAATTAATAAAAATGTATTTATATGCAAATTATAAATGTAAATTAGTAACACACCGTCCAAATAAAAATGTAATTCTTTTTACTAATTTCAATTATTTACTTTACTACATATTTTTTTACTACAGAAAATAAATACATTTACATTAAAATTAATTTATATTTATATTTTTTGCGGCTTTAGTGGCTCATATTTTCGATTAATTTTATTTTCGATTAAAAGCAAGAATTTACATTGTAATTTCGCCCTTGTACATTTCATCAAAATTTATTAAAGTGTCCCCAGTATGCAACCAATAATAGTCAAAAAAACTTACTTTTATGTGGAAAAATTCGATTGGATCAAGTAAAGAAACTCTGAAAATTTCATTCGCAAGCAGTATTTTTGATTTGTTTTAAGGAGGCTTTACACAATTTAAAAAATTTCTTTTTTGTCGAGTACAGAGGAAAAACTTTCCGTTTAATATTTTATCTCGTATATCAATATAAACTAATAAATTTGTTAATTACTGTTACTTAATTTTTATATTACGTATTGATATTTTACCACGAAAATGCATTTATCACATGCATTTATTGTGAAATATACAAAAATATGCGCAGTAAATATGCAAAGGAAATTTAAAGATGTTATGATGTCAAAAAAATCATAAGAAAATCTTTAAAATTATACTTTTAAAATAAAATTATATTTTTAGTAATTTTAAAAAATGTAATAAAATAACTAGGAACTCCAAAAACTTTTGGTTATTAAAAGGGCTACAAACTCCACCTAAATTTTTTCCCACCGTGAAATTTACACAAATAAAGTAATAATTCAAGAAATAAACTCAGTATATACATAAACAGACAGGTAAACAGGCAGATATTGCGTTTTTCCCTTTTATTTGTGAAAGCAAATATTTCACTATCCTGAATAACCAAATATTTATAACCAAACAAACCCTAATCAAATAACTTTTACTGAATTACTGAAACTCTTTTATCTCAAAATATTGAAATACGTAGGTGCCGCACTCTTCGTTATGACGGCAGTATAGCTATAAGTTTAAGCTAAGCACTCCCACGAACTTATTCTGTAAAGTACAGAAATGTTACAGATCAATAATGGTAACAATGCACTTACCCATTATTGATCTGTAAATTTCTGTAAAGTTTAAATAAGTTCGCGGGAGTGCTTAGCTTAGTTATACTGCCGTCATAACGAAGAGTGCGGCATCTACGTATTTCAATATTTTGAGATAAACGAGTTTCAGTAATTTATCAAAAGTTCTTTGATTAGGGTTTGTTTGGTTATAAATATTTATTCAGGATAGTGAAATATTTGCTTTCACAAATAAAAGGGAAAAAAAGCAATCCTATCTGATTATGTATATACTGAGTTTATTTCTTGAATTATTACTTTATTTGTGTAAATTTCACGTTAAAATTTTAAGCAATTGAGCACAAAATTCGCAATATTATTTTATTAATTTTATTAAAGAAAAAACAATAAAACTCATTTTGATTTTTATGCTATATGCCGCACTTTTCCTTATGACGGCAGTATACGCTTTCAGTATAAATATTATTAATTGAATACCATTAATCGTCATTCATTGATGTGTGTAAAGACTCCGAAACCGCTGAACCAATGTTTATAAAATTTTGCAAGGAAAGTGTTGGAATCGGTGCTATTTTTATCGCCAAATTGCTCCGGTCATAGGGGGCGGGAGCAATTTAGCGCGTAAAAATAACACGCGCGCGCGATGATAGGCTTTCGGTGGCCTACCATCTTGAGGGTGGAGTTAAGCGCTAAAATTGAGGAGAAGAAGTTGTGCTCCTCATTAACCACCAAAGGTTGTAGGGATCTCTGTTAAATGAAGAGTATCATTTAACAGAAATAACTCCACAAAATTTGGTTATTAATTAGGGGGTAATTAATAACAAATTAAGTAGTGCGTTTTTGAACATATTTATTACCTTATCGGCTGGTGGTTGAAATAAGAAGAAAGGAAAATTAACAAAAGAGAATATGTACATTGCAATTTCAATTAAGCTTAAGGCCCAGCTTTTAAGCTGGGTTTAGTTTACAGTATTTTAAGTTCAATAATTTAAACTTTTAATTAAAGCCGCAGGCTTGAGCTGCGTTTAGTTACAAAGGTAAATTTAAGAGAAAAGAGTAAATTCATAAAATTCATTTATATAAAAACCATTTGGATACGCATCGGGGCGTAGACATGCCGCCCGCCTTGCACTAGTGCAATTTACAAGATACTCTGCAGCCGCTGAAGCTCACGGATGGCGTTTAAAAGGTGTTCCCGTGGACTTTCGCTGCGATTGGTGCCAGTCGATCGTGTACATGCCCTGGAGCGCCCGGTTGGCTGAGGCGACTGTAGTCGTTGGCGAGGCCGTGAGCGCCCTTCCGAAGCGTTAGGCTGTACCCGTTGACGTACAGGCGAAGGCGACGGACTGACTCTTCGTCCCAGTCGGTGAGCTATGCCACTTGCTCTCTTCTTGGTGGTTTTGCCGGCTCGCCGGTTTGAGTCGGACTGGATCGTGATGCGTTTTTGGTTCGCATGCAGCATCGAGTGGTGGAGACCCTTGCACACATTGCACACGGCTTTGGACGAACATCTTCCGGCTGTATGGGAGGGAGCAAGGCAGTTCGAACAATAGCCACGTCGAACCACGGCCTGGCGACGGTGCAGGACAGACATGGCCTTAAATTTTTTGCAGAATCGGATGGAATGTCGCAGCTGGCACAGTTGACATTCATAAAGCCTAGAGAAAGAAACCGAAAAGTTTATTAGTGCATGGCATAATTGTAGAGAGAACTATGTTAGCTGGGTTATTGAATGACTAGGGATAAGTCATGTACGAGTGAGAAGTGAGAGTATAGTGTAGCAGTGATGGAATGAGAGCTAGAATAAACATGAGAGATATGAGTAACAAAAAAATGTAACTAGACGGTGAGCTGATGTTTGAGTGGATTGTACTTTATTGAGAGGGGAGAACGCATAGCTTGACGATGGGCCGAGTGACAATTCCAGTTTGCGTCCGTATGTCAGCGACTCGAGCGCGTCTATCTGGGCCTAGGTAGGTGTTAACAATGCGGCCAAGTCGCCATTCCGCGGGAGGGATCAATTCATCTTTTATTACGACCAAATCTTCCACTTGAAGATCTCGTGCTGGATATTTCCGCTTGTATCGTTTGTCCAATTCGACCTAGTATTCCTCTTTCCATCGCCGACTGAACTGGTGATGGAGGATTTTAACTTTCTCCCACCGATTGATTAATGATAGATTCCCCTTCTCGAGTTCAGGTATAGACATCAAGGGGGCACCTCGGAGAAAATGTCCCGGGGTTAAGGGCAGGAGTTGAGTGGGATCATCACTAATGGGAGAAAGAGGGCGCGAGTTCAGCACCGCTTCGATGCGGATTAGGAGAGTTGACACTTCTTCAAACGTAAATCTATGATTGAGAGTGATTTTTTTGAAGTGTGTCTTGAAGCTTTTTACAGCAGCTTCCCATAACCCACCCATATGTGGGGCACTGGGGGGTATGAAGGTCCATTTAAAACCGTGAGCACTATATTTTTGAGCAATATCGTGTGCGCAGCTTTGAATAAAATGCTCGTATTCCTTTAACAGAGTTCGGTTGGCGCCTACGAAGTTGACACCATTGTCAGAAAGCATTTTCTTAGGCAAGCCGCGCCGGCCGACGAATCTTGCAAACGCAGCACCGAAAGCTTCTGACGTGAGGTCAGAGACTGCTTCTAGGTGAATGGCTTTCGTCGCGAAACAAACGAAAACGCCTATATAGCCTTTGAGAATTGGCGCTTTTCGCAACAAAGATGATTTTAATTCTACGGGACCTGCCAAGTCGACACCGGTCACCGTGAATGGGGGGGAAAGTCTACCCGTTCAGGAGGCAGAGCAGCCATGATCTGCGTCTGCATCTTCTGTTTGTATATTGTGCACACTTTGCACTGGTTGATGCAATGTTTGATTTTGTTTTTGAGTTTTGGGATATAAAACTCTTGACGCACCATTCTAAGCATGAGTCGGTGCTCCGCGTGAAGTAGAGTTTCATGCGAGAATTTGAGGAGCAGGGAACATAGTCGTGACTTTTCAGAAACAATAATGGGATGTCGTTCATTATAGCTGAGTGATGCATTCGCTAGACGACCATTCACTCGTACGACAGAATCTTTGTCGAGGAAGGGATTCAAAGCCAAAAGGGAACTTTTCTTTGAAACAGGCTTTGCATTTTGAAGATCTTTATACTCTTCGGGGTAGCATAAGATCTGTGACTGTTTCACGAGGCGTATTTTAACGAAATTTTATTCATCTTGAGTTAACTCTCCCGAGTTTTTTGTGAACTCATTACTCGTATTATGCAGACAATTGTGAGTAAATCTGAAGACATAGGCTATTACTCGTAGAGCTCGAGGGTATGATGAAAACCTATTCAGAATGTCTTCTTCAGGTATGGACGAATGGAGCACTTCTACCTTTCTGGTTTCAGGTACGACCAGTTGGATAGGGTGCGCTTGGGGCCACTTATCCTGGGTATAAAGTAGCCACTGAGGGCCGTGCCACCATAAATTGTTTTTTTCAAGATCGAGTCCGTGTGATCTTCTACCGGAACGTCCCCGAAATTGGAGCAGAACTGGATCAGCTGATCTGACGCGAAGATGAATTTTGCCTTAACGCTCATCTTGGAAAAAGACCTGAGGACGCGCTTAGATTGAGTATCCACTTTGTCTCAAAAGAACTTTTCTTAGAGGTTACGCAAGAGTGATTTAGAGTGGGACCAAAAATTCAACAACTTTGAGGAAATACTCTGATAATATTCAGAAGTTGCGTTGGGTGGCAGCTCTGAATATTCGCGAGAAGAGTTTTAAACAATTTTGTATATAAAAAAATATTGAGAATTTTTTTATAACGAAGAGTGTAGAGAAAAAAATTTTTTCTTCAGCTTCAATGCTTTTGAGAAAAAATTGAAATATTCAGCGTTGCACGGAGTTTTTATAACAAAGAGTGTAGAGAAAAAAAAAATTTTTTTCCAGCTTCAATGCTTTTGAGAAAAAATGCACGGAGTTGGCAACACTGAATTTTGTATAAAAAAATATGGAGAAATTTTTATAGCAAAGAATGTAGTGAAAAAACTTTTTCTTCAGATTCAATGCTTTTGAGAAAAACAATTGGGGTATTCAGCGTTGCACGGAGTTGGCAACTCTGAATTTTGTAAAAAAAAAAATATGGAGAAATTTTTATAGCAAAGAATGTAGTGAAAAAACTTTTTCTTCAGATTCAATGCTTTTGAGAAAAACAATTGGGGTATTCAACTCTGAATTTTGTAAAAAATATTGAGAAATTTTTATAGCAAAGAATGTAGTGAAAATTTTTTTTTTCAGATTCAATGCTTTTGAGAAAAACAATTAGGGTATTCAGCGTTGCACGGAGTTGGCAACTCTGAATTTTGTAAAAAATATTGAGAATTTTTTATAGCAAAGAATGTAGTGAAAAATTTTTTTTCAGATTCAATGCTTTTGAGAAAAACAATTGGGGTATTCAGCGTTGCACGGAGTTGGCAACTCTGAATTTTGAAAAAATATTGAGAATTTTTTATAGCAAAGAATGTAGTGAAAAATTTTTTCAGATTCAATGCTTTTGAGAAAAACAATTAGGGTATTCAGCGTTGCACAGAGTTGGCAACTCTGAATTTTGCATAAAAAAATATTGAGAATTTTTAATGTAAATGCATATACCAATATGTAAAATAAAAAAATTTTTTTTTTCGTGAACAACAAATTTTGCTGCCTAGTGTACCAACTATCGTTTGGTATTATATGTGCGGCAATGGAGCTTTTTTTTCCTATAATATGAGTGTATGAGTGTGTGTGTGTGGTTTGCGAGTTGGTGCAAAAAAATATATATGGAGAATATATTTTAGAAAAAAATACCTTCCGCCCTTGGGACTCCCAACAAGGGTCACTCCAGGTTGCTACGAAATGCAGCTAGATCTGCTGCTGCAACGCAATGCTGTGCTTTTTGCAGCCGTTGATAGCACCACCGAAAAAAAATGGAAATCGTGGGCACTGTTGGGATCTTTTTGAGGTTAGATGCTAAATTTTAGATGCGTTTTAATTTGCTAACTTGCCAAACTTAGCCGCTGCCACTGTTGTGCACACAAAGAGATTGGCGCAGCTTTTTTTTTCTTTTTGTTCTTTGTTGTCTCGGTTGCTTTGCACAATTAAGAAATTTATTGAATTCTGTGTTGTTGCTTTTTTTTTCAATCACTTATTGGCACTTAATTTTATTGAATTTATTTAATAAATACGCTGTTTGTGTTCTATTTAGAAGTTTTCTTGAGTTTCAGTATATTTATTTTATGAGGTATTAAAACGAATGAAATTATAAACGCCAATAGTTTATAGAGCTAAAATGAAACGCAACGCACGACGGTTGGAAAGAGAATGTGCGATTTCTATGATTTTCTTTTGATGCTTGTTTTTTTAGCACACACACAAACTCAAAGTTATGACTTTCAATTTTTTTCACAATCACTTATTGGCACTTAATTTTATTGAATTTATTTAATAAATCCGTTGTTTGTGTTTTATTTAGAAGTTTTCTTGAGTTTCAGCAATTTTATTTTTTGAGGTATTAAAACCAATGAAATTATAAACGCCAATAGTTTATCGAGCTAAAAGAAACGCAATGCACGACGGTTGTAAAGAGAATGTGCGATTTCTATGATTTTACTTTCTTCTCTCATAGAGAGAATGACTTTTTACTGCGATTGCTGTTGAAAAAGATTTGTGGCGAGCTGCATGCAGCCTGCCATCGACCCCACACTCTCACAACTCCACACCTTCAAAAAAAAACAACACAATTGGCAGCTTTCCGCTCACCTCTTTCCTTTCCCTGTGGTTGGCATGCTTTGTAGTTGATTGATGTTTAGGAACCAAATGTTGCCTCTGTTTATGGATGATGCTGAAATTGTAGAGCTTAATTATTTATTTAGGGTTAATAAATTTTATGGAATTTGAATGGATACACCAGTGGAGTATGTAATCCATTGCGGTTCTGGGTGAACTCGAAGGACAATGTTGGAATCGGTGCTATTTTTATCGCCAAATTGCTCCGGTCATAGGGGGCGGGAGCAATTTAGCGCGTAAAAATAAAACGCGCTCGCGATGATAGGCTTTCGGTAGCCTACCATCTTGAGGTTAGAGTTAGGAGCTAAAAATGAGGAAAAGAAGTTGTGCTCCTCATTAACCACCAAAGGTTGTAGGGATCTCTGTTAAATGAAGAGTATCATTTAACAGAAATAACTCCACAAAATTTGGTTATTAATTAGGGGGTAATTAATAACAAATTAAGTAGTGCGTTTTTGAACATATTTATTACCTTATCGGCTGGTGGTTGAAATAAGAAGAAAGGAAAATTAACAAAAGAGAATATGTACATTGCAATTTCAATTAAGCTTAAGGCCCAGCTTTTAAGCTGGGTTTAGTTTACAGTATTTTAAGTTCAATAATTTAAACTTTTAATTAAAGCCGCAGGCTTGAGCTGCGTTTAGTTACAAAGGTAAATTTAAGAGAAAAGAGTAAATTCATAAAATTCATTTATATAAAAACCATTTGGATACGCATCGGGGCGTAGACAGAAAGTATTGGGAATGTTATTGTGAAGTTGGAATAATAGGTCGTACAGCATCGGAATTCAGTTTCGTTAAACTTCTTTACGCATACCAATGATGCATTAGAAAAGGGGCGTGGCACATACAAGAATTCAGTATTTGACCACAATTAACACATGCCGTTACACTCATAACATTTTATGGGCGTCGGGCAAGGGGCGGGTGATAACGTTCACCACGTTTAAAAAACATGTCCATTCAGCTATTTAAAAAACATGAATAATTGGGATAATATCGAAACAAATTTTAACTATAAATTTTAACTATAAAATTTTAAACTATAAAGAATAGTGCCATAGGCGCACAAAGAATATGCATAAATTAAAGAGACATTACATGCAAAGAGATCTAAAGTACGTAAGAGATAGAGACACCTAACGTGAAATAACGTCCAGAAACGCAAACTTTGATTGAGATGAAAAGTGAGTAAAATTGACACAAAGAACCGATTTTTTAATTTTATATTTTATCAAGAAGTGCCATCTAGTTTTGAAAGTTGGTAATGGGACTGTGTCTTGGAAGTATGTACAAAATTTTCCAAATTCAATTTCACCCAATAAATACAATAGGAATTGGAAAAAATAGCCTTGATAGAAATTTTTTCGTTCTGGTTTAACCATAGTTAAGTACTTTTGTAAGTTTTGCAAGTTTTGCCTTAGTCAAATGATATGACTGATTGCAAAACAATACAATTAATGCTTCTCACCGCTTGAGGCATTGTCGACGATAATAGGCGTGTTTTATTCGTTCTGGTTAAACCAAATAGGTTCTAAATAACATGCAGAACACTAACAAAAAGATGAACTTGCTCAGTAGCTAGTTCATCTCGTTGAACTATTTTTTTTCCCTACGGCTCTGTAGATGTCGCTATTGTTTTAGTTTGTGGCCGCATTCGCAAGTAAGAGTTTGGTTTACAACCCTTCTTAGTCACCCAATGCTGGCAAAAGAAACATCTGTGCTGTTTAGTCATATCATCGTCGACAATGCCCCAAGCGGTCAGAAGTAGTAATGGTATTGTTTTGCAATAGGGGCCCTCAAACGATACTACATGTCCATCCGACCTGTCAAGTCATCACACATGTAGTATCGTTCGTGTGCATGAAATCTCGCGGCAAAACTGCCGAACGTAAGAAATATTATATTTTGACGCGAATTTTTTTATCTTTACCTAAAATTGTGATGGTTTAGAATATTTAAAGCAAAAAACATAAAAAGAAATGTTCAAAACAATTAATTTTAATATTTTTAATTGATTTTAACTCTTCGGCAGCTAAAAAATAATGAAGTCTATCCAAAGTCTATCCGTCATGTGCGATGTGTGTGAGGGCAACGAAAAAAGTCCCGTTACTTTATCGAACTACATGTATGTCCGTCATGTAGTATCGTTTGAGGGCCCCTAATCAGCCGTTTGGTCATATCATTTGGCGACAATGCCCCAAACGGTCTAAGGCAAAACTTACAAAGCTTTAACTAATGCGATCTATTCGTTCACTGGTTAAACCAGAACGAATAAAACGCAGCTATTGATCAATTCAAAATCAAGAGTATGCAGCCGTCATTTTGATTCTTCTTGCATTGGAGGGTCACGCCTTAACAGTTGTTCAATTCCAACCATACATACGTACAGGGACATTTTTCAGAACTTAAATGTAGGTATATTTTGGTGCTTTTTAATGATTAAAATATTTTTTCTTTCATCCAGTTTGGTTCAGTATGTGTCTATCTTTAAATTTAAACTTCACCCAAAAAAATCCAGTAGTAAACATTAATAAAAATGTATTTAAATGTAAATTACAAATGTAAATTAGTAACACACCGTCCAAATAAAAATGTAATTCTTTTTACTAATTTCAATTATTTACTTTACTACATATTTTTTTACTACAGAAAATAAATACATTTACATTAAAATTAATTTATATTTATATTTTTTGCGGCCTTAGTGGCTCATATTTTCGATTAATTTTACTATGAAAAGCAAGAATTTACATTGTAAAGAGTTTCGCCCTTGTACATTTCATCAAAATTTATTAAAGTGTCCCCAGTATGCAACCAATAATAGTCAAAAAAACTTACTTTTATGTGGAAAAATTCGATTGGATCAAGTAAAGAAACTCTGAAAATTTCATTCGCAAGTAGTATTTTTGATTTGTTTTAAGGAGGCTTTACACAATTTAAAAAATTTCTTTTTTGTCGAGTACAGAGGAAAAACTTTCCGTTTAATATTTTATCTCGTATATCAATATAACTAATAAATTTGTTAATTACTGTTACTTAATTTTTATATAACGTATTGATATTTTACCACGAAAATGCATTTATCACATGCATTTATTGTGAAATATACAAAAATATGCGCAGTAAATATGCAAAGGAAATTTAAAGATGTTATGATGTCAAAAAAATCATAAGAAAATCTTTAAATAAAATTATATTACTTTTTAAATAAAATTATATTTTTAGTAATTTTAAAAAATATAATAAAATAACTAGGAACTCCAAAAACTTTTGGTTATTAAAAGGGCTACAAACTCCACCTAAATTTTTTCCCACCGTGAAATTTACACAAATAAAGTAATAATTCAAGAAATAAACTCAGTATATAAATAAACAGACAGGTAAGCAGGCAGATATTGCGTTTTTCCCTTTTATTTGTGAAAGCAAATATTTCACTATCCTGAATAACCAAATATTTATATCCAAACAAACCCTAATCAAAGAACTTTTACTAAATTACTGAATTACTGAAACTCTTTTATCTCAAAATATTGAAATACGTAGGTGCCGCACTCTTCGTTATGACGGCAGTATAGCTATAAGTTTAAGCTAAGCACTCCCACGAACTTATTCTGTAAAGTACAGAAATGTTACAGATCAATAATGGTAACAATGCACTTACCCATTATTGATCTGTAAATTTCTGTAAAGTTTAAATAAGTTCGCGGGAGTGCTTAGCTTAGTTATACTGCCGTCATAACGAAGAGTGCGGCATCTACGTATTTCAATATTTTGAGATAAACGAGTTTCAGTAATTTATCAAAAGTTCTTTGATTAGGGTTTGTTTGGTTATAAATATTTATTCAGGATAGTGAAATATTTGCTTTCACAAATAAAAGGGAAAAAAGCAATCCTATCTGATTATGTATATACTGAGTTTATTTCTTGAATTATTACTTTATTTGTGTAAATTTCACGTTAAAATTTTAAGCAATTGAGCACAAAATTCGCAATATTATTTTATTAATTTTATTAAAGAAAAAACAATAAAACTCATTTTGATTTTTATGCTATATGCCGCACTTTTCCTTATGACGGCAGTATACGCTTTCAGTATAAATATTATTAATTGAAACCATTAATCGTCATTCATTGATGTGTGTAAAGACTCCGAAACCGCTGAACCAATGTTTATAAAATTTTGCAAGGAAAGTATTGGGAATGTTATTGTGAAGTCTGGTGCTGATATCAAAAAGGGGCTTGGCACCTCAAATATAGCTCAAAATTTTCGATACAATAAATAATATATTTGGAATTTGGAATAATAGGTCGTACAGCATCGGAATTCAGTTTCGTTAAACTTCTTTACGCATACCAATGATGCATTAGAAAAGGGGCGTGGCACATACAAGAATTCAGTATTTGACCACAATTAACACATGCCGTTACACTCATAACATTTTATGGGCGTCAGGCAAGGGGCGGGTGATAACGTTCACCACGTTTAAAAAACATGTCCATTCAGCTATTTAAAAAACATGAAAAATTGGGATAATATCGAAACAAATTTTAACTATAAATTTTAACTATAAAATTTTAAACTATAAGAACAGTGCCATAGGCGCACAAAGAATATGCATAAATTAAAGAGACATTACATGCAAAGAGATCTAAAGTACGTAAGAGATAGAGACACCTAACGTGAAATAACGTCCAGAAACGCAAACTTTGATTGAGATGAAAAGTGAGTAAAATTTACTCAAAGAACCGATTTTTTAATTTTATATTTTATCAAGAAGTGCCATCTAGTTTTGAAAGTTCGTAATGGGTCTGTGTCTTGGAAGTATGTATTCAAAATTTTCCAAATTCAATTTCTCCCAATAAATACAATAGGAATTGGAAAAAATAGCCTTGATAGAAATATTTTCGTTCTGGTTTAACCATAGTTAAGTACTTTTGTAAGTTTTGCCTTAGTCAAATGATATGACTGATTGCAAAACAGTTAATTAATGCTTCTGACCGCTTGAGGCATTGTCGACGATAATAGGCGTGTTTTATTCGTTCTGGTTAAACCAAATAGGTTCTAAATAACATGCAGAACACTAACAAAAAGATGAACTTGCTCAGTAGCTAGTTCATCTCGTTGAACTATTTTTTTCCCTACGGCTCTATAGATGTCGCTATTGGTTTAGTTTGTGGCAGCACTCGCAAGTAAGAGTTTGGTTTACAACCTTTCTTAGTCACCCAATGCTTGCAAAAGAAACATCTGTGCTGTTTAGTCATATCATCGTCGACAATGCCCCAAGCGGTCAGAAGTAGTAATGGTATTGTTTTGCAATAGGGGCCCTCAAACGATACTACATGTCCATCCGACCTGTCAAGTCATCACACATGTAGTATCGTTCGTGTGCATGAAATCTCGCGGCAAAACTGCCGAACGTAAGAAATATTATATTTTGACGCGAATTTTTTTATCTTTACCTAAAATTGTGATGGTTTAGAATATTTAAAGCAAAAAACATAAAAAGAAATGTTCAAAACAATTAATTTTAATATTTTTAATTGATTTTAACTCTTCGGCAGCTAAAAAATAATGAAGTCTATCCAAAGTCTATCCGTCATGTGCGATGTGTGTGAGGGCAACGAAAAAAGTCCCGTTACTTTATCGAACTACATGTATGTCCGTCATGTAGTATCGTTTGAGGGCCCCTAATCAGCCGTTTGGTCATATCATTTGGCGACAATGCCCCAAACGGTCTAAGGCAAAACTTACAAAGCTTTAACTAATGCGATCTATTCGTTCACTGGTTAAACCGGAACGAATAAAACGCAGCTATTGATCAATTCAAAATCAAGAGTATGCAGCCGTCATTTTGATTCTTCTTGCATTGGAGGGTCACGCCTTAACAGTTGTTCAATTCCAACCATACATACATACGTACAGGGACATTTTTCAGTACTTAAATGTAGGTATTTTTTGGTGCTTTTTAATGATAAAACGAATTCAAATATTTTTTCTTTCATCCAGTTTGGTTCAGTATGTGTCTATCTTTAAATTTAAACTTCACCCAAAAAAATCCAGCAGTAAAAATTAATAAAAATGTATTTAAATGCAAATTACAAATTTAAATTAGTAACACACCGTCCAAATAAAAATGTAATTCTATTTACTAATTTCAATTATTTACTTTACTACATATTTTTTTACTACAGAAAATAAATACATTTACATTAAAATTAATTTATATTTATATTTTTTGCGGCCTTAGTGGCTCATATTTTCGATTAATTTTACTATGAAAAGCAAGAATTTACATTGTAAAGAGTTTCGCCCTTGTACATTTCATCAAAATTTATTAAAGTGTCCCCAGTATGCAACCAATAATAGTCAAAAAACTTACTTTTATGTGGAAAAATTCGATTGGATCAAGTAAAGAAACTCTGAAAATTTCATTTGCAAGTAGTATTTTTGATTTGTTTTAAGGAGGCTTTACACAATTTAAAAAATTTCTTTTTTGTCGAGTACAGAGGAAAAACTTTCCGTTTAATATTTTATCTCGCATATCAATATAAACTAATAAATTTGTTAATTACTGTTACTTAATTTTTATATAACGTATTGATATTTTACCACGAAAATGCATTTATCACATGCATTTATTGTGAAATATACAAAAATATGCGCAGTAAATATGCAAAGGAAATTTAAAGATGTTATGATGTCAAAAAAATCATAAGAAAATCTTTAAATAAAATTATATTACTTTTTATATAAAATTATAGTTTTAGTAATTTTAAAAAATATAATAAAATAACTAGGAACTCCAAAAACTTTTGGTTATTAAAAGGGCTACAAACTCCACCTAAATTTTTTCCCACCGTGAAATTTACACAAATAAAGTAATAATTCAAGAAATAAACTCAGTATATACATAAACAGACAGGTAAGCAGGCAGATATTGCGTTTTTTCCCTTTTATTTGTGAAAGCAAATATTTCACTATCCTGAATAACTAAATATTTATAACCAAACAAACCCTAATCAAAGAACTTTTACTGAATTACTGAATTACTGAAACTCTTTTATCTCAAAATATTGAAATACGTAGGTGCCGCACTCTTCGTTATGACGGCAGTATAACTATAAGTTTAAGCTAAGCACTCCCACGAACTTATTCTGTAAAGTACAGAAATGTTACAGATCAATAATGGTAACAATGCACTTACCCATTATTGATCTGTAAATTTCTGTAAAGTTTAAAATAAGTTCGCGGGAGTGCTTAGCTTAGTTATACTGCCGTCATAACGAAGAGTGCGGCATCTACGTATTTCAATATTTTGAGATAAACGAGTTTCAGTAATTTATCAAAAGTTCTTTGATTAGGGTTTGTTTGGTTATAAATATTTATTCAGGATAGTGAAATATTTGCTTTCACATATAAAAGGGAAAAAAGCAATCCTGTCTGATTATGTATATACTGAGTTTATTTCTTGAATTATTACTTTATTTGTGTAAATTTCACGTTAAAATTTTAAGCAATTGAGCACAAAATTCGCAATATTATTTTATTAATTTTATTAAAGAAAAAACAATAAAACTCATTTAGATTTTTATGCTATATGCCGCACTTTTCCTTATGACGGCAGTATACGCTTTCAGTATAAATATTATTAATTGAATACCATTAATCGTCATTCATTGATGTGTGTAAAGACTCCGAAACCGCTGAACCAATGTTTATAAAATTTTGCAAGGAAAGTATTGGGAATGTTATTGTGAAGTCTGGTGCTGATATCAAAAAGGGGCTTGGCACCTCAAATATAGCTCAAAATTTTCGATACAATAAATAATATATTTGGAATTTGGAATAATAGGTCGTACAGCATCGGAATTCAGTTTCGTTAAACTTCTTTACGCATACCAATGATGCATTCGAAAAGGGGCGTGGCACATACAAGAATTCAGTATTTGACCACAATTAACACATGCCGTTACACTCATAACATTTTATGGGCGTCGGGCAAGGGGCGGGTGATAACGTTCACATGTTTAAAAAACATGTCCATTCAGCTATTTAAAAAACATGAAAAATTGGGATAATATCGAAACAAATTTTAACTATAAATTTTAACTATAAAATTTTAAACTATAAAGAACAGTGCCATAGGCGCACAAAGAATATGCATAAATTAAAGAGACATTACATGCAAAGAGATCTAAAGTACGTAAGAGATAGAGACACCTAACGTGAAATAACGTCCAGAAACGCAAACTTTGATTGAGATGAAAAGTGAGTAAAATTTACACAAAGAATTTGTTGTTATATCCAACCAAAATTGTTTGATATCTATCTGTTGTACTGTAAAAGAACATAGTTCTTATTGTACTAATGTATACTCAATAAAATTCAAATTAAATTCAAATTCAAATTAAACCGATTTTTAATTTTATATTTTATCAAGAAGTGCCATCTAGTTTTAAAAGTTCGTAATGGGTCTGTGTCTTGGAAGTATGTATTCAAAATTTTCCAAATTCAATTTCTCCCAATAAATACAATAGGAATTGGAAAAAATAGCCTTGATAGAAATATTTTCGTTCTGGTTTAACCATAGTTAAGTACTTTTGTAAGTTTTGCCTTAGTCAAATGATATGACTGATTGCAAAACAGTTAATTAATGCTTCTGACCGCTTGAGGCATTGTCGACGATAATAGGCGTGTTTTATTCGTTCTGGTTAAACCAAATAGGTTCTAAATAACATGCAGAACACTAACAAAAAGATG
Organism: Dichetophora obliterata; assembly: GCA_963920525.1. NCBI lineage: Eukaryota > Metazoa > Arthropoda > Insecta > Diptera > Sciomyzidae > Dichetophora > Dichetophora obliterata. Next base: position 66,297,569 of record OY986438.1, on the reverse strand, counting down.
AACTTGCTCAGTAGCTAGTTCATCTCGTTGAACTATTTTTTTCCCTACGGCTCTATAGATGTCGCTATTGGTTTAGTTTGTAGCAGCACTCGCAAGTAAGAGTTTGGTTTACAACCCTTCTTAGTCACCCAATGCTGGCAAAAGAAACATCTGTGCTGTTTAGTCATATCATCGTCGACAATGCCCCAAGCGGTCAGAAGTAGTAATGGTATTGTTTTGCAATAGGGGCCCTCAAACGATACTACATGTCCATCCGACCTGTCAACTACATGTCATCACACATGTAGTATCGTTCGTGTGCAAGAAATCAAGGCGGATGGACATGTCTGATGGAAGTTGAAAAATTTTGACTTTTTTATAAGTACGTCCGACATGTAGTTCCGTTTCTGTAGTAAAAAAATATAGCTATAAGTTTAAGCTAAGCACTCCCACGAACTTATTCTGTAAAGTACAGAAATGTTACAGATCAATAATGGTAACAATGCACTTACCCATTATTGATCTGTAAATTTCTGTAAAGTTTAAAATAAGTTCGCGGGAGTGCTTAGCTTAGTTATACTGCCGTCATAACGAAGAGTGCGGCATCTACGTATTTCATTATTTTAAGATAAACGAGTTTCAGTAATTTATCAAAAGTTCTTTGATTAGGGTTTGTTTGGTTATAAATATTTATTCAGGATAATGAAATATTTGCTTTCACAAATAAAATGGAAAAAAAGCAATCCTGTCTGATTATGTATATACTGAGTTTATTTCTTGAATTATTACTTTATTTGTGTAAATTTCACGTTAAAATTTTAAGCAATTGAGCACAAAATTCGCAATATTATTTTATTAATTTTAATAAAGAAAAAACAATAAAACTCATTTTGATTTTTATGCTATATGCCGCACTTTTCCTTATGACGGCAGTATACGCTTTCAGTATAAATATTATTAATTGAATACTCTATTATTAATTAATTACTATTATTAATTGATTAATCGTCATTCATTGATGTGTGTAAAGACTCCGAAACCGCTGAACCAATGTTTATAAAATTTTGCAAGGAGAGTATTGGGAATGTTATTGTGAAGTCTGGTGCTGATATCAAAAAGGGGCTTGGCACCTCAAATATAGCTCAAAATTTTCGATACAATAAATAATATATTTGGAATTTGGAATAATAGGTCGTACAGCATCGGAATTCAGTTTCGTTAAACTTCTTTACGCATACCAATGATGCTTTAGAAAAGGGGCGTGGCACATACAAGAATTCAGTATTTGACCACAATTAACACATGCCGTTACACTCATAACATTTTATGGGCGTCGGGCAAGGGGCGGGTGATAACGTTCACCATGTTTAAAAACATGTCCATTCAGCTATTTAAAAAACATGAAAAATTGGGATAATATCGAAACAAATTTTAACTATAAAGCAGAAGAACAGTGCCATAGGCGCACAAAGAATATGCATAAATTAAAGAGACATTACATGCAAAGAGATCTAAATTACGTAAGAGATAGTGACACCTAACGTGAAATAACGTCCAGAAACGAAAACTTTGATTGAGATTTGATTTGAGTGAGTAAAATTTACACAAAGAAACGATTTTTTAATTTTATATTTTATCAAGAAGTGCCATCTAGTTTTGAAAGTTGGTAATGGTAAAATTAAACTTTTAATACAGGCTTTTTTCGCTTAAAAATTTTTAATGGGACCTGTGTGTGCTGAAACAATTATTCGCACAAAACAATTATTCTGCTGCGAAAATTAATGGTAATAAGTACCTACGTATTTAGGTACTTTCCGTGATTTATTCTCTTAAACTACTTCTTGTTTCTACTTTTATATTTTTAAACAGAGCGCAACACTGGATTCACTGGATTCAAACGTTGTTCGATCAGAAGGAATCTTTTTTCGTTCACACTATTTACTGTTTACACCGGGCAAACAGTGTTCGCGATAAAATATTCTTTCAACTGTTTAGTCGTTTATTAACCATGAGTTCCGCATTGCAGTGAATGCTGATTACACACTTTCTATTGAAGCAGATCAGTGTTCATTACAACTGTTTTAAGTTATTAATTAACGTTTGTGACTAATTAGTTACAACATACAGGAGTATAGAATCAGCATAGAAATAAAAAAACATTATTAACAATATTCCGACTATTTTTGCACTGGAGACCATCTTACGGTACAATTTTTACAACATAGATTTTTTTTTGCATTATTTAGACAGATCTCACCACAAACATGAGTTAGAAATAAAAACACAGAAATAAATTGCATAGAAATAAAGTTCGAATACTGAATTCCATTATTTATAATATTTTCGACTACTTTTGTACTGTTTCCATGTTTTACAAAAAGCACCAAGATTTCAGTTTTCCATTAAATATGGCGGCGATATTGAGAGCAGAGCTGAAACAGAGCCAATCAAATGAGTCGACCGAAAACAAATCGTACTGAGAGAATTTTGTAGTACACTTGCAACTGGATTGCTAATGATAACATGTTGCGAGTGTGAGCGGCCAGAGGAGAGGAATGAAAACACCAGCAAAGTCAAGCAACAACGAAAACAAAACAAAATCACAGATCATATGGCAATTAGAAACTCTTGAGTATCCGAATTGACTATTATAAATGAAAATGCAAAAAATCTAATTGTCACTGTTTTTAGCGCATTTAGCTATTTGCATGTTTCCTTTTCTATGCCGAATTGGTTTCGTTTTATCCTCAGCTGAACGTTGCTGTTGTTGTTCTTGTTATCAGCCATATTTCTAACATAGCCGAAATTGTTTTGTTTTGTTCTTAGCTGAATAGATAGAAACCAAGCAAATATCCCATTTTCATGATCATTTTGTTTGAAAATATTTTACATATATGTATTACGAAATATTTGCAACATATATTTTCCTTCTTTTAATTAGATTTGATATGAAAAATATTAGATTATTATTGTGAAGAGTTCTAAATATTTATGTATTTGAAATTTTTTTAAAATAATTTTCAATACAAAAAAAATCTATTTTAACAATTTAAGAAATGTACTTATTAAAGTCCTTACCGCATCAATAACATATATACAAAGCCAACTTTTGGTTACATAAAATCGAATCAATGAGGTTATACTACACACTATTCTTAGGCTTATGGGATTATCTATGTATTCATCTAAAACCTGTTTATTCATCTTTGGTTTGTATATCCATCTCTGGACAGTTCAGAAAATCATTTATCTGTACATATTATATTTTAAAGGATTGCGAAAAAGTCCATTAAAAGAAAACTTCATGGTTTTGTTTTTACAATTCATTGATTGATATCAGCAAATTTTGTCGCTGTTAGAAAAATGTGTTCAAAAATTATGTGAAATGAAGATAACTTGTCTAAATGGAAAACTGTTCCGCTTTACAAGATTTGTCTTTATGTTTGTAAAAAAATTAAAAATAAAGTAACGTAGTAGAAAGATATATGAACATATAATTAAATTTAAAGTTATAAAAAGTCGATATTAGTTAGTCGATATAAGAAGTAATAAAAACAGCATTGAAGTATTTTTTAAAAAACCTGGTATGTACATCGATCTATATTTAATTGTTATTTTAAATGAATTATCAAACAAAAACATCAGGTGAAAAGTACCAGAGTAGTGTTATTTTACTATTCGAAAAAAATTTAAATTCTTTCCTGTTGAAATAACAAACTTTTAAAAAGCAACATTTTCGAAAATGCTAATAAAAATGTTGATGAAATAATTTCTGAGACAAAACTTAAAAATTACAAAAAAAGTTGTGTTATTACTTTAAATTACTTAATCATTATGACATTTTTTTACTGAAAGTAAAACATTAATTTCGAGTTTGAGAATTTGTATGTTATATTTTATAAAAACCGCAAAAATTAAAACTAGTCAATGAGATTACGTTGGATAACCTGGTCGTTTTGAAAGTTTTTCCTGGAAGTGTAACGTTTTGAATATTTTGAGTTTGAGTATTTTTGCGAAAATAATTCCTATAAATCCAAAAATGCAAAATTTTAAAAAATAACATAACAGGCGTTTGTGGCAACTTTTCCAAAAAAAAAGCGAAAGTTAAAAAAAAAGTTATAACTGTTGAAATTTGACAGTTTCTTAAAAATCCTCAAAGTGACTGTTTCTGGCATATTGATCAATTCAAAATCAAGAGTATGCAGCCATCATTTTGATTCTTCTTGCATTGGAGGGTCACGCCTTAAAAGTTGTTCAATTCCAACCATACATACGTACAGGGACATTTTTCAGTACTTAAATGTAGGTATATGTAAATGTAGGTGTTTTTTAATGATAAAACGAATTCAAATATATTTCTTTCAGTATGTGTCAGTGTGTTTGGTTCAGTATGTGTCTATCTTTAAATTTAAACTTCACCCAAAAAAATCCTGTAGTAAAAATAAATAAAAATGTATTTAAAACAAATGTAAATTAGTAACTCACCGTCCAAATAAAAATGTAATTCTTTTTACTAATTTCAATTATTTACTTTACTACATATTTTTTAACTACAGAAAATAAATACATTTACATTAAAATTAATTTATATTTATATTTTTTGCGGCCTTAGTGGCTCATATTTTCGATTAATTTTACTATGAAAAGCAAGAATTTACATTGTAAAGAGTTTCGCACTTGTACATTTCATCAAAATTTATTAAAGTGTCCCCAGTACGCAACCAATAATAGTCAAAAAACTTACTTTTATGTGGAATAATTCGATTGGATCAAGTAAAGAAACTCTGAAAATTTCATTCGCAAGTAGTATTTTTGATTTGTTTTAAGGAGGCTTTACACAATTTAAAAAATGTATTTTTTGTAGAGTACAGAGGAAAAACTTTCCGTTTAATATTTTATCTCGTATATCAATATAAACACATATTTGTTAATTACTGTTATTTAAGTTTTATATTACGTATTGATATTTTACCACGAAAATGCATTTATTATGTGAAATATACAAAAATATGCGCAGTAAATATGCAAAGGAAATTTAAAGATGTTATGATGTCAAAAAAATCATAAAAAAATCTTTAAAATTATACTGCTTAATTAAAATTATATTTTTAGTAATTTTAAAAAATATAATAAAATAACTAGGAACTCCAAAAACTTTTGGTTATTAAAAGGGCTAAATTAATTGTCCTTAAACCTAAATTTTTTCTCGTTTGTCTGTAATACCCTACAATATTCATTTTACTTATTTACATCACTACAAATTTAAACAAATAAATCAATGCATTTATCTTAATATTTTCTCATTTTGTTTCTAGAAAATCTTCCTTATTTTTAAAAAAATTAAAATGAATCCTCAAAAAAACTACTACTGGGTATTCTAACTAGTTTATTTATAAATTGACATAGAAATATAATCACGCATTCCGTAAAAAAGTAAACTGCAAATCGACAAAATCAACTTTATGCAAACTAAAAATGTTTTGTACCGTACTTCAGCACATACTATGTGCAGTAAGAAATAAAAGAAAAAACGGTTTTTATATTATTTTAGCGTGTGAATTTTAACATAGTAAACGCATTTTTAGTAAGCGAATTTTTTTTTTATTTTTCGTGGTAAAATATCTATAAATAAACTCAGTATATACATAAACAGACAGGTAAACAGGCAGATATTGCGTTTTTCCCTTTTATTTGTGAAAGCAAATATTTTACTATCCTGAATAACCAAATATTTATAAGCAAACAAACCCTAATCAAAGAATTTTTGATAAATTACTGAAACTCGTTTATCTCAAAATATTGAAATACGTAGATGCCGCACTCTTCGTTATGACTTCAGTATAGCTATAAGTTTAAGCTAAGCACTCCCACGAACTTATTTTAAACTTTACAGAAATTTTACAGATCAATAATGGTAAGTGCATTGTTAAGTGCATTGCAACTAAATTGTTAAATTTAAACCTGCTTGTCAAAAGTAACATTCAGCCACGGTCTCATAATACGCATTATACGTTCTGTATACACCGCGTTTTTGTGTCGTAAGCCGAGTATGTTAAATCCCGTACAAATTTCTTAGTGCAAACTACGCTGCTGTAAACTTACCGAACATACGCTGTTTACATCGCCAATACGGCGTTCAGTGAATACCACTATAATTTTTTTTATAAATATCGTCGGAATTAAGAATTCGATCTAAATTTACATATGTACATTTTGGTAACATTTTTTGGGCGTTGCAAAAAGCTTGGTCGCACAGCTTCGGAATTAAAAACTCGACCTCAATTTACGCATTCAGGTTTACTCATAACATTTTATGACATTTTTCATGGAGGCTTGCGATATCGAATAGCTTTGGAGTTATACTGCGGTAGAAAGCAGTATTCGACTTTAATGTACAAATGCATTTTTATTGATTTTATTTTATGGGCATAGAGAAAATAGCACCTCCAATACAACCCAAATGTGTGCTATTATATAGCTTTAGAGTTATAGGTCAAACAGCGTTGGAATTCAGTATTCGACCTCAATGTTCACATGCAGTCTCATTGATTACATTTCATGGGTGTTGAACAAGCAGCGTTGAACAAAAACAACAAAAAGCGTTAGAATTTAAAACTCGACCTCAATTTACTCATGCAGTTTCTCTGAAAACATTTTATTGTCAATTGCATTAGCAATTGCAAGGTATAGCTTTGGAGTTATAAGTCGCAGAGCGTCGGAATTCAGTATTCGACCTGGTTCTTTTCTTGTACAAAGTGGTTGTTGTAAATATAATAAAAACCGAAAATTGTAATTTTTATACATATCACTTATTACAATTTATTATCTTTATTACGTATCACTTTTACACAAAAACTTTCGCAGATTGACACAAAATTGTTTGAAGCGAAGATTTTATGCCTCGTTTTTTGAGTTGCTTGAGTGAAATCTCAAAAACGACCATACACCTTTTTTAAGTTTTTTTTTTATTTTTTATTTTACAGACCCCTTAAACGTTTACACACTTCGTCACACCCTTTGACTTTTTCATAAACTTCAGAGTTTTCAGTCCAACATTAAAACGAATCAACTGAGTAAGTTTTTTAAATTTTCAGAGTGACCTCTAAGGCAAATATAAAATAAGCACATTTTAAGTGTTTGTTTTTGCGTTGCCATATGGAAACGACATTCATTGTTTCGGGATAATACAAATTAATGCCGAAAATTTCTAAAAATAATCTCAACGCATTCTGGTGGTGAGCATTAATGGATTAATCTGTATACACTCGCCTCAAATGAGGCTGACCACTGGCTGGCTCACATCGAAATTAGATTTCTTAAAACAGTTTTTATATTTGCAATTGTTGACAAGCGCAAAGTTTTAACAAATTATGTACATACATATTTTAGTGATAAATACATTTTTTAAATTAAATTTGATGAAAAAAACGAAATCTACGAAAATTCTGTGTGATAATCTTAAAAATCCGTATTTTGCGTCTGTTGTCCGTTTATCTGTGCAAGGCTTAAATATCCGTGGAAATCCGTCATTTTCTAAAATTATGAATCGATATATTCAATATCAAAGTGATACTTGAATGATTTCTTACAGTTGAAAAAATATTTCTAAACTGTTGGTGGGAAAAATTTAAACAAAAATTTAATAAGAAATAGTATTTCTTTTTAATATCAAAATTAATATCAAAAAGGACAAAATTAATATCATTTAAAATTTGATCATTTGATAATCTATGCAATAGCTTAAAATGATTTTTTGTTTCTATGGCGTTTGATTTTGACGTTTTAAAGCCATACAGGTTTACTATTTTAATATATTACTTAAACTATTATACCGCTTCTCCTTGTAGAATACTTTGGTTTAACGTGAACGTTGATTTGGTGTTTGCTGCAGACTTTGTTGATCTCATTAAACAAATGTTGCTTTAATGTTCACTGCAGGGGCCTGCATCTCAAAAGAAATTTAATGAAATATGATAAAAAAACAAAGAAGCCATTCGCGTCGAAATTCAAAACTTTGGTAAAAATTTGGCTGTAGGTCAAACAAAAATTCATTGTATTATTTTTTCTATAGTTTTTAAGATATGAGAATGTTGCTTATGTCAAACAAAAGGAAATTGTTTTTACTTTATTATCCTTCAAAAAATTGAAAAAGTTAGTATACGAGATACGCAAAAACTGTCCAGGTCTCTGTCAAAACTGTCAAACGTATCTCTAATTTTTAACTTTAATTTTCATTATTTTACAAAAACCATTATTTTGAAGAGACATTTTATGGTGATAAAAAGCAGTCTACATGTGAAGAAAATCCGGCTGGTGGATCTTTCTTTGAGTTATTGGTTTATTTATGTTTCCAGTGTAAGCACTTGGCCATTAATTACAGAATACTTTCTGGGAATACGGAGATGTGATATGAGTCAAGCACATCACCTAACCTTTGGTAATGTTCAACGCCCATGAAATGTAGAAACTGCATGTGTACATTGAGGTCGAATACTTAATTCCGACGCTCTTCGACCTATAACTCCAAAGCTATACAATACCACAAATTTGGGTTGTGTTACGCCCATAAAATGTAATCAATGAAAAGGCATTTGTACAATTAATTCAAATACTAAATTCTAACGCTGTATACCACCAAAGTTCCCGGGGAATCAGAAAAGGGAATTTTAAAAATAGCAGATTTTACAGATGCACGGTTCTGTAACTTTTCTCACCGCAGTTCTCACCAGATTTTCTCACTTTGGCGTCATTCTCCTTGCACTGTCTCTGTAATAAAATGAGAAAAATCGGTGACTTGTCTTGCTTGTTTCAATTCTACTTTCAAAGGAACTCGATTAACGAAGTGTTTCTGTAAACTTATGAATGCAAAATTTCAGAGAGATCTAACGGCGATCTCGATAAAAACTATTGGTAGCGCGAGTTAACATTGTCTAAATATGCTACTCAAATCGATTGCAGTTCTTACTATGTTCTAATTAGGTGAGAAAAATGGTTGCTTTTTTGTGCAACAGTCATATTCAATGAAGTTTTGGAAATAAGTATACATCATAAATATATATAATAAATGCTTCTACCGGGTACAAGGTATCATCATAAATTTTTCATGTAGATTATACAATATTATATTTACTACAATGTGTATAATAAACACATACACTGTATATATTTTCTAAATTTGGATTGCTGGATTAGTTTGTACTGCTTTATATTAAGACAGTTGAGAAACATTAATTGGCATTAAAATTTCCAAAATATTCTTGAATACATATTATGCAAGCACTTTTAAAAACAACTTATGCATGCAAATTTTCAAAAAGATCAGACACGTGCAGGAGCGATAGCATCAACTTGAATATTAAAAAGCCCACGTCAGATTGCGACTTGCAAGTATGCTAGTTTACAAGCGAACTGCACGAAATCCCAAGTAAAGGAAAACTTGATGCCTTCGGCAAAAAGCTTGAAATTGAAGGCAAGTATCCAAATTAAAGCAAGTATCCAAAAACTTCAATGAGCTTGTGTTGAGGAAACTTAAGCGTATAAGGGCATTTTAGGGTTCTGTGGACTCCGTGGTTGCCAGTTGGGTAGCTGATTTCGGAATTGATGTCAAAATTCAAAGTTCAGGATGGCGGATAGAGCTTCCGCATAGATTCTGTCAACGGAATTGATTTCGAAACTAATGTCAAAGTTTGAAAATATAAGATGGAAAATATAGGGTTACCACCTATATTTTACCACAGTACTGTCACCTAATAAAATGTATTTTTAAGATTTTTCAACATAACAGTGTTAGGGAGTCGCTGATTTCGAATCGAAACTAAGAATTTAAAATTAAATATAGTAGATAGGGCGGCCACCTATTTTTGTGAAAACTTCTTTAGGCGCGTTGAACGCTTTTGGTAGAGGTAAATCTTTGGTTTACGTCATCGTATTTTTCCGAGGAACTCTCGTCATCGATACAGACAGCAAGGATAACAAGATAATGTAAATTAAAGGTGTTAGTATATAAATACTTAAGTTAGGTTGCAATAAGATGTTTGCAACCAAAACTTATTATTAATTCACTTTATATTGGTCTATGTATGCTTTTAAAGTTTGGCAATTTCTTCAGTTGTTGTATTTGTCAACATTTTTGAAAAATTTGCTTTTACTCACACAGCCGCTATTCATGGTGAGATTTAAAAATGGATCGATCTTCTTCTTTTTCTGCTTTTTTCTGCTGGAACTTCGTTTGCAAACAATAAAAATAATGTATGGATTGAGTGTTTTAACATTTTAATCTTTAAGTTGTGATAAAGGAATATGTTGAACATTGAAATAATTGCATGCATGCTCTTATTTTATACATATCGTCAAATAAAGTTTGACAATTTTCACACTTGTTGTATTTGTCAATTGCTTTTTGTTTTCACCACTGCGGCATTTTATTTTCAGAGTTTCCAACTATCATTGTTTTATTATTTTTATAAAGGCTGTGTATCAAAAGAAAACTTTTCAGTCGTGGTAGGATAGAATATATCAGGTTGAATCAAATTTGTGTGTGTTGAAATAAATTTGTATTTTTTGCTGTGTCAAATGGACGATGAAATTTTGAAAATTATAAATTTTGACGTTTCACATTTCGGTCGTGTTTTAGCGCATATATGTTTTTAATTTGCATTTTATTCAATTTGCGACACACATATTTAATAAGAGTGCTTGTATTTGCAACTTATTTCGTAAACTTGTAATATTGTAAGCTTAATAAACTTGAAAAGAACACAATAATAAAAAAATAAGGAAAGTGCTTGAGTTTGTGTGTGCGTTTGTGTGGGCCAACTATCACCCGGTGCATCAGCAAGTGCAGCAAAGTTAAATTGGCTTTCTTTGCTGACGAACGTCCTCCAAGTGCCACCACCAGCAAGTGCAGTGCAAAATTTTTTGCTAGCCAACATCCTCCAAGTGCCATCACCAGCAGTACAAGCAAGTGCAGCGCAAATTTCCTGATTCTTTTGCTTGCCAACATTCTCTGAGAGTCGCCACGAGCATCACCAACAAGTGCAGCACAATTCAATTGACTGGTCAACTCTCCAATATTTCAGAAGCACCATTTCAGCATGTCTCAAGCGCAGAGGCAAGTTTCTGCCATTATACTCCGGCGTGAATTAAATAAATTGAAAGCGGAGAATTTGCGCTTCATTTGCTTGTGCTGCTGGTGATGGCACTTAAAGGATATTGGCTAGCAAGAAATTTGCGCTGCACTTGCTTGTGCTGCTTCTGGTGGCACTTGGAGGATGTTGGCTAGCAACAAATTTTGCACTGCACTTGCTTGTGCTGCTGATGGTGGCACTTGGAGGACGTTCACCAGCAAAGAAAGCCAATTTAACTTTGCTGCACTTGCTGATGCACCGGGATATCGTTGGCTCACGCACACACAAACTCAAGCACTTTCGTTATTTTTTTGAAGTGAAAACTTCTTTAGGCTCGTTGAACGAACTTAGTAGAGGGCAAATCTTTGGTTTGCGTCATCGTCATTTTGCGAGTAACTCTCGTCATAAATACAGACAGCGAGTAGGTTTTTAAATGACGCTCTTGGATCTTGACTACCTCAGCAAATGTAGCAAGCAACCATCAATAAGTTCCTCTGCTGACGCATCGTTTTTTCGCTCCCTTTGCTCCGCTGCGAAACATTGAATGATATTGTTTTTCATTGTATATGTAGAGCTGCTGTAGGTTAAAATAAAATAAATTTAAAATTATTGATACTTGGTTTTTGTTTGACTTACCATGAAGTCCCTTTTGATGTCACCACTTGAGATTTTGCTACCAGGCAAACAGAAAACATAGCAAGCAAAATGCGGTTTATTTTCTGAGAACGATTCGTTCATCCCCTCTAACGTTGCACAACAGCTGTTAACCTTTCCATTCTCACTGCGTTGTTGTTGTAGATTTGCCATGTAATTGATGTTGCAACTGCTGGAATTTTTTTTAAACTTTTTTTTAGCTACAATCGGCATATGACAACTGATTTATTTTAGATAAGAGTATAAATTTTTGAAATTTTGTATAAATAGCTGAAACTATTTCTTTCAACTAAATGTACTACCATATCAAAAATTCATATAATTTTTTAAATTATTTAATTATTGAATTAATTTGAAAATTTAAATCTTATTTATATCTTTTTATATAATAACACAATATACATGCACGCTATATATAGTTTGTGTTGTGTATCAAAATAAGAATATATAAGAAATAGATATAGTATATAAAATATATATAATTTAATATAATAAATGTACGTAGACAGTTTAACCGCCTAGTGTTGTAAATTGAAAACTCAAACCAACGACAAGCAAGACACGAGAGGTAATAGAATTTCGTATAGAAAAAGTGTTGCTCCTCATGTCTTACTTGTCGTTTGTTTGCGTTTTCGATTTACAACATTAGGCGGTAAGATATAGAACGCTTGTAATAAGCAGGCTGTAGTTATTCAATCACAACTGTAAATATAAATTTATTTTGCAGGTTTTTTGTGTAAGTGTTTTTATGTAAATATATATAAAGTGTAAATAAGTGTACATAAATACTTCGATTGTTATATGCCGACTGTAGATACAAAAACATCTACAAAAAATTCAAGCTAACTGCACAACAACAATTACCAAGCAAATCTACAACAAAAACGCAGAGCGAATGACATGATCACAGCGATTGCGCAGCGTTAGAGGGGTTGAACCGAATTGGTGGCGAAAAATAAATAGCACTTTGCTTGCTATTTTTTCTATTTGCCTGCATGCAAGATCTAGAGTGGAGGCATTGAAAGAGACTTCACGACAGTCAAACAAAATACAAATATGAAAAATTTAAACTTAATTTTACATGAATTAAATTGTGAGCTTTAGATCAAGTAAGTTTTTTAACGAAGGCAACAACAACAAAAACAACAACAACAACAACAACTCTGTATAGAGTCAATCACTTAGCTGACTAGACAGTCTGTTTCGGAAATTGCTCATTTTCCTCTTCAGTAGTCTTTGTGTGGTTAAGCTGTGATCAACTCACTGTTTAAACTAGTATATGATTTTGAGATGAGATGAATATTGAAATAAATAATGAAGCAACTAGAACAGATGGCAACCTTGATAGAGCCAATTTCGGTGATCTATAAATAGCCTACTGCTTTGAAATGCCATATGATTAGCAGCCATACAATTCAAAAGAATGAATTCTAAAATCTGCGCACTCATATACTAGTTTGCGGCGTACGTGAAAATGGTTAGCTGAAACCGAATCCGTTGTCAGAGTTTCAAAATTATGACATTTTTTATAATAGAGTTGCCATCTAATACTATGTATTTTAAAGAGTTCATTTAACGTCATTTAACAGTGTGAGGACTCTGAATTTGAACTCAGATTTTTTCTAGGCTTTTGCAATCCTCTTATACACACATAATTATTTTTTGAAGTGAAGCTTTTTATGCCTCGTTTTGTGATTTGCTTGAGAGAAATCAGACTTATTTTCCATACACCTTTTTCTTAGAAGTGTTTCTGGGTTTTAATTGCGTCTATAACAACAAGAGGATATGAAATATTTCTTTGTAGGCGGTTCAAAATCGAACTCGCACCATTTCGATCCAGAGCTCTACACACTAACCTCTACTATGTACAAAACCCTTTGTGTCGTGATGTGATTCATTCAATATTAAGTATTAACTGAAGCTATGTTGTAGTAGATGTTAGGAATTTATTAAAAGGATTGTGCATTAGCTATCCTGCATGTGAATGCATGAAGGTATGACGCAACAGATTACAAAAATGTATTAAAAGGATTGTGCATTTTACATATTAAGTACATTGAGAATGCGTGATGCTATGATGCAGCAGATCACAAAAACCGATCAAAAGCATTGTGCATTAGCTATCCAAACAACAAAAGTAGCAAGGTTCCATTGAGGGCGAAAATTTAAATGACATAAAAAGATTTTTTTCATAAAACATAACATTTAATAAAACCATAGCTATACACATTTTTATATACACATATATGAATTTAATAAATATTACAATATACACACAGAATCCTTTAAATCAGCGTTGGGCGCCAGTGTTGCAGCGACGATTCTAAAAAAAATATCAATGAAAAGGTCAAAAAAGTATCCACTTTTGAAAAAAATAGTATCAAAATCCAAAAACCAATTATTTATTAATTTTTTAACACAAATATACAATTTTAATATTTTTAAATAATGAAACCCAATTTTTTAAGCTTCCATAACAATTTTATTTATTTAATTTTTAGACTAACACATATTATTATTAAAATATAATAATAGACAAGCGCGTCGGAAGCGAATTTAATCGGGGGGGGGGGGGGGGTCAGTTCAAATGGTGGTGCAAAAAAAGTTCACCAAAATTTCTTCACATGAAACATGAAAGAGAGAGAAAGAAGAGGAAAATATATAATACAAAAATATTATCGTTGTAAAAAACCGATATTTTGAATAACTTTTCTTTTGAAATTGTTTATCTAGCTAAAAAAGTGGGGGCAACTGCCCCTTTCCCCCCGCTTGATACGCCAATGATAATAGATATAAAACATGGATAATAAAATTAAAAAGCAACAACAAAAATTTCAGTACTTCTGTCTATTATATATGTTGCTATTGACCTTTAATTAAATTTATTTTATAAGTATAATATTTAGACAAAAGCAACATATAATTGCATAAAAAAGAATTAAGTTGTTTAGTTTAGTGTGAAATATATTGTGAAATATATTGACTTTTAATTTTATTAAGCTAACATTGCAAGTTGAAACCAAATATTAATTGAAAGCATTTTTCTTAAAAACTTGAACTTTTATTTACGTAAATAATACAAAAACAATATTCCAACTAAGTTTTTTATGCATCTGATTCTAGCTAGGTGGCGTTAGAACAAGTAGTCGTTTTCAGACAGGGTCAAGATATTTTGTTCCCATTTTGTCGGAAACAAAATTTTTTTTAAGTTTTGATTATAATTTGGATTATTCGTATATAATAAAATTTTATAATATTGAAATAAAAACCAAACAATTAAAAACAATGTTTGAATCTGAATTGGAATGTGATTTATGTTTCGCAGAAAACCTTTCTGAAAGAATGTTTAGTTTGCCACTGGAAGCAAACTAATATAATTTATTTACTTAGAATAAAATGCTGGAGCAATAATGACAAAGAAGAAATAATAAACAGATGACTAAAAATAAAAACTGAACACCTTGTGTACGCAGTTTGTGTAGGGATATAAACACACAAACTTGCAAATCTAGGTAACAATTATTTCGCTCAGTGTGCGCATTCGAGAGCGCACCAATACTAACAAGACAAAAAACTGTGACTGTGTTAGAATGCCCAGCCCTACTTTAAATCCATGGACTTAAAAATAAAAATAAAATATTTAATCCTTTAAAGGGAAAAATATATATTGGATTTATTCCAGTGGATAACGACGTTGACGCTTGAGGGCAAACTCGTTAACGAGATTTTCCATGTTGAACTTTTTTACCATTTCTGGTTCCACAGCCATCAGCATGAAGTGACTTAAAAGGTCATCTCCCATTGTTGTACGAAGATACGACTTCACTCTCTTTAAAGTGAAGAAAAATCTTTCGTTGGATGCGGTAGTCACTGGCAGTGTCAAAACAATTCTGTAAATTGTACAATTCTAAACTCTATATCTTTAATATCTTTAATTGATTTTGTTTTATTTTGTTTCAAATATTCTCTCGCCACACTCAATTGATTCCTGAAAAAATTTCATCAACATGGGTGGAATACATTTTAAAAAATTGTATTATTGAATCTTCGGACAACAATGTTTCCGAATCCGGATCAAATGTTTCTTATTTATTCATTAGCTCTATGTTTTCTTGATCAGAAAATTATGAGTACACAATTGTTGCTTTTTTGCTGAAATTTGTATGTTAAATACTGCACTGTGAACTCTCGAGGAACTCTATATAGAGAGCATATATAAAGGAGAGAAGGCATCGAAACATTAACAGAACGTTAACAGAAATCCAACGATCCAAATATTAATACGGTTCGAACAATTGGTAGCCAGTGTGTGTTGCCAGCAGCACAGACTCTGCCAGCAGAGGTAGACGAAAAGAAAAAAACCACCACCAAATGCGAGACAAGCAACAACGAAAAACAAAACAAATACTCCAATTGAATTTTATGAATGAATTGGAAAAAATTAATAAACCATTTGTACTGCTACTTATTGGTATGTTTATGTGTTTACGCAGAATTTGTTTTGTTCTTTGCTTGACGTTGTTGTTATGCTCTATTTTATGCTTTTGATCGTGTTTCCGATATTTTTCTTGTTTTGCTGAGCTGAAATAAAAGAAATTGGCCAATTTGTGCTGTTTCTTAGCTAAGCCAAATATGAAACAAGTGAATGTCGTTATGGCTTAACAAATTATTTCAATGCGCGAAATAGCGAATATATATTTTATTAATCTATACTTATTTTATATATTTTATCTTTCAATGTATATATTGTAATATTTTATCTACATATATTTTAACTATGTTTTGTAAAATTCTAATTTATCTACAATCTTCTGGCCATGTATGAAAAATTAAAATGTTTTGAAAATTAAAATTATGACTTTTTAAAAACGTGACGTTTGCAATAAAAAACCAGTATGTATATGAGTTTGATAGGAGTGCGCTAAATTATCGCAAGTTGATCTTTTTGTTGTAAATTGAAAAACATATGAAAATTTTTGGACTTTTTATATATTACTCTTTTTTTCACATAAAGCCTTACTTTGTGCATAAAACTGGTATGCACTTCGTTTGTTATTGAATTGTTCCTAAAGATGAGCTATATAACATAAAAATCGGATAAAAATTATCAGAGTTTTGATATTTTTATTTGTAACACGAAAATAGAGCATAACAACAACGTCAAGCAAAAAACAAAACAAATTCTACATAGACACACAAACATAAAATAAAATTGGTAGGTTTTTGGGGTAGTTCTAATATATTTTACCTTAAAACCAGGGTCTGATATGTTAGTAGCCCTGGAACTCCAAAATTTCTTCTAACTAAAATCAGAGAATTTATTTTTATATTGTTGAAGCCATTTGTTGTTAGATAAGAAACATAATTACATCAATTTTTTATGATTTTTTTTGTGTTCGAAATGCCAAAAACTTTGAGCATTTTTGAAAAAAAAAACAGCAAGTTTCAACAGCTATAACTTTTTTATTCGAATTTTGGTTTTTGTAATTGTTTGCTTGAAAAAGCTTAAGACTATACTTTAGACAACCGTGGATTTAAAATTTTTCATTTTTGAAACTTTTTTGGTAAAAATGCTCCAACTCGAAATTTACAAAATGTTACACTTCTAGTAAAAAATTTAATAACGACCAAGCTATTCAACGTAATCACATAATTTGTTTGTTTTTTAATTAAATGCTGTTTTAGAAAACATTTCAATAGCAGTTTATTGTAATTTTTTCAAATTTGAATTTTTTAGATTTATTTTTACTAAATACGAAAAAATTAAATTATTCCAAAAATTAAAATATCAAAACTCTGATAATTTTTATCCGATTTTAATGTTATGTAGCTCATCTTTAGGGACAATTCAATAACAAACGAAGTGCATACCAGTTTTATGCATAAAATAAGGCTTTATGTGCAAAAAATAGAGAAATATATAAAAAGTCCAAAAATTTTCATATGTTTTTCAATTTACAACAAAAAGATCTACTTGCGATAATTTAGCGCACTCCTATCAAACTCATATACATACTGGTTTTTTATTGCAAACGTCACGTTTTTAAAAAGTAGTAATTTTAATTTTCAAAACATTTTCATTTTTCATACATGGCCAGAAGATTGTAGATAAATTAGAATTTTACAAAACATAGTTAAAATATATATAGATAAAATATTAAAATATATACTTTGAAAGATAAAATATATAACATAAGTATAAATAAATAAAATATATATTCGCTATATCGCGCATTGAAATAATTTGTTAAGCCATAACGACATTCACTTGTTTCATATATGGCTTAGTTAAGAAACAGCACAAATTGGCCAATTTCTTTTATTTCAACTCAGCCAAACAAGAAAAATATCGGAAACACGATCAAAATCATAAAATAGAGCATAAAAACAACATCAAGCAAAGAACAAAACAAATTCTGCATAAACACATAAACACAAACACCAATAAGTAGCAGTACAAATTGTTTATTTAATTTTTTCCAATTCATTCATAAAATTTTGTTTTTCGTTGTTGCTAGTCTTGCATTTGGTGGTGGTTTTTTTCTTTTCGTCTGCCTCTGCTGACAGAGTCTGTGTTGCTGGCAGCACACGCTGGCAACCAATTGTTCGAACCGTATTAATATTCCGATTGTTGGATTTATGTTAACATTCTGTTAATGTTTCGAAGCCCATCTCTCATTTATATATTCTCTCTGCTTTATAATAATGAAATTGTGGTTTCCTCTGGCTCAGACACGAATATCTTCTAAAAAAAACACAATCGTTCTTCTAAAAGCGGTGATGACACGCAGCTTATAGTACGATAGAATTTTGTCAAAATACGCGGAAATGGTGCTTTTGAAAGAACAATCGTCTTTTGTTTATAAAACTGATTTAATCAGAAGATTAGAAGAAATACCATCCCATTTCGTATCGCTGGCGCTCTAGTCCATGACACAAAGAACGATAACGATTTGAATATTGCGGTGAACTGTACTTTAGTCTGGCCAAAATAATATATAACGCAATAATTATATAATCAGATATATTTTAATTATAGTATGCGTTAAAATTGGTATATTAGTTAAATGAATCTTGTAAAAATTAGACGAATTTACAAAATAACAGTATAACCACGGTTATATGGTTTTATTGAATAATAGTATCAGATCAGCTACTCAATTGATGCCGCTGCATTGAACGGGTTGAAAATTATCACAAGATGCCAATTATTTTAGGTGTAGATTTCAATTGCGAATTCAGATATGAATGTTCATATGCATTTAAGGAAAGAAAAAAAGGCATTTTTACGATTTTTTAAAAAGTTAAAGCATTGAACAACGATGTAAACTTTAGTAAGAATTATAATGAAACATAATTTTAAAAACTTTTTTATGCCAAAATGTTGGTATGAGTAAGAAATTTAACATTTTCGAAGATGTGGGTATGCTTTCAGTGAAAAATAGAAAGTTACAAGCAAAAACCTATTTTTACCAATAAGACCCTTCAGGACAATCAAATTGCTTCGGCAGATTTTCTCCAATTTAAAATAAGTATACAGAAATCTTATAATGAGTTCCTCTAACTTTTAAGACCCCAAACGGCTGAAATTTTGCATTGCATTTGATGAAACACGGTGCATTGCATTTGATAATAAAATGTTTACAGAGAAACTGCATGAGTAAATTGATGTCGAATTTTGAATTCTGACGCTTTTTGAGCTCGTTCAACGCCCACAAAATGTAATCAATGAAGCTGATTACGTCCAACGGACGTTGGAAAAAGCTTTGAAGTTCTTGGTCGCTCAGCTTCGGAATTAAAAACTCGACCTCAATTTACGATTCTGGTCTATCAGCATCAATTGAGTAGCTGATCTGATACTATTATTCAATAAAACCATATAACCGTGGTTATACTGTTATTTTGTAAATTCGTCTTATTTTTACAAGATTCATTTAACTAATATACCAATTTTAACGCATACTATAATTAAAATATATCTGATTATATAATAATTGCGTTATATATTATTTTGGCCAGACTAAAGTACAGTTCACCGCAATATTCAAATCGTTATCGTTCTTTGTGTCATGGACTAGAGCGCCAGCGATACGAAATGGGATGGTATTTCTTCTAATCTTCTGATTAAATCAGTTTTATAAACAAAAGACGATTGTTCTTTCAAAAGCACCATTTCCGCGTATTTTGACAAAATTCTATCGTACTATAAGCTGCGTGTCATCACCGCTTTTAGAAGAACGATTGTGTTTTGTTTAGAAGATATTCGTGTCTGAGCCAGAGGAAACCACAATTTCATTATTATAAAGCAGAGAGAATATATAAATGAGAGATGGGCTTCGAAACATTAACAGAATGTTAACATAAATCCAACAATCGGAATATTAATACGGTTCGAACAATTGGTTGCCAGCGTGTGCTGCCAGCAACACAGACTCTGTCAGCAGAGGCAGACGAAAAGAAAAAAACCACCACCAAATGCAAGACTAGCAACAACGAAAAACAAAATTTTATGAATGAATTGGAAAAAAATGAATAAACAATTTGTACTGCTACTTATTGGTATGTTTGTGTTTATGTGTTTATGCAGAATTTGTTTTTTTCTTTGCTTGACATTGTTGTTATGCTCTATTTTATGATTTTGATCGTGTTTCCGATATTTTTCTTGTTTGGCTGAGCTGAAATAAAAGAAATTGGCCAATTTGTGCTGTTTCTTAACTAAGCCAAATATGAAACAAGTGAATGTCGTTATGGCTTAACAAATTATTTCAATGCGCGATATAGCGAATATATATTTTATTTATTTATACTTATGTTATATATTTTATCTTTCAATGTATATATTTTAATATTTTATCTATATATATTTTAACTATGTTTTGTAAAATTCTAATTTATCTACAATCTTCTGGCCATGTATGAAAAATGAAAATGTTTTGAAAATTAAAATTACTACTTTTTAAAAACGTGACGTTTGCAATAAAAAACCAGTATGTATATGAGTTTGATAGGAGTGCGCTAAATTATCGCAAGTTGATCTTTTTGTTGTAAATTGAAAAACATTTGAAAATTTTTGGACTTTTTATATATTTCTCTATTTTTTTCACATAAAGCCTTACTTTGTGCATAAAACTGGTATGCACTTCGTTTGTTATTGAATTGTTCCTAAAGATGAGCTATATAACATAAAAATCGGATAAAAATTATCAGAGTTTTGATATTTTTATTTGTAACACGAAAATAGAGCATAACAACAACGTCAAGCAAAAAACAAAACAAATTCTACATAGACACACAAACATAAAATAAAATTGGTAGGTTTTTGGGGTAGTTCTAATATATTTTACCTTAAAACCAGGGTCTGATATGTTAGTAGCCCTGGAACTCCAAAATTTCTTCTAACTAAAATCAGAGAATTTATTTTTATATTGTTGAAGCCATTTGTTGTTAGATAAGAAACATAATTACATCAATTTTTTATGATTTTTTTTGTGTTCGAAATGCCAAAAACTTTGAGCATTTTTGAAAAAAAAAACAGCAAGTTTCAACAGCTATAACTTTTTTATTCGAATTTTGGTTTTTGTAATTGTTTGCTTGAAAAAGCTTAAGACTATACTTTAGACAACCGTGGATTTAAAATTTTTCATTTTTGAAACTTTTTTGGTAAAAATGCTCCAACTCGAAATTTACAAAATGTTACACTTCTAGTAAAAAATTTAATAACGACCAAGCTATTCAACGTAATCACATAATTTGTTTGTTTTTTAATTAAATGCTGTTTTAGAAAACATTTCAATAGCAGTTTATTGTAATTTTTTCAAATTTGAATTTTTTAGATTTATTTTTACTAAATACGAAAAAATTAAATTATTCCAAAAATTAAAATATCAAAACTCTGATAATTTTTATCCGATTTTAATGTTATGTAGCTCATCTTTAGGGACAATTCAATAACAAACGAAGTGCATACCAGTTTTATGCATAAAATAAGGCTTTATGTGCAAAAAATAGAGATATATATAAAAAGTCCAAACATTTTCATATGTTTTTCAATTTACAACAAAAAGATCAACTTGCGATAATTTAGCGCACTCCTATCAAACTCATATACATACTGGTTTTTTATTAGATAAACAAGATAAACAATTTCAAAAGAAAAGTTATTCAAAATATCAGTTTTTTACAACGATAATATTTTTGTATTTTATATTTTCCTCTTCTTTCTCTCTCTTTCATGTTTCATGTGAAGAAATTTTGGTGAACTTTTTTTGCACCACCATTTGAACTGCCCCCCTCCCCCCCCGATTAAATTCGCTTCCGACGCGCTTGTCTATTATTATATTTTAATAATAATATGTGTTAGTCTAAAAATTAAATAAATAAAATTGTTATGGAAGCTTAAAAAATTGGGTTTCATTATTTAAAAATATTAAAATTGTATATTTGTGTTAAAAAATTAATAAATAATTGGTTTTTGGATTTTGATACTATTTTTTTCAAAAGTGGATACTTTTTTGACCTTTTCATTGATATTTTTTTAGAATCGTCGCGGCAACACTGGCGCCCAACGCTGATTTAAAGGATTCTGTGTGTATATTGTAATATTTATTAAATTCATATATGTTTATATAAAAATGTGTATAGCTATGGTTTTATTAAATGTTATTTGTGATTTGTTTTATGAAAAAAATCTTTTTATGTCATTTCAATTTTCGCCCTCAATGGAACCTTGCTACTTTTGTTGTTTGGATAGCTAATGCACAATGCTTTTGATCGGTTTTTGTGATCTGCTGCATCATAGCATCACGCATTCTCAATGTACTTAATATGTAAAATGCACAATCTTTTTAATACATTTTTGTAATCTGTTGCGTCATACCTTCATGCATTCACATGCAGGATAGCTAATGCACAATCCTTTTAATAAATTCCTAACATCTACTACAACATAGCTTCAGTTAATACTTAATATTGAATGAATCACATCACGACACAAAGGGTTTTGTACATAGTAGAGGTTAGTGTGTAGAGCTCTGGATCGAAATGGTGCGAGTTCGATTTTGGACCGCCTACAAAGAAATATTTCATATCCTCTTGTTGTTATAGACGCAATTAAAACCCAGAAACACTTCTAAGAGAAAGGTGTATGGAAAATAAGTCTGATTTCTCTCAAGCAAATCACAAAACGAGGCATAAGAAGCTTCACTTCAAAAAATAATTATGTGTGTATAAGAGGATTGCAAAAGCCTAGAAAAAATCTGAGTTCAAATTCAGAGTCCTTACACTGTTAAATGATGTTAAATGAACTCTTTAAAATACATAGTATTAGATGGCAACTCTTTTATAAAAAATGTCATAATTTTGAAACTCTGACAACGGATTCGGTTTCAGCTAACCATTTTCACGTACGCCGCAAACTAGTATATGAGTGCGCAGATTTTAGAATTCATTCTTTTGAATTGTATGGCTGCTAATCATATGGCATTTCAAAGCAGTAGGCTATTTATGGATCACCGAAATTGACTCTATCAAGGTGATCAAGGTGATTGACTCTATCAGATGGCAATCTGTTCTAGTTGCTTCTTTATTTATTTCAATATTCATCTCATCTCAAAATCATATACTAGTTTAAACAGTGAGTTGATCACAGCTTAACCACACAAAGACTACTGAAGAGGAAAATGTAGCAATTTCCGAAACAGACTGTCTAGTCAGCTAAGTGATTAACTCTATACAGAGTTGTTGTTGTTGTTGTTGTTGCCTTCGTTAAAAAAACTTACTTGATCTAAAGCTCACAATTTAATTCATGTAAAATTAAGTTTCAATTTTTCATATTTGTATTTTGTTTGACTGTCGTAAAGTCTCTTTCAATGCCTCCACTCTAGATCTTGCATGCAGGCAAATAGAAAAAATAGCAAGCAAAGTGCTATTTATTTTTCGCCGCCATTTCGGTTCAACCCCTCTAACGCTGCGCAATCGCTGTGATCATGTCATTCGCTCTGCGTTTTTGTTGTAGATTTGCTTGGTAATTGTTGTTGTGCAGTTAGCTTGAATTTTTTGTAGATGTTTTTGTATCTACAGTCGGCATATAACAATCGAAGTATTTATGTACACTTACTTACACTTTATATATATTTACATAAAAACACTTACACAAAAAACCTGCAAAATAAATTTATATTTACAGTTGTGATTGAATAACTACAGCCTGCTTATTACAAGCGTTCTATATCTTACCGCCTAATGTTGTAAATCGAAAACGCAAACAAACGACAAGTAAGACACGAGGAGCAACACTTTTTCTATACGAAATTATATTACCTCTCGTGTCTTGCTTGTCGTTGGTTTGAGTTTTCAATTTACAACACTAGGCGGTTAAACTGTCTACGTACATTTATTATATTAAATTATATATATTTTATATACTATATCTATTTCTTATATATTCTTATTTTAATACACAACACAAACTATATATAGCGTGCATGTATATTGTGTCGAAGAGTGCGGCATCTACATATTTCAATATTTTGAGTTAAATGAGTTTCAGTAATTTATCAAAAATTCCTTGATTAAGGTTTGTATGGTTATAAATATTTGGTTATTCAAGATAGTGAAATCTTTTGCTTTCACAAATAAAAAGGGAAAACGCAATATATGCCTGTCTGTTTATGTATATACTGCGTTTTTTCTTGAATGATTGCTTTATTTGTGTAAATTTCACGTTAAAATTTTTAGCAAATGAGCACAAAATTCGCAATATTATTTTATTAATGATCAAGAAAAAAAAACTTAAAACTACTTTTTATTTTCATGCTAGATGCCGCACTCTTTCTTATGATGACAGTATACGCTTTCAGTATAAATACCATTAATTGAATACCATTAATCGTCATTCATTGAATATCATTAATGTGTGTAAAGACTCCGAAACCGCTGAACCAATGAAATTTTTGCAAGGAAAGTATAGGGAATGTTATTGTGAAGTCTGGTGGTTATTTTAAAAAAAGGGGATCTCAAATATACCCCAACATTTTCGATATCTAATATCTTTGGAATTATAGGTCGTACAGCATCGAAATTCAGTTTCGTTAAGCTTTATTAAGTTAATAAACGCATACCAATGATGCATTAGAAAAGAAGTCGTGGTACTTACACGTATTCAATATTCGACCAAAATTAACATCTGCCGTTCCACTCATAATATTTTATGAGCTTCGGACAAGGGGGCGTGGTGATAACGCTAGTTAAAAAACATGAAAAATTGGGAAAATATCGAAACAAAAATTAACTATAAATATAACTATAAATAAAGAAGAATATGGTAAATTTTATAAATAAGAGCTTATTAGGGAAATTTTCTATGTAAGGGAAGCAATGACACCTAGCGTGAAAAAACGTCAAGAAACGAAAACATAAGTTTGTATACGATTTTTGCTAAAATCCTAGCTTTAATTGAGTGTGTAAATTTTCCTTCACCCTGCTAAAGATTGTTGACAGTGGGAATTTGAAAAACTATAATATGCTCCCGGGGAATCGAAAAAGCAGATCTTGCAGATAGCTCGGTTATATAACTTTTCTCACCGCAGTACTCACCAGATTCACTTTGACGTCATTCTCCCTGCACTGTCTCTGTAATAAAATGAGAAAAATCGGTAACATGTCTTGCTTGTTTCAATCCTACTTTCAAAGGAACTCAATTAACGAAGTGGTTTGTAAACTAAAAGTTGCGAGTCGAATCGATTGCAGTTCTCATTACGTTCGAACTTTGTGAGTAAAATGGTTGCTTGCTTGTGCAAGTTAAGTCTTGTTGAATTTCTTAAAAAAACTTTTTTTTAGTTTAAATCAACTACTTAATTCGGGATCTGTTTTTAGACCAACTTTAACAATTTTTATAACTTAACTATATTCCCTAAAGCTGCGCTGTTATCATAAACTGCACTGCTTTAGCCTGCTATTTTGTTATTTTTTATTTTTAATTTTGCTGACTTGGTTTCTCACGATCGTTGCACTGGAGCAGATGCGCGTGCATTCGTAGACCTAGTGTCAGCATTTATTTTATTTTAGCGCTTTATGTTAACCTTTTTCGTGTTAACTCCTCTGTCGCTAAATTCAAACGTCCTCATTTGATGCTTTAAAGTGTTCGATTACATTTCTTGTTTGTTTGCATTTTTCGGTTCTTGCAAAATAACTTTATTCTTTTAATATTTGATAAAAATTATGATTACAATAAAAATTCCAAGTATTAAGAATATTACATTGGTAGTAAAATATATATTTTTCTTTTTAAGATGCATATAGAGCTATAGTATATATAGTATAGAGTATACAGAGAAAAGGATTTCGATCTGGCGGACAGCCAACCAAGGAAGGACAACTTCACCCGAGCAGCAGGAAAATGATCACCAATGTAATAGTATTGTAAGTTATATCTATTAAATAAATATAAGCAAAATTTAATTGAACTAATACAAATAAATGCACACAAAATATATGAACGTATTATAAAGATTAAGAAGAAAACATACCAATCAGAAAAGTGACAAAAATCATATATATCTAAGAAAATTATATGGCAGAACAAAATAAAAATTTTCATTAAACAAATATGAAAATTTTGATTAATTTAGAAACTAATACGAAAATTTAATTAACAAATATGAAAATTTAATTAATTTGAAAACAAATAAGAAAATTTAATTAACTTCAAAACAAATATGAAAATTTAATTAATTTGAAAACAAATACGAAAATTTATTTAATTTCAAAACAAATCTGAAATTTAATTAATTTAAAAATTACGGAAATTTTGTGGGCTTAAAACCATACGGAAATAGAATTAATTTGATTCCAAACGAAAATTAAATTTATTAAAAACACAAAAGAAAGTAAATCAATTTAAAATTTTGTTTTAAATAAGTTACAAAGGTATCAACAACTACACGGTAATGAATTTAATTGATAGAGACAAACCATTAGAAATGATGAGCAAACTTCAAGATACTTATGAGCCAGATTGTGAAGGGATACCATCGCACACTTCTATACTTGCCAATGCGATGTTGCCCGAGTGGATTATTAGGTTATTTATGAAAAAGCATAAACTAACTCGAGAAAAAGCCATCAAGCATGTCAGGGCTCAAGACGACTACCAACTGCACTTAGATTCTTTAATAGATGGACAAGTGTCCAAGAATTCTGCATATAAAAATAGACCCCAACATTAATTTCAAATTAAATTCACACTGATAAAAACTTAATCTAAATTGACTTAAAACTAAGATAAAACAAATCTAAGTTGAATTTAAAATTCAGATCGGCTATAACTAATATAATACTAAAATGAATCGAAAATAAATCGCATTTAAATAAAAACTAAACTAAAATAAAACTAATATGAATTAACACTAAGTTAAAATTAAAACAATGTAAGCGGAAATTAAATTCGAATAAAACTAAAACTAGTCTAAAATAAAACTCATTTAAATTAAAGTAAAATAAAGAAGAAAACGAAAAAATATATATATACGCTAAAGATTTCAAACTTTCTTGAAATAACAAACATTTGATTAAAATTACATTTCAATAAACTAAGTCTAGCAAAAATAAAGTCAAACACAAACTTAACTGAATCTGTATTTAAATCAAACTAAAACTAAAAAAATCTTATCAAAATTAAAAGGAAAAAAAGAACCAAACTTCTTATAACCTTAGACTTAATTATATGATACGATTAAAACGAAAACAAAAAAAGAAATAAAACAACCACTAATCTAATTAAG
The DNA here is from genome assembly GCA_963920525.1 of Dichetophora obliterata. Lineage (NCBI taxonomy): Eukaryota > Metazoa > Arthropoda > Insecta > Diptera > Sciomyzidae > Dichetophora > Dichetophora obliterata. The sequence goes on along the minus strand of OY986438.1, from coordinate 66,270,031 downwards.
AGACATATCAAATATTTTTTAAATTTAAAATTAAAATTAAATTTAAACAAAATTTAAACCAAAACTAACCTTATATTAAAACTTTAACTAAACTGAAATAAACGAAACTTCGCGTAATATAAAACTATTATATATGCTAATCTAAAATGAAATATAATTTTAAATAATTAATTTTAAACTTAATTTTTTTAAACTAACTAAACTTAAACCAAAATGCAAATAATCATTAAAACTGAACACTATTGAAAAGAAATTTAGTTTGAAGGAATAATACCGAATTGTCTAACAACTAATCTAAATAGAATAACCGTAAATGCAATGCAGAACCTATTATGGGCATGATTCAGGAAATTTATCCCCTACATTTTAGTTCATACAAGACACATACCACAGGCACATAGTCAAAAGACAAACATATTCAGAATAAGATTTAATAGACATCCTTAACCCCTCTGTAATAAATGGACTATGTACAGCATAGAGTATTATGGGCACCATTCAAACCTTCTATCCAGACCATTTTAGAAATTACAAAGTAACTTTCACTCAGTTAATTGTACAAAATTTAGTAACACCAGAAGAACAAGACCAGTGAATTTTAGTAGAACACCGAAGAGCTCACCGTAATGCAATAGAGAACAAAAATCAGATTCTAGAAAAATTTTATTTTCCTCATATGTTAAAAACCTTATTAAACAGTGCAGAATTTGCAATGAACAAAAGTATGACAGACATCCAAAAAATCCAGTTATTTCAGCAACTCCTATACCCAAACATCCAGGACAAATAGTAAATTTAGACATTTGCATAGCAGAAAAAAGACTTATTCTAACAGCAATAAATAAGTTCTCAAAATATGCTCAGACTAGAATACTCCAATCAAGAGCAGTAGAACACGTTGAGGAACCATTGAGACAATTACTAATGACGTTTGGCACCCCAGAAATGTTTGTTATCGACAACGAAAAAGCTTTCAATTCAGCATCGATAATATTTATGCTAGAAGACCAGCTGAAAATCAAGGTTTACAGGACACCACCATTTATGAGTAATACCAATGGTCAAGTGGAAAGATTCCACTATACATTATCCGAAATACTTAGATGTTTAAAAAAAGAAACTATTAGTGAAAGATTTGAAGAACTCTTAGACACTGCCGTTTACAGATACAATTTTACCATACATTTAACGACGAAGTACAAACCAATAGAACTTTTTTTTGGTCAAAGAGTTAGCACAAACCCAGAAATTGACGAAAAAATTAAACAGGACAATATACAGAAACTTAAAGCAAAACAAGACTTAGACATAAAATACCACAACAAAAATAGGAAGGACATAATCAATTACACCCCAGGACAAAAAATTAACGTTAAAATTAACAAAGAAATTAATTACAGATTACTTATAGCAGTTGCTAACGGACAGGTGCAAATACTGGACTATAGTAAGTCACAGCTCATTACTATCGACATCGGAGCAGCAAAGATCCAAACGGGAACATTCAAAACTATACACATAATAGAAATAAATATTTATTTTTTGTAAACGAAGAAACAATTGACAACATTGAAAAAGCTGCAGAGATAAAATATGATGACAAGTATCCAATTCTGTTATCACTAATTAACCAAATCAGACTACATATGAAAAGGCTTAGCGTTCATAGTAGAATAGAGAAAAGAGCAATAGATATATCAGGCAGTGCATGGAAATGGGTGACAGGTACACCCAACCATAATAACATGATAATATTAGAAAACAAAATTACAAAATAACAAAATAACAATAACCAGGTAGTCATAAATAAATTAATCGAAAGCAAAATTAATGATATTACAACCATAACAAATAAAATTATAACAATTCAAGATAATAGTACCAGTAAGTTTGAAATAAGAAATAATTTCGATTTGAAAATTAAATATAAATTAGAATTACTAAAGGAAGAAATAATCAATATAGCCTACGCGATTCATTGGGCGAAAACAAATATTGTTAATTCTTTTATTATAGCTGATAGTGAAATAAGAATAGCAGAAAAAATAACCAATAAAGAAAATATTACTTATTTAAACATTGATGAGGCATTAGAATTTGCGAATGTTAAAATAGTAGCAAGTAAAGACAGTTTAATATATATTATTAGCTTACCTACAACAAATACAGAAAATTGCAAAAAATTAGGAATTAGACCAATAAGAAAAGGAAAATATATTAACAAAATAGACCTCAAAACGATCTTGGTATGTTCTGATGAAATCTACGGATTAAAACATGAGTGTAAAAGTTTTAATAATTAAGAAATATGCTATGAAAATATAACGAATAGTTCATGTATTCCAAAATTACTAAAAATTAAAATCGCGAATTGTACCAAAATTAAGAATGACAATATTGAAAAAATAGAAGAAATATTTTATGATATTATACTTTTGAATGATTATAAAGGAAAAATAAAAATAAATGATGAAAACATTGATCTAGATGGTAGTTATATTATTAAGAATGTTAATCAAACAATTGAAATAAAAAATAAAATATACTTTTCAAAAGTCGTTAGTAGTATTAAGCAATTGCCTGCAATGTTACAATATAAAAAAATGAAAACATTTAGAAGAAATGTTATCTCTAGAAATGTTGAAAAATTTAAATGTTAATAGTACTAAACATATAGAGCTACATAAAAAGAAAAATATAAATTTTACTACCAATGTAATATTCTTTATACGTGGAATTTTTATTGTAATCATAATTTTTATCATATATAAAAAGAATAAAGTTCTTTTACAAGAACCGAAAAATGCAAGCAAACAAGAAATACATTTAGAAAATGTAATAGAACACTTTAAAGCATCAAACGAGGATATTTGAATTTAGCGACGGAGGAGTTAACACGAAAAAGGTTTACATAAAGCGCCAAACTGACACCAGGTCTATGAATGCACGCGCATCCGCTCCAGTGCAACGATCGTCAGAAACCTAGTCAGCAAAATTAAAAATAAGAAATAACAAGCTAAAGCTGCTCTGTTATTGTAAACTGTTGGCGTGTTGCAACAAGCACTTGGACTTGTTACAGTCCTGCTACACTAGGCACTTGAACCTATTATAGCCGCAGTTGTCTTCGCTGCTGGCGTGTTGCAACAAACACTTGAACTTGTTATAACGTTGCTATACTATGTACTTGAACCTTTTATAGCCGCTGGATCCTGTAAGGAAGTGAAAAAGTTTATTAGCTCATACTTACTTAATCCTCTAGATTGCCTGCTGGGTCATATTTCCCAGTGCACTGAACTCGACAACAAAATATAGGTTAAATTGTTTTAATTGCATGACGGCAAAAATGCATCGTCAGCATTTTTCTACTTTACGGCCAAACGATATGCAAAGCGGCACACCTGTTTAAGCGGCCTTTGCTTTTGAGCTGGGCTCTTGGTAGTTCACCGCCGTTTAAGTTATGGCATGCGTCATAATTGGAACGGTTTTGTTTATTTAGTAATTACTGCATGTTCAGCAGCTTCAACCTTGAATTTAACATTGAACTAAGCATTGAACTAAATTTAATTTAATTTAACATTGAACTAAATTAGTAGTTCAATGTTATTGTAGTGCCTGTAAATATGCTTTGGGGTCTTAAGACCGTTGTGAGTGAATCACAACAGTCAAGAAGTGCCATTTAGTTTTGAAAATTGGTAATGGGATTGTGTCTTGGAAGTATGTATACAAAATTTTCCAGAATAATTTAAATTTCACCCTGCATACATTGTTGTTAGTAGGAATTGGAGAAAACTAACATCGGAAAAGGGAATAGCAGATTTTCCAGATAGCTAGGTTATGTAACTTTTCTCACCGCAGTTCTCACCAGATTTTCTCACTTTGACGTCATTCTCCTTGCACTGTCTCTGTAATAAAATGAGAAAAATCGGTACATGTCTAGCTTGTTTCAATTCTACTTTCAAAGGAACTCGATTACCGAAGTGTTTTGTAAACTATTATTTTCAAGCTTACGAAATATGCGACTCGAATCGATTGCAGTTCTCACTATGTTCTAACTTTGTGAGAAAAATGGTTGTTTGCTTGTGCAACAGTCATATTCAATGAAGTTTTACATAAATATATATCCACGTTACAAATGCTTCTACCGGGTACAAGGTATCAACTTAAATTTTTCATGTAGATTATAAATATATTATTAACACAATATATACTACAATGTATATATTTTCTAATTTTGAACTTTTTTTTAAACGTCAATAAAATGAATCAGCCAACTAATATATTTTGACATTCAACACAAATTTACACTTTGAATAATGTAAATTAAAAATTGATTGCGTGTAAATGCAAGTCTTTATGCCACACTATCGCGAACAGCAGCAATATTTTCTGAAGTACGAGCTGTACGAGCTCTACTGGTATTTTCACATCTCCTACAGACCCGGTTTACTCAAATTTTTGCACGATTTTTCCGATTGTACGCACATTTGGACGATTAAATTGACCGAAAAAATTACGAAGTGCACGATATGCATTTTGATTTGAACGTCCATTTTCATAATAAGCCTGAATAACTTTTGCGCGTTGCTTGATTGTGTATCTTTCCATGGTTTAAATTGAATTAGACTGAAATTGAGAAATGTCAAATGAAAGCAGAAAAAACTTGTCGTTGAGGTGTGGTTCACCTTCAACATCGGCCCTTAAAATTTAACCACCCTTTACTACAATGTATATATTTTCTAAATTTGGACTGCTTGTATTTATTAAATTTTTTTAAACGTCAATATAATAAATCAGCCTACTGATATATTTTGACATTCAACACAAATTTGCACTTTAAAAATTAAAAATTGATTCACTGTCATCGTTCAACGTTCATTATCATCGTTTTAAGTGAATTGTGTAAGTTCGCCTTAAGGTCTGTTAATATAAACATCACCAAATGTTTAACATTAAAACAAGAAATTGTCAGCATAAATACGATAATATTTATATTTGTTTTTTATTTATTTTTTATATAAGAACCTTATACAATTTCACACAAAGTGTCTGTCACATGTTGCAATTTCATATATTCCCTTTCGCTTTTGTATCTTTTTCACCACGGACAACTATTTATCAGTTACAGAAACACTAGTTTTCGCAAAAGTGAGTATTTTGGAATGAAACACTGTGACGTCAGAAAAAGTGACTATTTGGCGCAATAGTTACAAACCGAGCTACTGATAGATATTTTTCTGTTACACTCAAGAATATTTGACAGTTGATAAACATTAATTGGCATTAAAAATTTCCAAAATATTCTTGAATATATTAATTAATATATATTAATATATATTGCATAATTGCAAGCACTTTTAAAAACAACTTATGCGTGCAAATTTTCGAAAAGATCAAACACGTGCAGGAGCGACAGCAGCAACTTAAATATTAATAAGCTCACGACAGATTGCGACTCGCAAGTATCAACCTTTTTATGGTGTTATTACAAACGAAATATATTTATATGTATGGAGTTCTCATAAGCCCACAGTAGCAAATTCTTCCAGCAAAATAATCATATAAAATTTTGTCACTCTTAAGGATTAAAAATCATATATTTGTAATGATTTTAACTAGATGGAAAGAAGTTCTTGAGAAACGAATACACCAGTTATGAGTTGGTGAAAATAGATGATATCAGAAGATTTCCTTCTTTCAATTTAAGGTCAAAAGTGTCAGCAAACCGAACCAAACGGATTCTTTCTATTCGATCAACATGCACATTGTATTGTGGGGACCATACTTGACCTGCATACTTCAAGTGAGGTCGCACACTTGAATAATACATCTTGTAGTTGTTATAAGGCTATCAAATTTTTTGACCCAGCGCGCTTTTTAAAACTAAGCATAAAAGATGCTCTCTTACAAATGCTATCAATATGCATGCTAAACGACATCTTTGAATTATCCATGCAAATACCAAGGTCTTTGACCTTGTAGTAGTTACACGACTTTAACCAGTATCTTTTATTTTGTAATCAAAAATTACAATATTCCTTTTACGCGAAAAGGTCACAGTTTGAAATTTATCAGGATATTATCAACATATTATTTTTAGATCACCAAACCTCAAAAGGATTTCAAGTCTGACTGGAATAGGTCTGAATTGTCTCTAGAATCAATTGTTCTGTATATTTTCATATCATCTGCTTAAATAAGCAAATTAGAGAGTTTGAAGATGTGAGTAACATCATTAATAGCCAAAATAAACATAAGTGGACCCAAGTGGCTTCCCTGAGAGATACCCGATTCTGCAACAAATTCAGAAGACAACACGTTTAGGAACCGTATTTGATAAGATCGTTTCATGAAATACGATTTGATCAAGCTTACGAAATATTGCGGAAATCCCATTAATTTTAGTTTAAATAAATAAGATTATGTGGTAATTTATCAAAAGCTTTACTTAAGTCAGTGTAAATACAATCAACCTTGCTACCAGAATCAATAGATTTCCAGCAGAATGTAGTGAAGTCGAGGAGATTAGACACAGTGTTTGTAATTTTTATGTTTCTATGAAAATAAATAATCTATGAATAATCCAGATAACACAAATTTCCAAAACTTATGCTGCCTCCATTGCTCGCTTTTCCACAACACCAACAGCTTGCAACAAGTAATTAGCAGTTGCTGACTTTTGACAGGTTCCACAACCAAACCAACAGTGGCTATCGATAATAACACAAAAACTTGACAAGCAACTGTGAAAGCAGCGAGTTGATCAACTGTTCTGAGTGTTGCCATCGATAATAAGAATTTGGCAACCGCAACTCAACTGTGAGTAAAGTTGCCATGCACAATAGGCATATAAGATCAAATAAATTGCAACTTAGAACCAAAATTCCATTCCCACAAAATAGAATGCTGACGAAGTGTCTGCAGTTCCATATTGAATATGATCCACGCGTCCGGCAGATCAGTTGGTAAATTTGGCTTTGCATTTATTTAATTACCTTAGATTAAGTCAGTTGTCATTTATTTATGTTGGCTTCGACCTTTTGTTAAAAACAACTCAAAGTCGTAAAAAACTTTAATTAAATACTGCGTTTTTTTCAATTTCACGTTAAAATTTTTAGCAAATGAGCATAAAATTCGCAATATTATTTTATTAATGATCAAGAAAAAAAATAAAACTAATTTTTATTTTCATGCTAGATGCTGCACTCTTCCTTATGATGACAGTATACGCTTTCAGTATAAATACCTTTAATTGAATACCATTAATCGTCATTCATTGAATATAATTAATGTGTGTAAAGACTCCGAAACTGCTGAACCAATGAAATTTTGCAAGGAAAGTATATAGGGAATGTTATTGCGAAGTCTGGTGTTCATTTAAAAAAAGGGCTTGGCAGCTCAAATATACCCCAAAATTTTCGATATCTAATAGCTTTGGAATTATCGTACAGCATAGGATTCAGTTTCGTTAAACTTTATTAAGTTATTAAACGCATACCAATGATGCATTAGAAAAGAAGGCGTGGCACATACACGGTATTCAGTATTCGACCCCAATTAACACCTGCCGCTCCACTCATAATATTTTATGGGCGTCGGACAAGGGTGCGTGGTGATAACGCGCCAGATTTCAGCTAGTTTTTTTTCTAACCATTAGAACTTTAACCATTAATTTCTAACCATTAATTTCTAACCATTAAAAATTGGGAAAATAACGAAACAAAAATTAACTATAAAGCAAAAGAACAGTGCACCCAGAATATGGTAAATTTTACACCTAAGAGCTTATTAGGGAATTTTTTTCTGTAAGGTAAGGTAATGACACCTAGCGTGAAAAAACGTCAAGAAACGAAAACATAAATTTTGTATTTCTCACCAGATTTTCTCACTTTGACGTCATTCACCTTGCACTGTCTCTGTATCGGTAACATGTCTTGCTTGTTTTAATTCTACTTTCAACGGAACTCGATTAACGAAGTGTTTTGTAAACTAAAATATGCGACACGAATCTATTGCAGTTCTCATTATGTTCTAACTTTGTAAGAAAAATGGTTGCTTGCTTGTGCATATTCAGTCATATTCAATGTAGTTTTACAAATAAATATATATCCACGTTACAAATGCTTCTACCGGGTACAAGGTGTCAACTTAAATTTTTCATGTAGATTATAAATATATTATTAACACAATATGTAAAGGGTGGTTACATTTTATGGGTCGATGTTGATTTTGAATAAAACACAAATTATTTAAAAAATTATTATCATTTCTTTTTATTGTGATAATATTGGTATGGTTCAATTATGTATGAAACAAAATATTGGCCAAATGGCCGCCACGACCTCGGCGGCACACCTCCATCCGATGGTCCAAATTTTCGATGACGCTGAGGCATAATTGAGGTTCTATGCCGTTAATGTGTCGAATTATCTTATCCTTTAGCTCTGGAATTGTTGGTGGCTTATCGACGTACATCTTTTCTTTCAAATAACCCCAAAGCAGTCAAACGGTGTCAAATCACATGATCTTGGCGGACAATTGACATCGCCACTATGTGAGATAACACGGCCATTGAATTTGTCGCGCAAAAGAGCCATTGTTTCGTTAGCTGTGTGGCAAGTGGCACATTCCTGTTGAAACCTCATATCGTTCACATCCATATCTTCAAATTCAGGCCATAAAAAATTCGTTATCATCTCACGAAAGTGAACACCATGCACAGTAACTGCCTGACCGGCTTCATTTTGGAAAAAATACTGCCCGATGTGCCGCCAGCCCATAAACCGCACCAAACAATCAGTCTTTGTGGGTGCATTGGTTTGTTAACAATCACTCTTGGATTATCATTCGCCCTAATACGGCATTCTGCTTATTGACGAATCCACTGAGGTGAAAATGTGCCTCATCACTGAAGATGATTTTCTTCGAAAATTCATCATCCACTGTTGCCATTTCTTGCCACCATTCTGACCATTGACGACGCTTGAAATGGTCAAGAGGCTTTAGTTCTTGAGTCAATTTCACCTTGTAAGCGTGTAAATGCAAGTCCTTATGCCACACTATCGCGAACAGCAGCAATATTTTCTGAAGTACGAGCTGTACGAGCTCTACTGGTATTTTCACATCTCCTACAGACCCGGTTTACTCAAATTTTTGCACGATTTTTCCGATTGTACGCACATTTGGACGATTAAATTGACCGAAAAAATTACGAAGTGCACGATATGCATTTTGATATGAACGTCCATTTTCATAATAAGCCTGAATAACTTTTACGCGTTGCTTGATTGTGTATCTTTCCATGGTTTAAATTGAATTAGACTGAAATTGAGAAATGTCAAATGAAAGCAGAAAAAACTTGACGTTGAGGTGTGGTTCACCTTCAACATCGGCCCTTAAAATTTAACCACCCTTTACTACAATGTATATATTTTCTAAATTTGGACTGCTTGTATTTATTAAATTTTTTTAAACGTCAATATAATAAATCAGCCTACTGATATATTTTGACATTCAACACAAATGTACACTTTAAAAATTAAAAATTGATTCACTGTCATCGTTCAACGTTCACTATCATCGTTTTAAGTGAATTATGTAGTTCGCCTTAAGGTTAATATCAACATCACCAAGTGTTAAAATGTTTAACATCAAAATTGCTAGAACGATGAGTGTGAATCACTGGTGCAAAGACTTTGCAAAGTTTTAGAAGAATTGCAACATCGGGAAGTAAGCTAAGTATTTCAAAATGGTCAGATATTCTGACTTAGGAAATAATTTTTTTTGTGGTGAAGGCAATCGTGATTGAAACTAACAAATTGCTTAAGATTATCGTACAACTATTTCTACATCTAGCATAGAATCAGAACGGTGCTTTTCATCAGCGGGTTATATTTGTATATATCCGAACAAAACTCTCCAATAAAAACTAAAACACGTGGATCAGCTTAATGATTACTTTAAAAATAATTAAAACAACCAATTTTATTTTGAAAAGTGTTTTCCAAAATTAATATGTCTTATACACAAAAAATCATGAAGACCGTTGTCCAAAAAAAAGACTGTTACATATAGTAATACCTTAAACTGTTCTGTATTTTATATTTTTATATTTTTTGTTCTTTAACCATTTCAATCGCTAGGCTAAACTACAATAAGACCAAAATAATTTTTAAGAAACAGCACAAATTTTTAATTTCAGCTCTGCGTAACCAAACAAGAACAATTTGAAACACGATCAAAGGCCTAAAAAAGAGCATAACAATAACGTCAAGCAAAAACAAAACAAATTCTGCATAAACATAAAATAAAATTGATAGGTTTTTGGGGTATTTCTAATATATTTTACCTTAAAACCAGGGTCTGATATGTTAGTAGCCCTGGAACTCCAAAATTTCTTCTAACTAAAATCAGAAAATTTATTTTTATATTGTTGAAGCCATTTTAGATAAGAAATATAATTATATCACTTTTTTAAGAATTTTTTTTGTGTTCGAAATGCCAAAAACTTTGAACATTTTTGAAAAAACAGCAAGTTTCAACAGCTACAACATTTTTATTCGAATTTTAGTTTTTTAGCCAACCGTGAATTTTTAAATTATGCATTTTTGAAAATTTAATTTAAAAATTAATCGAAATTTACAAAATGTAAAACTTCTAGTAAAAAATTTTGTAACGACGATTCAACGTAATCATATAATTTGTTTGTTTTTTTATTAAATGCAGAAAACATTTCAATAGCTGTTTATTGCAATTTTTTCAAATTTGAATTTTTTAGACTTATTTTCACTAAATAAGAAATAAATTAAATTATTTCAAAAATTAAAATATCAAAACTCTGATAATTTTTATCCGATTTTTATGTTATATAGCTCATCTTTAGGGACAATTCAATAACAAACGAAGTGCATACCAGTTTTATGCATAAAATAAGGCTTTATGTGCAAAAAATAGAGAAATATATAAAAAGTCCAAAAATTTTCATATGTTTTCAATTTACAACAAAAAGATCAACTCGCGGTAATTAAGCGCACACCAATCGAACTCATATGAATACATGCTGGTTATTATTGCAAACGTCACGTTTTTAAAAAGGTCATCATTTTAATTTTCGAAAAATTTTAATTTTTCATACATGGCCAGAAGATTGTAGATAAATTAGAATTTTACAAAACATGGATAAAATATATATATAAGCTCATTGAAATAATTTGTTAAGCCATAACGACATTCACTTGTTTCATATTTGGCTTACTTAAGAAACAAAACAAATTGGCCAATTTCTTTTATTTCAGCTCAGCTCATAAAATAGAGCATAACAACAACGTCAAGCAAAGAACAAAACAAACCAATAAGAAGCAGTACAATTGGTATTTATTAATTTTTTTCCAATTCATTCATAAAATTCAATTGGAGTATTTGTTTTGCTTTTCGTTGTTGCTTGTCTTGCATTTGGTGGTGGTTTTTTTTCTTTTCGTCTGCCTCTGCTGGTAGAGTCTGTGTTGCTGGCAGCACACGCTGGCAATAAATTCCTCGAACCGTATTAATATTCTCTCTGCTCTGAATTGCTGAAATTTGTTGTATATGTAGATACGTCTGATGACGTCTGGTTGCTGTCTGCTGGTTACAGGACACGTTTGATGTGTTGTTGATAACGCTATTACATAAACCAGGATATCACGTTTGAAGTCTTCTGATGTAGACTTGATTGTTGTTTTGACTCTTGGTACTTGCACCTTGTTTGCTGCCTTGACAAGATGATTAAGTGATCAGTGTATCGATGGATACTTGGCACTTTAAACAGTTATCCGTTCCTGCTAATCACGCCGTTCACCAAAATATGAAGTATGATTTTGTAATTTATTCTATATTTCAGACCAGGCACTTGAGCCGTGTTCTATTTAATATATATTTGGTGCATTAACAAATTATACTTTAATCTGGAGTAAAGAATAAAACGCCTTTTATATTATCTTGATATATTAGCGTGTAATCTTGATAATTGTACTAAAAAGCTTTATTGATTTTGCGATTTTATAGCTTAAATTGAATATTTGGAAAATACAAATATAAACAACATAAATTTGAATTTCTACTTAGCTAGTAAGTTCATTGTCGTAAAGTTTGTTCTGCTAACCATGTAGTTTTGGATGCATTGCTTTTTATTGTTTGTTATATTTGTATTTTCCTTTGTTTGGACTAATGATAAACATGACTTATGACGTCGACATTTGTAAGGTATTTAAATATAAATAAGTGTTAATATTACTGTAAAATATGTGTTTATAATTTTATATGTGTATTTTAATGCGTACTATTAATTTACCTAACTAAACACTAACAGCTTTATTCAAAATCTAATTTTAAAGGCTGCGTAACTTTAAAATTTAAACCAGCTAAAAGCACATCGGTTTTCATAAATGTATTTCCGGCTTGTGTAAGAACTGCGTAACTTAAACGCAGAAATTTGCGTTTAAAGGCTGCGTAAATGTAACCTGAACTTTTTGCCGTCTTTTCGATTAAGGTCGCTCCATATGCGACCTTTTTAGACTTTTTTCAGTAATAGATTCGCAAATGTACAAGAATTTTTCGTTTTTGTAAAAAAGTTTCGATTGTTTAGACACAAACCTAACAAAATTAAGCAATGAATAAAAAAGTGGTTATGAATAATAATGTTAGCAAAGTAGAGATTTTGCGTAGAGAATGGTTAAAGCCTTAAAGAGTGTGTAACTAAACAAGCGTTGAACGTTTGTTTAAGAAAATCTATTGTATAAGGCTGTAAATGAGCAACATATGATGTATATATATATCCAAAGTCATAATACCGGACATTTTTCAATATACTAAATATACGTAATCAAACATTTCCGAAAAATCTTTTTATTAATGTTTATTAACGACTTTTCATAAAAAAATGAGTTGTCAATAGTTTTCCAGATATAGCCAAAAGTTTGAGTCATAATAATGGAACTTTTTCAAAGAAGAATATAGAAGAATATATTCATATTCAGAGTCTAAGTTAAAAAAAATGACATTTTTTAATTACGAATTATACGAATTACGGTCACACGATGTGACCGAATTAAGAAAAATAAAATCTTCTAGAATGATTCCAAAAAATCATGATAGTGGGCACCTCTAGGAGTGCAATGTAGGCTGTCGGAAGTCTGGGTCACATCTGAGTTCCGAGATACAGTTGTTTCTTCTTTAGTATCTTCCACTTTCTGCAATTATTAAACATACATCAAATCGACTTGCCGTTTCACAATTTTACACAAGTAAAATGTTAGTTTAATAGTTATGTTTACTTGCTTAACAAAGTTTCCCTCAAGCTTATCGAACCAGTTGCATCATGTAAACAACAAAAGGTATCATGGTGTCGAGACTAAATAAAAAAGTTATCGAACTATTATCAACTCAAAAAGGTTTTTCTTAAAATCTCTTCTTTTTCTATTGATCACCCCGAGCAGCAACACAAGTTTTTCAATTGTTTTACCAAAGAAAAAAAGGTAATAAAGAAGAAAAAGCGAGTTTTATTTTCCACTAAAACATGTGGCATTCGCAAAAAAATTCGTTATTTGTTCGTTATTAATCATGTCGGATTGCGCAATAAAAGTAAAATTTTTTAATATATGTGTAAACAAACGCCGGAAAAAATGCGTAGAAATTTTACGACGCGTGTGCAAGAAGCATATAAAAAATACTTTATGATGGATCGATCCTGTGCTTGACTATCAGTGGACGCTAAATTTGTGCTGCGTTCAATGCACGTCAATATTGACTTAAATTTTTTATCAAAAAGGAAAGCACAGGAAAATAAAAAATTACCTTTGGAATGCCCTTGGTTTGGCGTCCGGTTTTCGCACATAATGAAGGCAACGTTTGCGCAAAACTGCGCTTAAACTGAATATGAGAAATCGACGCAGATACGAATACAAAGCCACAGCATCGACTGTACCTGTACCGCACTCAGATGAGTTGACAGTGCCATCGTTTTCTATTAATATTGATGCCAAAGCAGACAATTTATCTGGATTTATTGGACCGTCATGTAAGCGATTCTTTGATTTTTGGTACTGTTACTGCATCAATTGAGCTATATAGTCTTTAACGATTCAACATATGCTCCAACTGGATATCTATCACCTGCTTCACAAATGTAACAGGATAACCTGTTCAAAATAGTGAGAAAACTGGAGCTCTTGCAATGAAAATCAGGGGCCCTACTCTGTAATGCGATTCGAAAGTAAAATTGCTCGAATTCGAACAGAAGGTACTCTGTAATCTGACATTCGCATTTTAATTTATCCCTTTTCTCTTTTCGCATTTTCGGCACTTGGCAACGCGAATGCGAGTGTCAAAGTCACTCGAATTTCGGAATTTTCATTCGACAGCTGTTTTTCTTTAGCAGAAGTACAAAAAAAATTAAAAATATCAACATAACTGAATAAAGAAGCGATATATAAATAAAAATATAAGTTTTTACGAATATTAACATGATTTTATATGTTTTAACCATTCAGTTTTTATTGTAGTATACCTATACATATTATTTAAATATTTAATTTACAATTAATGTATTTCATTATAAAACAAGCTATAAATACTTTTCTTAAAATAAGTAATAATATAAAAACCTCTACTGTAAGAATTTTCGAGAACATGCACAATAATATTCAAACTAAGTTAAAGTAATACACCTCTACGGTAAGAACATATGTTCATACTAAGCACTACTATCTATCTCATTCACACACATGTACCCATATGGCTAAATACAAAACATATGATATTATATTATACTTTTTACTCCTACACAAATTTGTTAACATATGATTATGTTTAAGTTTTCTATTAATATAAGTCTACTCGCTCACACTTATTAAACTATTAATACTAAACTACAAATATGTATTACGATATTCTACTATTACTTTTACACTAATTTAAGAACATATGATTCTATTCACATTCTAAACTACACAAACAATTGTTAACTAGTTTTAAGACAAAATACCGTTATGCTTACTATAAAAGGATGAACATATTTGAAAATAAATCAATCTAGTTTTAAGTTCTAACAGCTGCCAACTATTTTCATTTTAATAAGTCTTGAGCTTTAATAGCTGCCGACTTAAACCCTTTTAGCCTCTGCACTTTTTTTTAGTGAACGGCATAAAAAGGATATTTAAAATAGCTCCAGTGGCGAACTTCGCCGGCAACCAATAGGCAGGTCCTACAACTTATTTTTATAGAACGCGAGTCCTTTTTTTTATTATTTTAAAAATAAAAAGGCGCGTACATGGCGATCCTGCGATATCGCCAAAAATATTATTACATTTATACAGGGAATCTTGCAAATATATCAGCATAAAGCCGCGTAAATTTGAATTGTTGGTGGATTTCTTCCAGGAACAGGACTTGGCCAAGGGGCAATTAAAGACGGCAACGGCAAAAACGTATATAAATTCTTCTTTGTTAAGAAGAATGAAGAAGAAGTATGAACACAGATAAACATACAAAAACACTGATTTAAAGAAAATTTATTTATTTATTTAATATTATTACTTACAACAATAAATTTTTATAACTAATATGTACAGCGAGTACTAGCTGCCAGGGCTTTCGACTCGGTAAAAATAAAAGTGGGTTATCTTATATAAGCTATATATCTAAAATAAGATTGCAGTTTTTAAAATAGGTTTCAATAGCATAAATGTTGGGAATTGTAATAGATTTTAAAAATTCCGTAGGAATTGTGTCTTTAAAAGTATCCATGCGCTGCTGGGTAAATTGGTTACAATCGTTAAGAATATGTTCAATAGTTGCTGGTCCATTGCAAAATCTGCAGTTCGTTAAAGGGTTGCCATTTAAAAGATGTTCATGAGTGAATTTAGTATGTCCAACTCGAAGTCGGACAAACAGTCTGGTTTGTTGTCGGGAACATGCTGCAGGATAAATTGCTTTAGCTCGGTCAGTATTGAAGTTTTTGTACCGGTGATTGTAGATGGCCCACTCCTCCAAGCGATTTTCGTAAAGGTGTTTCTTAATGAATTTTGCCAAGTCTTTATTTTCGGATGTTCTTGCAGTTGTGCATGGTGATTTTGCAGCGTTTTTTGCTTCTTGGTCTGCATTTTCATTTCCTGTTATGCACGAGTGGCCAGGAATCCACATTAGTTGGAGTTTCTTCGGATGTTTGATATAGGAATCACGAATATTGGATATAGTTTCGTTATTATTGTTGATGTTCAGGATGCCGTCTATTGTGGACTTGCTATCAGAACAAATGACAAATTTCCCTTTATTACGGACGCAATAATCGATGGCAGTTTGTATTGCCAGCGCTTCGGCGGTAAAGGCTGAAGCATAATCTGGAAGTAATCCTTTAGCAATTAAGTTTCCATTTTGATGCACGACTGCAAACGAAGTTCCATACCCGGATTTCGAGCCATCAGTAAACACTAGTGTATAGCCTTTTGTTTTTAGCTGGCTTTCTTCGTCAGCAAAAAGTTGTCGATAGGTAGCTGGACTTGTAGTAGATTTTGGATAACCTACTAACTTTAGTATGAAAGATGATTGGCTAAGCCGCCAAGGGGGCTCTCTATTATGTTTTATAATGCGAGGTTTAATGTCTAATTGGATGGCCTTTAAACCTTCGATGCAGTGCCGAATGGTCGATTTTATTTTGTAGGTTTTTTGGTGTGCTAAAGCCCTGATTACATCTTGGTGTAGAATAGCGTTGTTGCAGTTGAACAGCTTTGGTATAAGAAGGTATGTTGTCCATACAATTCGTTCCGGTATTGTTGGTAGGCCAGCCTCAGCCAAGATATTTTTGATTGGTGTTGTTGGAAATGCGCTGATGCTTCTCCGTACTGCTGTGTGATACGGTGCGTACAGGCGTCGTATGTGACTCTGTGCACACCAACCGAATATTGGTAGTGCGTAATCAATTTTTGATAGTAATAAAGATCTAGTTAGATTTACCAGTGTATTCATATGTATCAATGAATGTTTTGAAGATAAATATTTTATGATATTGAGTCTGGCAGCTAGTTTTGTTCTAAGATCTAGACATTGTTGTTTATAAGTAAGCTTACTGTCAAAAATAATTCCTAAAATTCTTAAATAATTAACAAATTCGATGATAACATTGTTATAATTTAATATAAATTTTGAACAATTTATTTTTTTGCAAATATGTAAGACTTTACATTTATCGATTGAAAGAACAGCTCCTGAAAGCTGTCCCCATTCTTTAATTTTATTCAGTATATTCGTAAAGGTGCTTCTCACCGATATATTACATGTAGTTTTTGAAAAAATAATTGCGTCATCAGCGTAAATTGCATGATCGATATTTTTATAGTTAGATAGAACTCTACTCAGTTGGTCGAAAGCGATAACAAAGAGAATAACTGATAATGGTGATCCCTGTGGGATCCCATTGTGAAGTGGGAATGTATCAGATAATTGATTATTTATCCTAACTCGAAACTTACGATTGGTCAGGAAGGCCTTCACGAAGTTAAAGATCTTCGGACCAACTTTCCAAGCTTGGAGTTCTCCCAAAACTACATGCACTCCTATGCGGTCAAAAGCTCTTTCAAAATCAGTCGCCAGAATGGAGACATGATTTTTATTAGAAAGAGCATTCGACACGCAGTGCTGGAGATGCAATAACACGTCTAAAGTGCTTTGTTTGCGCTTAAATGCTACTTGATTTGCACTGATAAGGCTGTTTTTGTTTAGGTACCAAGAAATTCTTTTAGCAATTATTTTTTCAAGAAGTTTTCCCATACAAGGTAAAAGTGAAATTGGGCGATAACAACTAATATCCGAAGCTGGTTTGTTCGGTTTGGGAATCGGTACAATCTCAGCTGTTCGCCAAGACTGGGGATAGATTCCCTTATCAAAAATATTATTATACAATGCGAGCAGTCTGTCTTTTGCGGAACTCGGCAAGTTTTTAAGCATTGGGTATGATATTCTGTCAAAGCCGGGAGTTTTTCCTTTGGCAAGATGCAAAGAATTTTCGAGTTCAATCATCGATATTTTGGTGTCAATTTGCTTAGCTGCCGCCGAAAGTCTGCTTAAATTGTATACATTTTGCAAAATATAATTTTTATTGAAGGCAAATTCTTGAGAAAAATTTTGATCCTCAGAGTAGAGGGACCAAAACCTTCCAAAAGCGTTACCTATGTCCAAGTAAGATGTTAACTGGGAATTGTTAAGATTTATAACTCTAATATTAGTATTGCAATTGTTTCCTGTTAACGTTTTTATGTCGGACCAAATTTTTTTTATGCTTGAATTGGGATTGATGTTTTTTGTAAACTGTTCAAAACTATAGTATTTTGCTGTTTTTAAAGCTTTTTTAAAAGCAGAATTCGATTTTTTATACCGTATTAGGTTCTGAGTGCTTTGAACACGTTTATAATTATGCCAATGGAGTTGTTTTAATTTTCTTAATTCTCCAATCTCTGTGGACCACCAAGGAACGGTTGATTTGACAAAAGTATTTCTGGTTTGTGGAATAGCTATGTTAGCTGCCGATTTAATTAATATATTAAGCTGAGCTGCTTCTTTATTTACATTGCAAGTTGGTGATATATTATTATTATTATTGTAAAATTGTTGGAATTTAGGCCAATTGGCGAGATCAGTTTTAAATTTGGGTTTAGTCTTAATTTTCTCAAAACTTAGGTTTGTTAATACTTCCGTAACTATTGGGAAATGGTCGCTTCCGTGGAGGTCGTTTAATCTTACCCAATTGCATTTAGGTGCAAGATGGGCAGAACACATTGTCAAATCGACATGTGTGAGTGTCTTATGAGTTGAGAAGTGAGTTTCACTACCGTCGTTTAATATAATAAGATTTTCTGCAAGGATGACATCTTCTAAAATATTTCCTTTGTCGTTACATTCTTTTGATCCCCAAATGGGGCTCCAAGAATTAAAATCGCCTAGGAGAATAAAAGGTGTATTATTTTGACTTATAATTAAAGATATGTCATGCGAAGAGAAAGATTGTGAAGGTGGAATATATAAATTTATTATGGTAAATGTGAAACCAATGTTTATCTCTAAAGCCAACACTGATATGTTTGAAGTGACTGAAACACACTTATGGGGAATATGTTTTTTTACAAGTATTCCAATTCCCTGTTTTGATGAAGCATTAATAAGCAAATTGTGGAAAAAACCTATGTAGTTCTTTGGAGTTATTGCGTTTTGGATATTACAAGAAAAATGAGTTTCTTGTATAGCAAAAAAGTCGGGTTGTGTATCTTTGATAAGAAGTAACATTTCATGATAATTATTAAGGAAACCATTCATGTTCCATTGAACAATTTTAAACTTCATAATGATATAAAAAAGGGGTATTTTGATATTATTAAATGTTGTCGCCTTCCATTAAGAGTTCGTCGTATATTAAGTCATGAGCAGAATTTGAGTATTGATTTAAGATCGAGTCGATTGAGCTAACGTTACTGTATGACTCAGCGAGCTGAGAAACAATATCGCTAGTGGAAGAGTTATAAGAGAAAGTGGAAGTTGTGGTTGGATTGTAATCGCTATTGTGTGGATTATGGTGTGTGGAATTCGTTGGAGTAGTTTGGGTAGAAGGGGAGATTGTTGCAGAAGAAGATGGGTTAGAGGAAGGAGAAAGAGATGATTTTTGGACTGCTGAAGAGTGAGTGTTTGCTCATTATTGTGTCCTCTGTGTTTGCTAAATTATTATTGTTGTTGCTAACATTTGGGTTTTTATTGATATTTGTTTCTTGTGTTTTTTTTTCGCTTGTAATATTTGTTTGTTTTGTTATTTTAGTATTTGATTTAATGTTGTTTGAATTTACAGTTTTTGAATTGGCTACCTCTGCGTAGCTTTCAGTAGCGGAATCGCTACCGTTGTTTTGTTGTTGTGTGGTTGTGTTTTGTTCTATATTTCTTTCGTAAATTGTTTTAGCAGCGCGCATTGAGCACTTGTTTTTAGTTTTAATTTCTAGAACTGCTTTGTGTTCAATAAATTTTTTGCATTCTTTGGAGGATGCGGGGTGTTCTAAAGAACAATTAGCACAGAAAGTACGAGTACAATCTTGCGGGGCGTGGGGAGGAAAATTGCAGTTGACACATGCTGGGGACTTGGTGCATCTTTTGGCGGTGTGTCCAAGAATTTGACACGTTTTGCAGCGCATAGGGTTAGGAAAATATTCTTTTACAAAAACTGAGTGCCATGAGACATCGATCTTTTTGGGTGCTAGGAATAAGTCAAAAGTTAATAGAATCACTCCACTTGGGACTGGTTTGCCTTCAAGAAACTTATTAAATTTGTAGACTGAAACAACTCCCTGGGATTTTAATTCGCTGACGATTTCTTCATCTGACACTTTGTTAAGATAAGGTGCATAAATTGTGCCCTTAGAGTAGTTTAGTGACGTATGCATGGCGCATTTAATGGGACCAATACTATTAAGATGTTTCGCTAATAAGAATTTTTCGGCGGTGGCTAAATCTTGGACGAGTAAGAGCAGATTTCCATCGCGTAAGACGGAAATAGAAACTATATTCTTACTTATCATTTGAAGAGCTTTGTGGACAGCGAAACAAGAAAAATCTGATAAGGTTTTTTGTTCATCAAGCGAGGCAACAGTTATAAATTTATGATTGGGAAGTACCACTGCTGGGAGTTCAGGATAAACCTCTTCATTGTTTTTATTTTTATTTGGTTTTTTCCTTTTTGCTTGGGGACTTCTGTCTGCCAAAATGGCAAATCGATTGTCCCCCACAAGCGGGGGTGGCCCGGGGGCCATAATTAATAGTTTTTAAGAAGCTAAACTCAAAAAAAAAATTTTCACTGTAAACAACAACAAATTACTATATATTCGTTTGAATTATAGACACGATGATCGCGACGAATGCGAAAAGAAAACACAAGACTAAGGAAAAGAGAACCTATCGCAGCGAGTGTTAGTCGGTGACTGATGATTTAAACAAAAGAGAATGTCCTGCCAGCGAAAAGCCCGCAAAACTTTTGGTTTGGGATTGTACATCCATAACAGATATAAAACAAATTAAAAAATTAAGGTTCATCACAGAAAGAAAGTTTAAGGATACCAAAATTGAAATACATGATGAGGAAGTAATTATACGATGTAGTGGTAGTCCACTGTTCACACCATTGACTTTGGAGAAGCTTTCATCAAAAATGTATAATGTAGGAATAGAAGAATTAGCGCTAAAGAAGAATGATGATATATTTAAAACCCTTGAAATGGATAAGTTCAAAGATATTTTTAATAACATAAAAATAACAAACGAAAACTTAAAAATTTTAATTTAATATGAACCACAAAAAATAGTCGACAAAATAAAACAAAACAAAATAATCGAAGAATACCACAATTCGACACACGGAGGTCATCTCGGTATAAGAAAAACAATAATGAAACTAAAACAAAAACACATATGGAAAAAAAAGAGCAAAATGATAAAAAAGTTCATTCTCAATTGTAACAATTGCAAAATTAATAAACAAACTAAACATACAAAAGAAAATTTAACAATGACAGACACACCAAGTACCAGCTTTGAAGTAGTTTCTATCGACACAGTAGGTCCCCTACGCTTATCCAACAATTAGACGTAATTTTAATATACGGTCACTATAAAATTTTAAAATCGGATAGAGGTACAGAATTCCTCAATAGATTAATGTCAGAATTATGCAATTTATTAGATATTAAACAAATTTTTAGCACTCCATATCACCATGAGACTCTAGGCTCGATTGAAAGAAACCATCGAGTATTAAATGAATATTTGTTAAACTTTTGTAAAAATGAAGAATGGGACCAATGGATCCCATACTTCACTTTTTCATATAACACAACACCTCATGTTGATACAAATTATACATCGTTTGAGCTAATTTTTGGAAAACTTGCAAATCTTCCAAATGATAATCATTTCGAATCAATAGTATATAATACAGACAATTACGCACAAGAACTGAAACATAGATTAAAATATTCTTTACAAAAAGCAAACGAATTAATAAATATTGCAAAAATAAATAGAATAAAAAAAAGATAAAAATATAAATCCGTTAAATTTAAATATTGGAGACAAAGTTTTGATAAAAAGGATGAATAGAAGAAAAAATCAATCTCCTTATATTGATCCATTCATAATTGTAAACAAAAAAGGAGTAAATTCAATAGTAAATTTAAATGGAACACTTAAAGAATACCATAACAATATGTTAAAGAAATATTTGTAAAAATTATATCTTTTTATTTAAAAATTTAAATCTTGTAAATATATGAATTATATTAACTTATACAATACTTATTATTATATTAACTTATGCAATAAAGTTAAAACACAAAAAAAAAATTTAATTTTTCATAAATTAAAGTTTTTTCTAAATGACCTCTATATTTATTATGTTGACTTTATATGACTTAAATACAAATTCTAAATGTTTGATAGTTTAAATCATACTTGATTTTAAATACAAATTCTAGTTGTTTGATAGTTTAAAATCGTTTATTGAGCTTAAGGTCAAAGTTAGAACAATTAATTGTTCTAACGAATTTTTCCAAAGAAACAACAACAACAACAAAGTTTTTCAATATGAAAGGAAAAAAACCACTAGCAATTGATTTTATTGTACAATTTCTGCGGTGCTAAACGCGTCATCAGAAATCTTTGTGATTGCCCGTGCAAGCGCGCTAATGCAATGCACCATCGGGGCGATGAGATTTTGAAGCTTCAATTTCTCATTTTTTCCCTCAATTTCATAATGTCACATTTGTTGTTGTATTTCTGTTTTACTTTAGTTTCTACAATTAATTGTTCTAACGAATTTTTCCAATTAATACAATACAATTAATTGTTCTAACTTTGACCTTAAGCTCAATAAACGATTTTAAACTATCAAACAACTAGAATTTGTATTTAAAATCAAGTATGATTTAAACTATCAAACATTTAGAATTTGTATTTAAGTCATATAAAGTCAACATAATAAATATAGAGGTCATTTAGAAAAAACTTTAATCAAATGGTAGAGCTCGACCAAACGGAAACAGCTGAAAACAAAATCAGCAAAAAATTCTAAAAACAACTTCAGTAAACATGCTTTGTTAGTGCAGACTTCCAGCAGGCTGTTGGACTACATATAATAACATAAGCATAGAAACTAAAGTAAAACAGAAATACAACAACAAATGTGACATTATGAAATTGAGGGAAAAAATGAGAAATTGAAGCTTCAAAATCTCATCGCCCCGATGGTGCATTGCATTAGCGCGCTTGCACGGGCAATCACAAAGATTTCTGATGACGCGTTTAGCACCGCAGAAATTGTACAATAAAATCAATAAACGATTTTAAACTATCAAACAACTAGAATTTGTATTTAAAATCAAGTATGATTGATGATCAAGTATGATGATAAACTATCAAACATTTAGAATTTGTATTTAAGTCATATAAAGTCAACATTTTTCATAAATTTCAAAATGAATTTTTTTCTCTTAAGGGTGAGTATATTCATACATATTATTTAAATATTTAATTAACAATTAAAGTATTTCATTATAAAACAAGCTATAAATACTTTTCTTAAAATAAGTAATAATATAAAACCTCTACTGTAAGAATATTCAAACTAAGTTAAAGTAATACACCTCTACGGTAAAAACATATGTTCATACTAACCACTACTGTCTATCTCATTCGCACACATGTACCCATATGGCTGAATACAAAACATATGATATTATATTATACTTTTTACTCCTACACAAATATGTTAACATATGATTATGTTTAAGTTTTCTATTAATATAAGTCTACTCGCTCACACATATTAAACTATTAATACTAAACTACAAATATGTAAACTACACAAACAATTGTTAACTAGTTTTAAGACAAAATACCGTTATGCTTACTATAAAAGGATGAACATATTTGAAAATAAATCAATCTAGTTTTGAGCTCTAACAGCTGCCAACTATTTTCATTTTAATAAGTCTTGAGCTTTAATAGCTGCCGACTTAAACCCTTTTAGCCTCTGCACATTTTTTTAGTGAACGACATAAAAAGGATATTTAAAATAGCGCCAGTGGCGAACTTCGCCGGCAACCAATAGGCAGGTCCTACAACTTATTTTTATAGAACGCGAGTCCTTTTTTTATTATTTTAAAAATAAAAAGGCGCGTACATGGCGATCCTGCGATATCGCCAAAAATATTATTACATTTATACAGGGAATCTTGCAAATATATCAGCATAAAGCCGCGTAAATTTGAATTGTTGGTGGATTTCTTCCAGGAACATGACTTGGCCAAGGGGCAATTAAAGACGGCAACGGCAAAAACGTATATAAATTCTTCTTTGTTAACAAAACTGAAAAATAAAAAGGCAATATTTAATTAACGCTTAGCGGATGGCAATATACATTATTTCTTCAGTTCTTCATACCTCTTATCACTGACAGCCATCACATTACAGTGATCCCTTATAAATTGCCGCTGCAACCGTTCTTGCTGCTCGTCATCACTATGTAACCACAAAGCCGCTGAAGCCATTTTATTATTTAATTTTTTAAACTTTTGAACTTATTTTTTGTTTGTTTTGCTTTCAGCTCTAAAAATTTATTTGTTTATATTTTCCTGACAATTTTTTGACGTTTAGTAAAAAGTGATGCCTAATTTTGGATAAATTTTCATACGATTCGTCCAATGATGCCCAATTATGGACAAACTTCCAGGAAAATTTAGCAAGCAACACTCTCACTTAAGCGAAAGAGTTACAGAGTGCGATTTTAAATTCGGATTGCATTTGGTTTTCGAATCGCATTACAGAGTGAGCGATTCGAACTGTAATTATTGTGAACTTATTGTGAGCTAGCTGAAGGTCATAAATGCAATCAAACCAAGCGTTCCCTTTCACATTTTTCGAAATCGTCTTTTGTAAACAAAAAACTTTACGAAATATTTTGTAAACAATGCAGAAAATACATACGACTGTGCGGCTATGTGAAAGTTATGTCGATCGAAACCGGAATGTAATCTGGATGGACGAAGTTTGCTTGTTATTTGTGCGATGTTATGTCAGCAATCAATACACGAAAAATGATTGGCCGAGGCGAACTGATCGAAATCTCTGCGAATATAATATTGTGCGCGAAGCTTTGGTGCCTATAGAAAAATACTACTGCCACCGCTCCATGCTAGGCGTAATAAAAAATTTCATTAAATCCATGCAATAAAAGATTCTACAAGTTTCCAGTATCTTTGCCAAGAGTTTCTTCGCATTAGTGCAGCAGTTTTGCTGCACTAAAATCTTAAAGGAGAAAATCCGTTTGCCTTCTCTTCAACATAAAGTTTTTCGAATAGTGAAAATACATATTTTTTTATTAAGGTATGCTAGTGGGTCCATACATTCGGAAGCTTGTAAAAATCGTTCAATGATCTACATTCTGCAGAACAGTTAGTAGCGTGGGGGGATGCGATTAAAGCTGTATTTAAAGGTTTTCTTAGAAAAAACGCGTAGATAACTATGCACTTCTTACGCGACATGTTGGACGCATTCAATGTAATTCACGTTCGAATGTCTTTGAAAATTCACTTCTTATACTATCATCTGGACGAATTCGAGCGTCAAATACCCACTGAGTCAGACGAGCAAGGCGACCGTTTTCACCAAACGTGCAAGCCTATGGAAAAGATACCTCGGCAAAAATTTAACATCTTTTATAGCGGATCTTTGTTGGTTCCTAGCTGAAAACTAAATTTATTCATTTCAGTCATGTTATTTAGAAACAAAATCTACAAAAATCGAAATTTATTTAAAAAATTTCATATATTGCAAAAAGTAGTAAAAAGTATTTTATTGAAAAACATTATTTATTTTTTTTGGAATCAGTGACCAAAATTATGTTAAAATTATGGACTACAACATAATAGGTAATAGGTAAATAAGTAATCGCAACGTACAAATTAAAATAACTGTATCTCGGAACTCAGATGTGACCGAGACCTCCGACCACCTACAATGCACTCGTAGAGATGCCAATGTCATTATTTTTTAGAATAATTCTATAAGATTTTTGGTGGTCACATCGTGTTTTAAACAAACACAAATATTTTTATATTTTGCATTTAAAGATAAAACAAAATAATTTAATTTAAGATTTCAAATTTTTAGATAGTATTTAATATTTTTATCGCAGGCGAAGCAGCGGGTATTTGCTATTATACATATTATATCTACCATGCAGTAAGAACTACGTTTGAAATCGAAACTACTTTAAACTAATTCTGCAAAGAATAACAACGTTTGAGAAAAATCTAAAAGATAATCTGTACAAACTTTGGAATCGAATATCATCAGGATATTCCAGAGCCAGTTAAAATTGTAGGAATACAGAAATATACGTCATGACAAATAATTTTATGTGTACCTTCAGTGTCCGATCGGATAGCTCAAACATCTACAATGTATCTTAAGCCGTTGGTGGAGCCAGAATTTTATAAAGAGTTTCGTATGGTTATAGACCAAATAAATCTACATTGGGAGCGATAGTAACCAGGACTTTTTAACATATAATTGCGAGTAAAAAACCCATCCTATTTTTCCTTTATTGTTTCTCTGAACGTTTCTTATAAAGGTTTTTGATTTTCCACTGATCAAAATTGAAATTAAATTAATTTTGGTTTTTTTGCAATATATGTACACGAGTAAGAATGTTTCTTGATTTCCAGTTGAAAAATGCTTGAACAAAAATGTTTCATTACCAGGTTGCAATTCCTTTTACATTTTTGTGTAAATTTTTAAAAAATTTTCCGACATACAGTTTAGAAATTTTTTTACCCGGAAATCATTCCAGTATCACTTTGATATTGAATATATAAATTCATAGTTTGTGAAATAATAAAAAATTATTCGTGTACCACTTTCATAACTATTTGCCGATAGGTGGCGCTAAAACGCCACCTATCATATGCATCATATGCATATAAAAAAAAGCAACAACAATTAATGCAAACTTTAACTCGCTATAACTTAAAAAATATAAATTTTTAAGAAATAAAAAGTTTACAGGTCTAAACCTACAAAGCATACTCTATTTATTAAGATTGGACTTGTACTTAAATAAATGGCTTTACGCCGGACAAAATTTGCGTTTGCGTAATCATATTTATAAGATAATAGACAGAAATATTGTTGGAATAAATTTTTGATTACTATAATTTGGTAGATAATTTAATTTTAAATATGATTTCTGGCATATGTTCGCCACTGCTTCGAGTTACATAGTCCATTCGATCAGTCCAATTTTTCACTATTTTTTCCAATAAATCTGGCCATATGGCGTCAATGGTGACTTCCAATGTTTCAAGAGTTGATGGTTTGTCGGCATAAACCAATGACTTAACATAGCCCCATGAAAAGTAATCAAGAGGGGTTAAGTCTCACGAACGTGGGGGCCAGTTAACAGGGCCACTTCTGGAAATAAAGTAGTCATTAAATTGATTTTACAATAAATAATAGTTAAACGCGCTATATGGCAAGTTTCGCCATCTTCTTGGAACGAAATGTCGTCGATGTGTGTGTGATTTTTTTCGGAAACAAAAAATCAGTCAGCATGGCTTGATAGCGCTCGCAATTCACCGTAACGGCAACTCCTTCCTCATTTTGAAAGAAATCCTACCAAATGTGGTAGTTTTTTTTTCTTCAAATCGATTTTTGGTTATTTGGTGAAATTTTTTTTACAGTTTGTAAATTTGAGCATTTTGTAAATCTTCCCAAGTATCATATTTTTAACGTTTTCAATTTTAGTTATTTTGTTCGAATGCCAGCAGCGGAAATAAAGTTTTCTGACTTTATTGATAAAAAAATAGGAACAAGTTAGAGCATAGAGCAATTAATAATATAATGCTGGCTAAGGAAAATGCTAAAAATAATACTGATATTTACTACGTTTGGCCAGCTAAAAAGATTTTTAAATTTAATATGGAAACCCTTTTTTGTTGTTACGTCAAATGAATTAAGATCTTGATTTTATTTTATAGAAATATTTTTTATATATATATGAATTTTAATGAGATTAATATGTACACATTTTCGGAGTATTCCGAAAAGAGTATAAAAGCAGTAGGTATTTTATTTATATTGGTATTTTATATTGCTTTGGTAGTTTTTTGTTTAATTTGGTAGACTGTTTAGATGAGATTGGTAGCTAAAATTTTATTTTAGTGGCAACCCTGCTCACTAGGCCGATTAATATCGCTTTTTTTAATTGTGTTTTGCAAATATTTTTCAAAATTGTTAAAATATTTTTTTGTAGCGTGATAATCAAATTTGTTTCAAAAAGTTTTATAATGTTTTGAATTAAGTCTGAGAACTGTGGAGATGGTAAGGGCAAACCACCACAATGAGTTCCTTCGTATTCACTTCAATTAGTCTGGATGCGCTTGAATATGTTTAGGGCTTTGATCATATTTAAATGACTTGCATGCTATGCATTGGTATTTTTTTCATATAGTTTGTTCAATATACCCGAAAAAATAGTTTACTGACATGTCCTCGATATTTGGAACAACATCTGATGATTCTTCTGAATCGAAATCGCCGAATTCACAGATAATGCTAAATTTTTGTAAGTCCATCTATCTATGGTCTTTTTAGCTCAAAAAAATTAAAAAAAACCGGTCCGAAATATCGACCGAAATATTCTTTTGAAAAAGATTAAAAAATAGTGATCTTACTTTAAGGTATGTAACTTCCTTATTAGTCCATGGATTTTGCTCATGATAGGATTACAAGTTTTGCAAAAATCTATAAAGAAGTCTTGGTTATACAGTTTCTTTTAAATTTTGTAAATTAGTGATATTTGCGTTAGGAAAGTCTGTAAGGATAATCCATAAAAACAGGCAAAATTATTTTTAAAGTCCTACTAGGCTCCGGTATGATGTATATGAGCCATTTATTTTGAAAGTGGGACAAGTCCATTTTTTTAAGTTTCGAGATATTTAAAGGATAATAAAGGTTATAGGTAATCGTTTATTAAAAGTCTTATATTTCAGAGAGTCTATCATTTAACTTATTAGTAGAAAAAAATCTTTAAATCAATTTCTCTCGAAAGCATGATTTTCGACTTAGACTTTTATTGCTTGAGACCACAGATATATTCGAGAAAATGCTTTTAAGCTTATTGGTAATTCTCACCCTTTAAAACCGCAGCAATATCATCATTTTTGAACGAGGGAAGAAGAGGGGTCATCATTAGGAGAGGAGGGGTCATCATTAGGAGAAGACGGGTGATCATTTGTGTTATTTTCTCCTAATGTAAAATCATCTTGATCAAAATATTCTGAAATTGTTACCTGCAAATAAAATACTTTAAACAAGATGGCAGTAACACTTACTGTTTTCAACTGCCATTTTTAATAGAACCGATGAATCAGAAGTTTCATATGACGAAGTATCAGAAGCATTTATGTTATAAGAACACATTTGTTTTAGATTTTTATGTAAGCGTAATACTGAGGGATTACGTTCATATCCTCGGTTGTTTCTTACAACAGATATTGTGTTTTCAAGACAGTCGGAGTTCAAATGTGACGTTATGAGATATTACTGGTTTTCACATTTTATAGCTTTCCATAATTGTTTGACGTAAACCATTAAAACAATGCACAGATCCTTTTTTATCTAGCTGCCATAACGATATGCAAACAACTGACTCTTGCAGGTGGGATATAATATTAATTTAGGTATCTGATAAAGCATCATTGCGGCCGTAGCCTAGTGCGTGGCCCCTAAGCTAAAAAACCTCGGTAGCCCGGGTTCAATTCTAAATCAGACAGAAAGTTTTTTCAATTGAATTTATTTTTCTGTTCGGTCGTCACCTCTCTGCAGACAATGGCAAACCTCAGAGAGTAAAAATTGCCATGTAAAGCATGTTAATTGTAGAGAAACAAAACCCGGTCCCAAATAAAGGATTCGAAAAATTTTGCTCCATACAAATAAGGACAACTCTAGTGTACATGATAACGAAAAAATATTTAAACGATGTTTCCGAAATTTTAGTATGTTTTTATTATACATATAAAAAACTAGAGAATGAACTAATGATATGAAGATTGGAGAGAAATTCACACCGAGTAGAATATAATCTCACAATTACTGAGAAGTTGTGTTAAAAGCAATAAAACGCTTCAAGAAATACCTGTTCTTAATCTCATCGAATATAAGAATACATTTTTTGTCTTGTTAAGGAAGAAGATCGAGTTTGTTCTTTAGCATTTTCAAAATTTTAAATGAAATGCCTGTTTCAAATGGTAATGTGTCGTACCATCGCACAATTGTCCTTAGCGAAGGTAAATCAAATCCTTATTGTTCCAAAAATTTATAAAAAGATGGAGACTTATAATGAAATTTCAAAAATAAATGTTTTTCATCTACATCCCATTTTGAGTTTTTTGAATATAAAAGGTGGCTCTTTATCAAGATGCCTACATTATTGTTTTTATTTTGCAACACTTGTCTTTTTTATTTTTTTGAGATATTTTATTAATCTCAGTATTATTGGTCTCATATTTATTTTTTTGGAGATTCAAGAAGCTCTTCAATGGAAGGATTAATGTTTTCTCTTTCATCATTAACGAGATGAGGACTTAAAAAGCTGATTTCGTTGGTATCATTTGTTTCCGACATGCCAAAATTTATTGGAATATGTTTTTGGCTTATCAGTTTTGTTCACATTTAGCGAATACCACTCATTATAATTACTTCAAATTTATGCCAATACTGCTATTTTTCCAAATGTGATTCATTACATCTTTTTTTGGTTTTTTGTCACTATAAAAAATTGGCACTTCACTTAATGAAAGTCTTGATTTAAAGCCACTCATATTAACGAACTTCTTTTTGAATTTAGAAAAAAAAGGTGATTCACAAATGTTATCCAAATTTTGCGCTTGATATCTTTTGGCATAATAAATTTAGGAATACCAGTGCTTTTTTTATTCTCACACCCGACATAATCACAATATTTCATCTCACTTAATTTAATATAAAGTATTTTTAATTTTAGTAATCTTTGTTTACTTTGTTAAATAGTTGTTATTATTATAAGATTTAAGTAAGTTATATAATAATAAGTTGGGGATTAGCCGAAGCAGACCACAGTGGGTCCCTTTTCGTCCCCTATTGGACAAAGGGTACTACTGCTCGGAGTACTCGTACGTGAGCATGCTCCTCGTGTAAGCATCCTTTGTCACCTCAAGCATATCCTTATAGGTAAGTTGACCAATCTCGGCTTCGCCAATAAATGGGCGTCCCAGAGTGGTCAATCTTATGCTTGCCAGCGCCGGACACTGGCACAGAATGTGTGCTGCTGTTTCCGGCTCCTCTAGGCATAACCTACACGCATCGTCCTCGGTCAGAGTCATCTTCCCGAGATGGTACATGAAGGGACCGTGTCCTGTGACCAGTGCAGTAAGCCAGCTTAAAGTCCTTCGATTGTATCGGATAACTTTTGCTGCCTCACTACGAGACCACTTCACGGCCGCCTTTGATTGCCTGCAGTTAACAGCTTCTTCCCACCTTTTACTGTGTTCCAAGTCCGTCCATTGTTTAATAAGGCCTGCCACCATATTGTCGCCTATGGCGATACGTGGTTCTGGTCCACAGAATTCTTCTGCTGATCCTGCTTTTGCTAAAGAATCTTGCCAAGCATTTCTGCCTGGTATACAGACACAAACCTCCCCAACCTCAGTATACAGGATAGACTTAACTCTTTTGAGTACACGCCTGCCCCGGCCCGGCCATTCATCAGAGAGCCGTCTGTGAATATACTGAT
The DNA here is from genome assembly GCA_963920525.1 of Dichetophora obliterata. Lineage (NCBI taxonomy): Eukaryota > Metazoa > Arthropoda > Insecta > Diptera > Sciomyzidae > Dichetophora > Dichetophora obliterata. The sequence goes on along the minus strand of OY986438.1, from coordinate 66,238,152 downwards.
ATCGCTACCAGCGATTTCTTCACCAACGGCTCCATCCGTTATAAGAGTTTTATAACATTTTTCTGTTATTTTACTCTCTGCCTTCCATCCATAGGCATAAACGCCTCCCTGACATCTCTCTGTACAATATCAAGGATGCGATTATGACTATGCAGGGCCGTTGCCCCATCGCAGCATCCTGAGGGCTGACAGCGCCGCTGTTTTCTTTATTTCTAAATCCAACGGCAGCATACCTAACAGAACCTCCATTGCGCTTGTTGGAGTGGTGCGTATTGCACCTGTTATTCCAACACACGCCAGCCGTTGGACTCTGTCCAGTCTCTTAATGGTTTTCTGGCTGACTTTTGTCCACCAAATCACCGAAGCGTACGTGATGACAGGTCTAACCATCATAGTGTAAACCCATTTCATAGCCTCTGGGTTTAGCCCCCATTTGAGACCACAAACGCGTCTGCACTGGAACAGAACCCTCTTGGCTCTTTGAATCCTATCTTCTACATGCTCGTTCCAGTTCAGTTTGCTATCAAGGGTTACCCCTAGATATTTAACTTTCGTGGACATGTTGATTTCAGCTCCAAAAAGTCTGAGTGGTTCTGTACTCAGGCCTACCCTCTTTCTAGTAAAGAGAATATTGTCTGACTTGCCTTCGTTTACGGTAAGGCCTTGTTCTCGACACCACTCCTCCACCATTCGGAGTGCTCCCTTCATGATGTCAGAGATGGTGTCAATGAACTTGCCGCGGACCACCAACGCAATGTCATCTGCATACCCTATCGTGTGTATGCCCGATTCATCCAGTCTAACCAGTAGTGAGTCCACAGTTATGTTCCACAGGGTTGGCGATAACACCCCGCCCTGGGGACATCCTCTACTTACTCTACCTCTAGTCTTTACTCTACCATTCTGCATGTTGACAGCCCTGTGTTTGAGCATATTGTCCACCCAATTTGCTATCATTGGGCTTACATTGCGTTCTGTCAGGGCTTGCCGCAGCCTTCCAAAGCATATTTTGTCGAAAGCACCCTCGATGCCCATAAATGTGGCCATCGCAATGCCTCCTGAAAATACCTCCTTTTCAGTCACTCTTACCAATTCGTGAAGAGCACTCTCCGTAGACCTACCTGCTCTATATGCATGTTGGCATCTACTCAGAGGATTTTGCGTCAGCGAGGTGCTCTCAAGACAGTCAACCATCACTCTTTCCATCGTTTTCAGGAGAAAAGATGTTAGGCTGATCGGTCTGAACGACTTCGCCTCCGCATAATCTTTTTTTTCCAGGCTTCGGAAGAAAGACAACTTTCGCCTCTCTCCAGACTCTCGGAACATACCCAGTCGCTAGGCAAGTAACGAATATACCCCACAGCCTGGGTGCAATGAGATCTTCCCCCCACTGCATCATAGCAGGGAATATACCGTCCATCCCTGATGTTTTGTACGAAGCAAATGAGCGTATAGCACTCCTCACCCCGTCCATAGTGATCATCCTTTCGGCTTCCAGCCTGTCAACCCTGTGCATTCCTTTCTTCAAGGGTGTCCACGGGTCATCAGACTTAAAACTTCCAGGAAAGTGCACCTCCATCAGAACTTCCATGGACTCCTCTAGGTTCTCTGCCATGGTTCCATCCTTCTTTCGGATCAGTCCCACTTTGGAGAATGGGTCTTTTGAAACCATTTTCTGAAGCCTACATGCTTCTGATATAGTTTCCATCCCAGAACAGAAGTCTCTCCACGACTGCCTTTTCCGTTGTCGTATGAGGTACTTCAGTTCCCTTTTCCGTGCCTTGTAATTTGCCCATGTTTCTGGGGTTCCCCCTCTCATGTGCAGGTTGAAGGCCTTCCTAACCTTCTTCTTCAGAGATTCAATTTCCGTGCACCACCATGGCGTTGGATCACCTTCGTCTACTGAAAGTATTGGGCATGCCACCTCGTAGGCTTCGACCATGGCCGAGCTAAGGTGTTTGACATGACTTGCTACTTCCACCGTATTCCCTGGTACTTTTATCGCTTTTTGGGTCAGTGTTTCCCTCAACTTCGCCTTATATTTCGCAGGATCTGTATTCTTGGGAATCCTGACCTTCCTGCGATTCCGCTGGCGTCGGATTCCGTACTTGAATTCAAACTGTATGGATCTGTGGTCCGACATGGTTAGCCTATCCACGACCCTCCAATTTTTTATTCTGTTCAGAATCTTCCTGCAGATGAGAGTTACATCAATCACTTCCGCTCGCCTCGCATCAACGAAAGTCGGTTGTGCTCCTCTATTTGCTACCAACAGATTGTACCTCTCCACAAACTCAAGCAATTGCTCTCCTCTGTCGTTGTTGTTGGTGCTACCCCACGCAGTATTGTGCGCATTAGCATCACATCCTATCATCACTCCAATGTTCCTTTCCTCACAGTACTTTACCACATTCTCCACCTCTTTTGAAGGTGGTTGGTCTGGAGAGTCGTAGGGAAGATACGCTGAAGCTACCATACAAGCACCTGTACCATCCTCAATTCTCACAACGGTGAGATCCGGGGAACATAGGTGTGGCATATGTACCGCTAGTATACCATGTCTCACCAAGATACAAGTCCGTCGTCTGCCATCTGTTACTGGTTGGTACAGTGTGGCCTTTCGCTCTGAGAGACCTTTAATTCTATTGTGAAGAATCCAAGGTCCCTGAAGCATTGCTATGTCAATTCCATCCTCCTCCATGCAACGCATCATCATTGCTGATGCTGCCCTACTATGGTGTAGATTGAGTTGACACACAATGAGGTTTTCCTGGATTAAGTAAGTTAATCATTTAAATGTTTTATGTTGTACTATAAAAGAGCATAGCTCTTAGTGTACTTATACCCTGCAGTGTAACCAACTAGTTTAAAACCAGTTTGCAAACTAGTTGAAAACTGAGCACTGCTAGTTCAAGATCGTATTTTTTCATATACCCAACTGGTATTTTTAACGTGGCGATGTCATAGCAAATATCAATTGTCCTATTCTGAACAGATGAAAACTAGTTTATAATATGTTTTATAATATATTTAGTTAAATTCTAGTTTGTTGTGAATAGTTGTAAGCAAATCATATATTGCCAAATTTTATCTAGTTTCTAGTTTAACCTTTCCTGAGTGGTTGGTAAATAGTCATGTTTTCATTAGTTTACAACTAGTTATATCAAACCAATGATTCAACTAGTTCTTTATTCGACAATTTATCTTCTGAAGTTGGAGCATCTACTAAAGCGACTATTTAGAAAAATTCAAGTAAAATTTACACCGAGTTTTATTATTTCATATAAAAGTTAATTTTTTAAAGTTCATAAGGTACATGAGCATAATGAAAGAAAAATTATAATACTAATTTAACATATTTAACATAGTTTTATTATTCGATATAAAAGTAATTTTTTTGAAAATTCGGAAGGTACATTAGTATAATGAAAGAAAATTTAAATTATAATACTAATGTATTTTTACAAAAAGTTGAATGAATGTTTTAATTTTTGTCGTCTGCATTTGATGCTTGTAATTAGATTTTTATTATTTGATATAAAAGGAAATATTTGAAAACTCATTAGGTACATGAAAACGTTATATTTGCGAAGTCAGAGTATGATATTAAATCTCCAACATTTGTGCTATAAGTTAACACATTGTCAATTTTTTTTTTACCTACTTGGGTAAATTTTACAACTGGTTTATTGTGACTTGACACAAACTAGTTGGGTTTAAACTATTTTTGCAAGTAGTAAATCGTGACAAAATATCAACTACACCCAAAAAAAAAGCTTCGTACTATGTACAAAACAATTATTATATTCTACAAAGCTGTTTGTTCTTTTCAGCCTAAGAACGACTTTGTGAATAATACAAATGACCGTTTGTACATTGTACAAAGAAATATTTGTCTATTTAACAAACGCATTCGTTTCATCTACAAAGATACGAACAAATATACGAACGCTGCTGCCACAGCTTTGTATATTATCAAACAATGTTTGTTCAGTTCACAAATTTATACATTATAGATTTTTACAAACTAGCGTTTGTAGAATGTACAAAGTTACGAATTCAAAAATTTTTTTCATGCGGCCAACACTACAAACGTTTGTACTATGTACAAAACATTTGTACATTCTACGAATAGACTCTGTTTGTATTTCTACAAAGATTTTATTCGTATTTTATCCTAAATATTTTTTGGGTGTAGTTTGTTTTAACAAGTATAAAGACTAATCATTTGTTACTGCTGTTTATTCTTACACTGCAGGGTATTTTCAACTACGAATAAATAAATTGAAATTAAACAAAGTGATCAAAAACCTAGTTGTATTGCCAATAGAAAGAAAAAAAATACCGTTAGAAAGTAATTGTTCAATCAGGAAAGGACTATTCCAATAAAAAAACAAGTGACAATAAAACTGAGGGAAATTTTTTACTTATAAGCGAAGACAATTAATTTGGGTTACAGAATTGGATAATTATGTGGAGAGCAAAAATCTGGAACATAGCTCTAACGTCGCTTCATCGTCGGCGGTATCACCTTCTATTTGTAACTATTCAATGGTGTTATTGGCCGCATTCAGCGCAGACAACTGTTGTGAACTGTAATGGTAGCGCTACCTTAGTTCACGATGTTTTTCTCTGAATGTGTTGCTACTCTACACGTCAGAAGTTAGATTCAATTTAATTTTTATGTAAATTTAATTCAATGCAAAGGTTTCTCACTTAAATTTTCTGCGTTCTTTCTGCGTTTATTTATTTAACAGCGTCAGTAACACCATCTGACAGTTAAGCAAACAGTTGTATTCATGTAGCATAGAATTTGTTCGCTTGATTAAAAGGCGTTCGCTACTTTATTAGTTTTAGTTAGCGCTACCAAATTTGTACTATTCAGCGAATTTTTACACAACAGTTGCCAACTGTTGTCTGCGCTGAATGCGGCCATTCTAACATTAAACGATTTATGATGAATTGCCGAATTGACTGAACATAAATGTCAAATACAAGTTGACATTCTCATTTGTCAAACCATAGGCAACAACCATTGAAACTACTCATGCAGCTAAAAAACACCCTTTACATACATATATAAAAGTTTTTTGTTGAGACAAATCAATAACGCAGTGCTAAAAGACGTTTGGGATGGTTAACGATTTAGGCCTTTTCCACATGGAGCAATTGAAAAGTAATGCAACTGCAACGCAACAGCTTAAAAAGTTTTAAAACACTTCAATTTTAAACTGAACTGCAACCTACGCTTTCAGATGAGCAAGTCACGTCGCAACGCAACATTGGAAAATTCACAACAAAACAAACACTAATTTAATGGAAGCTTTGTTAAATAGATATAAAAAATTAATTGAGTATATAAAAGGAGATTTCTTCACTTCCTGCACTTATTTCATATTTATTAACTGATTAATTATTTTCATAGCATACAACACAAATCGGAAACGCAACAAATCGCCGATTCAAATTGCAGCACGCCGTGTTGCATGGAACTGGTTGCGAATGCGTTAAAAACTTGTTGAGTACAAGTTGTTTCATGTGAAGGTTTCGGTATAAATACATTGGTTAGCAACTTTTGTTGCAGTTGCATTAGATTTCAATTTCTCCATGTGAAAAAGGCCTTAGTCTCAGCTTACTAATGTAAAATGGTCACATATGTGGACAAAAGCTTTTGTATTAAAATATTTGCTGGTTTGGCGCAATCTAATTCAAGTATTGACTTAATAGACAAATATATCTGGTAAGTGAAAAAGTGTTAATAAATAAAGAATTTACCATAAAATTTACAATATGTCCACATATGTGCCCATTTAAAAATTATGTGTGCCCAAAAAAATTTTTAAATGCAAATTTGTCGCGTAGGAAGGCTCATATGTCTGGTAAGTAAAAAAGTGGTAACAAATAAAGAATTTATTGTAGAAAAGTACACATATGTGCAGATTTAAAAACTCTTACTTCCGAAAAATGTCTTAACATGGCCCCCCTATTTAGTAAGAATAATACCTTCAAAAATATTTTTTACTGTAGTTCTTGGTGCGGGACGAAGAGATAAAATTTTCTTTAAAATACTCACAAAAACTTTTGGTACACCTTGTTTAGAGACAGAACTTACTTGCTAATTGGAGTTACCTATGAATTTTATTTAAAGATAATCCAGACCACACAAACATTTTTCATCACGTCCTTGTATTTTGTAACAAAAAAAAATATTTGAATGGGGGCCATATATATACCGATCACCACCTTAAATGCCGAAAAAAGCTATCTGAACAAAAGATTTGCGTAATGTTTTTTATACTTAGAGTTTACAAAAAAAATATCTTAGAAGGGTTAACCCCCCGTCAAACACATATGCTGAAACCATCGAACAAACACATATGCCTGGCCAGTTGTCTCTTTCACCCTTGTATTTTAGGACAATCGTCAAGAGAAAATGTCAGCAGTAGACTTACTAATAGTATAACAGATCAAGCTAGTCATACATTACATCTGCGTAGTTAACAAATAAACTGTTTATGTATACATATATCTTGTAATATCGTTAAAATCATTAAAATTTACTTAGAGATAAGGTTATGGCTATTAATTGGAGTAGAAATACTACTGAAATGTTCATAAATGAATTTCAAAGCCAACCGGCTTTGTGAGATATTCTTAAAAAAATTTTAAATGCTTTATCATCAGTGCATCTTAGCTCCTTTGATAAATTTATCATCCCTTTCTTATGTCTGCCAATTCTCCATGGCTTAATCCAGCAGGATCTTTTTTTCACTTTTTTAACTCCATCCAGAGTTTCATAAACTCAACAATCGTTTTTATTGTGACCATATCGTTGTCATCTAAATATTTGGATACACTTCCAGCGTATTAGCCAATGCAATTAATTTTAACCCCCGGAGATCAGAATTTAACCCATCAATTTTAAATGCAAATAAAACCACTTATAAACAACCTATAGAGGGTAGCCGTTTATTGAATCGATTGAACATTGCCTGCACGAAATGGTAGCAAAAACGTAGTGAATTTAGCTTCCGCCATTATTCAACAGAAAACTATGTGTAGCATGCCGTGGACAAAATGAGAGAGGGGAAAAAGGCGAAAATTCCAATGTTTGATGGACAAGCAGACAACATGTGACATGCCCCTTAGGCAGCATGTTGCTGGGAATATTCATTGGCCTTCCAAAGAAAGATTCAATGGCCAAACGGGTTGAATGTTATCCCAAAATATGGTTGTTGCTCATGCGTGTTCAAGAACATTCGTCGCTTCTCTTTTCTGGTTCCTTCTGTATTTTCATTTCATATGATGTAAGAGGCTAATCCCATGACGTCTATCATGTTGCAAAAAAATGCTAATGGCCAACGTCTGGTTGACCGTTTTGTGGAGTAATGCGTTACCATTTGGTCCATTGTATCAACGTCGGCCTTTGTTGAATTGTAAAATAATATAGCTTCCGGTTTTTTTGCTACGCCTTCAACTTTCTCGGTGTAGTGCACAGTGTATAGTAGATTTACTGCTTTGTTCTTCTTTGGAACGTAGCTGCACAGTGATGAAACCGAACACAGATGAAAGTTTGATGTCTAATGGTTCTAATGGTGCCAACGTATGCTAGTCCAATCGACGAAAGACGTTTAGCTGCGTCTAATGTTGTAAAGAAGTTATCAACAGTAATAGTTCTGCCGCTGTTGGCGTATCGATTAACCAAACTCATGACATTGAAGAAATTATAATATAGAATGGACACCGCGAACATTCGCCACTACGTCATACACATAACAGAATCGCTTTGCATATCAACAAAGATTTTTACCTGGTTTGTGCACATAGTTAGGAAAATACTAAATTGATCCCAAGCCAAACAAATAAAATTCCACCTTGTTCTAGGTCAGTAGCTCTGCATCGTTGACACTTGATTTCGTTTGTTTGTTATATTTTATTTTTATGCAAATTTGTAAAATGAGAATTTTATTGAATTGGATTTTAGGGCTACAAATAATACTGCAGTTTATAAAAAATGCATTATTAACACAGTACGACAGTGATTGGTACACGTGAGAAATGTTAACAGAATATGAAAATAAAGAAATACGTGTCTCGGCGTTTTGCTGTAGCACGTCAGAATTTCGAGAAAATCGATTTTTAAGCTTCGAAGGACCGTGGAGGTTCACTTGTAATGTAATACTATTATAAAAATTTCTATAAAAACAGAATGGTTGAACCGATTTTAATGCTTGAGCCAGTTTTGGAAAGGGAATTAAATTTGGAAAGAAATATTTAAGCAATACTAATATAAAAATTTCTATAAAAACATAATTGGTTAACCGATTTTAATGCTTGAGCCATTTTTTTTATTAAAAAAACAATTTTTTCTCCGCTAGATGGCGCTTTAATTTTCATGTAAAGTTAAAAAATAACTAAAAATGTACGAAATTCATTAAAAATACAATTTGGTTAATTTGAAATCCAATAACTAATAGTTAAGATTTCATATTAATTTTTGTATTTTTACATTACATTACATTACATTTTTGGTTATTTTTAACTTTACATGAAAATTTAAGCGCCATCTAGTGGAGAAAAAATTTTTTTTTTTAATAAAAAAAATGGCTCAAGCATTAAAATCGGTTAACCAATTATGTTTTTATAGAAATTTTTATATTAGTATTGCTTAAATATTTTCGTTAGAAAAGTCTATAAGGATAATCCATAAAAACAGGAAGCTTTATTTTTAAAGTCCTACTAGGCACCGGTATGGTGTATATGAGCCATTTACTTTGAAAGTAGGACAAGTCCAATTTTTTAAATTTCGATATATTTAAAGGATAATAAAGGTTAAAGGTAATCGTTTATTAAAAGTCTAATATTTCAGAGAGTCTATCACTTAACTTATTTGGAGAAAAAAAATCTTTAAATCAATCTCTCTCGAAAGCATGCTTTTCGACTTAGACTTTTATTGCTTGAGACCACAATATATTCGAGGACATGCCTTTAAGCTTATTGGTAAATTTTCACTTTTAAAACAGGAGCAATATTAGCAGGAGGGTCATCATCTTCGTTTTCTTCTTCTAATGCAATATATTCTGAAATTGTTACCTGCTTATAAAATATTTTAAACAAGATAGCAGTAACACTTACTATCTATATCTGCCATATTTAATAGAACTGATAGAATCAGAAGTTTCATATGAAGTATCAGAAGCAATAATGTTATAAAAACACATTTGATTTAGATTTTTATGTAAACGTAATACTGAGGGATTACGTTCATATGATCCTCGGTTGTTTCTTACAACAGATATTATGTTTTCAAGACAGTCGGAATTCAAATGTGACAGTATGAGATATTGCTAGTTTTCACATTTTATAGGTCTGTTCCCGTCCTTTTTGGACTAAAAATGGTAAAACTGTCAAAAGCGTGAGCATAAAAAAATCTCTCAAAAATAGATAAAACACAAAAAAGGACTGGAACGTTTTTCGGACAAAAATGGTGTAAACTGTCAAAAAAATCGTTTGCCAAACTGAAGAAAAATCACATTCATATGAATTACAATATTGAAGTTAATTCTCAAATTAACATTTATATTTAGTTTTTTTCAATTTAACATGTTTCTGCTGCAATAGTTTTTTTTAATATCAAAGAACTTTTTATGTTTTGCAATTTCTTTGCTAACTTGTAAACAGCTGTTTTAAAGCAGTTTGACACTTTTACCAGAACAAGTTTCTCGGACTAAAACTCTGAATTTTTGACAGTGAAGGGAAATTTTTTACTCTCTCTACTGCACTCTCTTTTACTATTTTTTCAAGTACGGGAACTTTTTCGAACTAAAACCTGTAAAGGGGCCCTCAAACGATACTACATGACGGACGTACATGTAGTTCGATAAAGTAACGGGACTTTTTTCGTTGCCCTCACACACATCGCACATGACGGATAGACTTTGGATAGATTTCATTATTTTTTAGCTGCCGAAGAGTTAACATCAATTAAAAATATTAATATTAATTGTTTCGAACATTTATTTTTATGTTTTTTGCTTTAAATATTCTAAACCATCACAACTTTAGGTAAAGATAAAAAATTCGCGTCAAAATATAATATTTCTTACGTTCGGCAGTTTTGCCGCGAGATGTGCTCTCTCTGAAAATTTTCAACAAATGGCAAAATGTACTAAGTTGGATGGCCGCGCACGCAAACGGAACTACATGTCGGACGTACTTAGCAAAAAGTCAAAATTTTTCAACTTCCATCGGACATGTCCATCCGCCTTGATTTCTTGCACACGAACGATACTACATTTGTGATGACTTGACAGGTCGGATGGACATGTAGTATCGTTTGAGGGCCCCTTAAAGCTGGTAAATTGGACTTAAACTTTAGAGTACGGGAACAGACCTTAAATCTTCAAAAAATTGAAGTAACCCAATAATTGTTTGACGTAAACCATTAAAACAATGCACAGTCCTTTTTTTCTCGCTTCCATAACTGTGGTTCTAATTTTTTTCGAAAGTTTCAAACAACGGACTGGAGTTTTGTTCCTTTACAAAACAGCAGTAAACTGTAAAATTTTCAGAAAAAGTACTAATATTTAAACGTGCCGCATGCGATCTTTAAGTTTAAAATCTTATTTATAAGGAAAAGTGCTATTTTATTAAAAAAAATTCTTATAACTTTTTTTATGTGCAAATTTAAAAAAAAAAACTTGTACGCCAAACTAACCACATTAGCTATCAAACATGAAAATTTGATGATCACTGTATCGTACACTAATACTAGTGTACTAATACTAGAATTCACTAATACTAGTGTACGAATGTAAAAGAGCTGTTAATGCTTTTGCATAAAGAATGTTGAGTCAGTCACAAAAAGAATGTCGGAAAGTATGGTCGTCAAAGTGAAAATAAAGAAAGTGGTTTTTTTATAAACTTTTCCAGTATAACAACATGGTGTTTTTATTTCTCGATTGTTTGTAGTTCATCGTTATTCAACATTATGGTCGCATTTGAGCCGGATAAGAGGGCTTAGTGAGAAAGAAAAAAGGAAAGATTTGTTGAGACAGGCGATGATTTGCAGGAAAGCATGTAGGAAGCAGATCGATTCATTTGTTTGGATTTACGAGACAGGCAATTGTATTAAGCAGAAAAGAGCATATTTTGCAATTTATTTTCTAAAGGTAAAGAAACATAAATTATGGACTGCTAGAATGCGACAAGCGCCTGCGTCATGGGGTACCGATTCCGATTTCAGCTGTTTTTCTTTGCTTTCCTTGTTCGTATAGAATTCAGTCTTTTGACTCTTCCACGAGAAAAGAAAAAAAGGAAGAAAAGAAGAAAAATCAGTGAGAGGAATAGAGAAACTCGGAGCTCTGACTGGTTTGTGACGGAGAGGCGCGCGTTGCTGCAACCTTTTTGTTGTCGTGGTCTGGTTTTCGATCATTCTCATACACACACGCACATGCAAGCAGATGAGTGTATTGCCTGTGGAAAGATTGCACAGAAGAAAATTAAAAGAAAGAAAAAATAAAAAAAAAAGGGACAAAAGGGTTCAGCTGATATTAAACTAGCGTGCGAAGTGCAAGCAAATTGATTCAATTTTAACAAACCTTTTGATTATACTTAGAGAATTCTACTTAGAGAATTTGATTTTATTCAAATTTTTATTTAAGTTTCAACGGTAAGTTGTTATACAGTCCACTGGAAAGAAAAAGTGCAGGGGTTGTTGTTGCGTTTGAAGGAAAATAAATTAAATAAAATTTGGTTTTGGTTTAATGACATTAAAGGAAAGATTCCTTTCGGCAAAAAATTCTATAAATTAACTTGAATTTTAACTACTATGAAGGAAAGATCAGTGCTGTGAAATGTTTTTAGTTGAAATTAATTTTCAATCAAAAAGGCTAACTGTACAAATCGAAAGAATAGATATTCATAACGACTTACTGCAGCCAGTGAATCATGTCATAGCATAAACCATGTGCTTGTGTGATAATTGTTCTGAGTGTTTGTTTGGTTGTTTTGTTTTCATTACCGACATTATTTTTCTTTGCGATTTGAATTCAATGTAATGCGGAACGAAATTATATAAGATCGAAAGAGGGGATTTTTATATTTTAACGACATGCATAGAAGGAAAGAGGAAAGACTGATTTAATATTTTTGAGAAAAAACAATTTAACTCAAAATTTGTGTGCAGTGGTACTGAAACACAAGAGAATGCTTGCAAGCGGAAAGATAGACAGTTAGTGGAAAGAAATCATATTAATTGGGCGAGTGTTTATTGATTTTGTTCTGTAGAAACGTATCATAGAAAGATATCGTATTGATATGGTAATAGATGCAGGAATATGCTCAATAAAAACATTATTAGGTTAACATTAAATGGAAAGAATAAAAGCAACAACACGGGCCATGAATCACTATGGAACAATGCCCTTGTAGGAAAGATTTTTGATCTAAAGTGATATGGGTAGGACAGATTATACATTTTTTCAGATTATCTCACAAAGTAATTCTGATCTGATGTTGTATTGTTTTCTTGATTTTCTTTATGTTTTGGAAGGATAAATGGCAGAAGATACATCAAAGCGCTTATTCCAATATCGTATGATGGCTGGAGGAATACGACGTCCAGCTGAATTTGTACGATCCGAAGCATTTGCAGGTTTTACTAAGCAGTTGGCGCGGGTACGATTGGAGGCATTGGAGCGTCAATGGGAAAGTATACGATGAATGGAAGAAGATTTTGGAGAAATCTTAGAAGCTGAAATGGTGCGGGCTGTTGAAGCCGAAGATGATTATTTCGCTGCAAGTGCGGCTTATCGTGAATTGGTTGATCCAATGGCACAAGTGAATCCACCAGCTGAAGCTGCTCCAATTGCCGTTCAAGTAAGCATACCATTTCAACAGTATGATGTCAAAAACACCTGGGGTGAATTTGACGGCAATATAACAAAATGGCAAGGATTTCATGACAGATTTGTTGCTGCCATTCACAACAATGAGCAAATATCGGCAGCATACAAGTTCTCATACTTGCGGAAATCATTGAGTGGTAAAGCCTTGCGCACTTTGGGTGAATAGCAAATGACGGATGAAAATTATCAAGAGGCTTGGCAAAGGCTAAACCAAATTTTCAATTGAAAGTATGCGACATGTCGAGCATTGTTACGCCAGTTTTTCCAATTGCCTGAGCTTACAGCCGTAGTACGTGCAAATGATTTACAACGAATGTCAAATGTGACGCATGAGACACTACGGCAGTTGGATGCGCAAGGCATTCCAACGCAAGATTGGGACATGATTATTGTGCATGCGTGTAGCACATAAGCTTGATCCACATTCAACGGGAAAATAGGAAGGAAACCGAACAAGAGATACGCCAACGGTGAAAGAATTTTGCGATTTCTTGTACAAAAGAGCAGCTGCTTTAGAATCTACTCAAATCGTTCCACGTTCTGGGAACAACCGTCATATGCTAACGAAAGAAGCGGGCCGTTATGGTAATAAAAATGATGCCATTCCATCGACTTCGGCTGGCATAACACATGCACAAGCTGTTGATTCACAAAAGGCTCACCCAATATATAACAAACAAGGAAAGAAATTAATGCCATGTTATTCATGCCGATCAATGAATCATGCATTGTGGGATTGTCCAGACTTTAAATCATTGAGTCTACAGGCGCGCCAAAGTTTTGTTAATGAGCGTTCATTATGTGAAAATTGTTTGAAAGCTGGTCACACTAAGGAAAAATGTTATCAAAATCCATGTGTGCGTTGCATCAACAAACTACACAATATTTTGTTGTGTCCAATCAAGGAAATGCGTAAAGCCAATGTTTTGTTTACCAACGAAGCCACCGTAAGGAAAGGGCAGCGTAATGCATCCAAAGATTGTAAGCGGAAGATGAAAGAAGAATGACAATCACAGATAACGAAACGCGCAAAGAAGGAAGAAAATTTAAACATGGAAAGTATCAATTCCCGGAAAGATTCAACATTAAATCCAGCTGAAAACACAAATGAAAAATTAAAGTTATTAGAACAACGTTTGTATTTAATAGATCAGAAAGAACAATTGTTAAACGAAAGACTTAATATTATTCAAAAACCTAATGTGAAAGATTGTAACCCGAAAGAATCCTTAATAAAGCGAAATATCTTTTCTTCATCCTATGATAATTCTTTTAATTTTCAAACAACTACAAATATGGTATTGCTGCCACTTCCGAAGGTAAGAATAGAAATCGCTGGAAAGAAATATGGGCCGATACGTGCTATATTAGACACTGGTGCTCAACCGAATTTGGTAAGTTTTCCACTACAACAGAGGCTAAAGTTGCCAACAGCTCCAACAACGAAAGATGGTTGGTATAAATAGGGAACCTTTAGCATCAAACTAAAAACAAAACTCAAAATAAGTCTATGGTTTGAATCAAATGATTATATTGAGGATGAATTTTTAATTTTGCCGTGCGAAAGTCAATGGCAACCGATTATACCAGCAACTAGCTTAGATTCAATTTTGGAAGAAAATACGACGGCAATACCGTTTGCTGACCCAGAATATTGAAAATCAGGTGCTGTTGACATCTTGTTTGGTTGCAAATTTTTAGCAAAAGCTATTGTTTCAATCTTTGAGAAAAAATCGGAAGATACAATATGGATGGAGACAATCTTGGGTATCGTTGTTTTTGATTCGCATGAGGAAAGAGCTTATAATGATAGAATCGACATGATAGCTTCAATCGTATGCTTAGACAACAACAAGTTAAATGAAGCATTAAAGCGGTTTTGGGAACTGGATGAAATTAACACAGTGAAAATGCGCACAGAAGAACAAGAATTGGTCGAGCAAAATTTTGTTGACGCGTATTCGCGAGATATAGATGGAAGATTTACTGTCACAATTCCACTCAAATACTACGCAGGTAAGCTCGGAAGTTCTGAATTAATTGCCAAACGGCAATTTTATTATATGGAAAGAAAGTTAGAAAGAGAGCCGGAACTACAAGAGAAATATGTAGAATTCATGCGTGAATATGAAAGACTAGGACATATGAAAATTGTTACTGAACAAGCAAAGGAAAATTAAATTGTTTACCACATTCCCCACCATTGTATCACAAAAAAGTTCAGAGTTGTTTTTGACGCAAGCTGCAAAACTGAAAAAGGTTTGTCACTAAATGAAGTACAAATGTTAGGCGAAAAGCTACGAAAAGATATGCATTTAATCATAATGCGTTTCCGAAGGCATCGGATTGCGATAAGAGCAGATATCAAGATGATGTTTTGGATGGTGAAATTATCAAGGGATCAATGGAATTTACAACGAATATTCTGGAGAGAAAATTCGCAAGAAAGGTTAAAAGAATATTGGTTAACGGTCGTTACCTACGGATTAACGTCATCGGCACATAACGCTGTTCGAGCTGTCATACAATGCGCGAAAGATATGGAAGACAAATTTCCTGCTGCAGCCAAGATAATTCAAGAAGATTTTTACATGGATGATTGTACAAGTGGTGCCGATACGGTAGAAAAAGCAATTTTATTAGCAAAAGGAGTGTATTTAATTCTCAAAAGTGGTGGTTTCGAGCTGAGAAAATGGAAGTCGAATAGCAAAGAACTGCTGAATGAAATGGGTTCTGAGCAAGAAACAGCATTGATATTTAAAGATGAGGAAAAAACGTCGATCTTGGGACTGAAATGGTTAATCGAGAGAGATGAATTTACATTTGTGGTTAAAAATCCTGAAATCAACGGGGAGATTACAAAACGAAAGATCGTAGGTGCTGTATCTCAGTTATATGATCCAAATGGTTTCATTTCACCTGTGATTATTTGTGGAAAGATTCTTATTCAAGATTTATGGCGGCTGAGCATTGGATGGGACGAAAGACCACCGTTAGAGATTGTATCCAAATGGGAAAGCTTTTGGAAAGATATCAAGTATTTAGAAAAACTTCGAATCAATAGATGGATTGGAACATCACCTAAAACACGCATTCACATCCACGGCTTCTCAGATGCATCAGCTAGTGCATATGGTGCTGTCATTTATGTTCGAACAGAGCAGTTGAACGGAAAGATTACTTCCAACTTGGTAGTATCAAAAACACGAGTAGCTCCATTGAAAACAGTGACAAACAGTTCCACGTTTGGAACTTGCAGCAGCGGAATTATTAGGTCGTTTATTTGCTGATGTCGTATCGCAAATTTTATGGAAAGACATACCTTATACACTGTGGACAGATTCACTAGTCGCACTGCATTGGATGCATAAATTGCCATGCAACTTGAAAGTATTTGTAGCTAATCGAGTTTCTTCGATACAAACGAATACCGAGGTCAAAAACTGGAAACACTTCGATACTATAGAAAATCCAGCTGATCTACTGAGTAGAGGAATGACTGCACCAAAGCTGATAGACAATAAATTGTGGCTGCATGGTCCAGAATGGTTGACGTTTCCCCCATCGACATGGCCATCTAATAAGTTTGTTCCAAATGTATTAGATGTGAGGATGGATGAAGTGAAAGTATTGGCAGTAATGGAATTTGCAGAGGCATTATCAATTTACATGCCAAATGTAGAGAAAAGTACGCCATTAATCGAATATTCAAATAGTTTGGGGAAGATATTGAATATAATCGCTTACGTTTTGCGTTTTGTCAAGATCGCAAGGTTCGGACGAATTGGGAGTCAAGGTAGATCTCGAAAGTCACAAAGAGAAATTAGAAACCAAAAGCATACTGTGATTCAGCCAATAAATGAAGAAAAAGCCGAAGCAATGGATTATCTGATAACAGAGAACAAGAACAAGAACAATAGGAAAGAACAAGAGAAATATTACAGGAAAGAAAGATAACAGCTTACCAGACAAGAGCAAAATCGAGCCATTGAAGCCGATAATGGACGGTAAAGGCACATTACGTATAGGAGGTAGATTGGGGAGAGCTGAGATCGATTTTGAAATGAAACATCCAGCTATTGTGCCGAATGGATCACGTTTGGCTGGGTTGATTATGGATAGTGCTCACAAAGCTACCAAGCATGGCGCAGTTCAAGTAATGACTCAGCACATTCGTCAGAAATATTGGATACCACGAATGAGGAGCGAATTGAGAAAATATTTACATAAGTGTGTAGTATGTGCACGACACAATGCGCAACTGGAAAGACAATTGATGGCAGATTTACCAAAGGAAAGAATAACGATTGGCAAAGCTTTTCTACATGCAGGTGTAGACTATGCAGGACCCTTTCAAATTAAGATGATCGATCGCGTCGGAAATCAAATCATAAAACAAAAATGTTGGGTAGCCATTTTTGTCTGTTTAAGAACAAGAGCCGTACATATTGACGTAATAGCTGATTTGACAGCAATTGCATTCATAGCATGCTTCGAAAGATTCATCGGCCGACGTGGTAGATGCGAAAGATTATATAGCGATAACGGAACGGCATTTGAAGGTGCGAATAATGAGTTTCGCAGGGCTATGGAAAATTGGCAAAAGAAACAAATGTTCGATCATTTAAATGCCAAAGGAACAGAATGGAAATTTATGACTCCAGCAGCGCCACATCAAGGTGGTATCTACGAAGCCGCTGTAAAATCGATGAAGTTTCATCTTATCAGAATTATTGGAACGAGAGTACTGGCATACGAACAAATGCAAACGTTGCTAATTGGAATAGAAGCAATATTAAATTCCAGACCATTGCACCAACTCACGGATGATCCAATGGATTTACAAGCATTAACACCAGGCCATTTCTTGGTTGGCGAGCCGCTTGTATTGCCGTTGCCTTTTGCTAATGAAGATCAGCCTGATAAACGAGGTGTAAAACTATGGAAAGAACGGAAAGAGATGTTGGAACATTTTTGGAAAAGATGGAAAGATGAATATTTATCGACATTACAGGAAAGAAAGAAGTGGTGCAGAGAGATGGAAAACGTGAAGAAAGGACAACTGGTTGTTATCAAATGCGAAAATCATCCACCAGCATCTTGGGCTCTTGGACGAATTGCTGAAGTAATCGAAAGCAAAGGCAAACTTGTTTGCAATGTGGTGGTACAAACCTCAACCAAGCAGCTCACCATGCCAGTGAAGAAGATTTGCGTATTGTCAGTTGATACGGAACATTGTAGAGTATAAATAATTATCAAATTTGTATTTAAGTAAGGTATAAGTACTTATAAAATTTTATTGAAAATTTTTATTTTGAAATTATTGAAAACTAGGTTTTCGCCGGGAGTGTATCGTACACTAATACTAGTGTACGAATGTAAAAGAGCTGTTAATGCTTTTGCATAAAGAATGTTGAGTCAGTCACAAAAAGAATGTCGGAAAGTATGGTCGTCAAAGTGAAAATAAAGAAAGTGGTTTTTTTATAAACTTTTCCACTATAACAACATGGTGTTTTTATTTCTCGATTGTTTGTAGTTTATCGTTATTCAACAATCACTACTAGAGATGTGATGTTTTACTTTTCGAAAGGAATCTCATTTAACTAAGCGTTTACGTAAAAACCAATAGCGATTCATTACTTTTTATTTTTTGTTGTTTTTTTGTCACTATAAAAAATTGGCACTGCACTTGATTTAAAGCACTCATATTAACGAACTTATTTTCGAAATGTTCAGCGCATATAAAAAATTTTCATTATCTATTAATTTAAAAGAAAAGTTGTTTCCCGAGTTTTTTATTCCAATTTCGCGCCTATCATCTTTCGGCATAATAAATCTAGGATTTCTATTGCTTTTTTTTCATTCTCACACCCGATATAATCACAATATTTTATCTCACCTAATTTAATATAAATTATATAAATTATTTAAAATAAAAAACTCTTTCACGCTACCGATTCATATAAAAAAGTAAACAAAGTGATCAAAAATCTAGTTGTAGTGCAAATAGAAAGAAAAAAATACCCTTAGAAAGTAATTGTTCAATCAGGAAAGGACTATTCCAAAAACAAAACAATAAAAATGAGAAGTCATGAGCATAAAACTGAGGGAAATATTTTACATATAAGAGAAGACAATTAATTTGGGTTATAGAAATGGATAATTATGCGTAGAGCAAATATCTGCCACATAGCTGTAACGTCGCTTCGGCTAACGGCGGTGTCACCTTCTATTTGTAATTATTAAATGCTCATGAGCACATTTTCGCCTTGGTTTGTTTCTCGTTGTTCTCCCTCTTTACCAGTGTACAGTTTTCCTTGCAACGGATATTTGGTTTTCGCATCGCATGGCCACCATACTTTTATGCCATACTTTCCGGGCTTTGATGTATTGCGTGAACTTTGTGCGCCCACGGTATGGAAATAGCTGCTCATCGATGGTTACACTTTCGTATGGTTCAAAATTACTGGCAAGATTGTTATTCCAGAAGTTCCATATGTCGCGAAAGGGAGCAGCTTTGTCGGTTTGTTGACGAAATGCGCGCGTACGA
Organism: Dichetophora obliterata; assembly: GCA_963920525.1. Taxonomy (NCBI): domain Eukaryota; kingdom Metazoa; phylum Arthropoda; class Insecta; order Diptera; family Sciomyzidae; genus Dichetophora; species Dichetophora obliterata. The sequence goes on along the minus strand of OY986438.1, from coordinate 66,218,694 downwards.
CTATCGTCAAATCGAATACATCAAAGTAACAAATCGTGTATATGACATGGCTGCACGGAATATTGGAAGTGCATCAGTTTGCCACATTAATCTTGAGAGCTGCATAGTATTATGACTGACACCAAAAGCCAATAGTATCCCAATAAAAGCATCAAGCTCAACACTTGTCATATCAATCCATACTCGTGGTGTTCAGTTAGCATGTTGTGCGTTCCATTTGCGTGTAACTTTTTCTCCATATAGGTTTGTTTGTGTTACAATGATGAACGTAATATTCGGTGAAAAGAAAAGCTTGAACACCTCAAGCGGAGTGGTCAGGTTTGTTTTTGGTCCACCTTTGAAACGCATAGTGTTGTGCAGGCGGAATCTCACTGTAGCGGGTTCAGCTGTACTCCACTTGGTACCAACTTTTCCAAGCAAAAATCCGTCTGCAGCTTGAGTTGGTGCATTCTCACTTTCTTCTTCGGGTTCTTCATCGCTGTCGAATATTTCATTTGCTTCAATTTCCAATTCATATTCAATGTCCGAGGCGTCATCTTTGGGCACAAAATCTGTGTTTTCACCGCTTTGGTCTTCAAATAAATCTAGTTCTTCGTCTGCTTCTGTGTGAAGTGCGAAATCACGCTGTAACGTTAATGATAGTTGTTGTTGGAAATTATCAGCAAGCCTGCCTGTACGCAAGCGCGTATTGTACACAAATTCTAAATCCTCTGCCATAACAATAGCAATAATTTCACTTTAGTTTCCGAACAAAAAATGTATATTTCGGACTGTCGATGTTGTATGTTCTTTAATAATAAACTAACTGAACTCAAAACCAAAATGACAAACGAAAGAAAGAAATAAGAGAAAATTGAACACAAAAACTACCTGGAAGCAAACATCTGCATTGAATTCACATAAAAACAACCCAATATATAAAAAAAATTCCTGGAAACAACAATCTGCATTGTATTTGCAGAAAAATAACCCAAAATGTGTATAACAATAATTTATTTCATACAAATTGTATAGGGGTCTGGCGAACATATGTGTTTGTTCGAGGGGGAATTTTTTCGCAGTTTTCTTCGTGTCGGAACGATATTTTAGTACTTTTTTAAAAAAAATAGAAAGCCAACAATATTTTAGGGAAATACAGGTATCTACCTAAACTGGAAGTATGTTTAATTACCGTTCAAAAATGAAATATGCCTGGCCATCCAGCATTTAGCCACCTATTCTTGATAAAGCTCTATTGATCACTGAAAATGTGTGATCTAAATCTAAATATATTATAATCAGATAAAATGATAAGATAAAATATATTTTTTTTAAAACAAAAAGCTGAAGTCAGGATAAGGCAAGTAATTTCTATTCTCTTACTTGCATAAAAGAAAAATAACTGTTGAACTTTGAGAACATTTGTTGTACAACTTTTCTTTTGGCTGCGTTCATAAAACACAAAATTTACTCAACTGTTGAACAACCGTTGAGTATGTACTTGCTGAACGCGACTAAGCAGTTTCTGATTATCTCAACATGTTGTAAATATGGTGAGTGTTTTGGCCGCGATTTATTTTTCCACTACATTTACTCAACATGTTGAGCTTTAAAGTTAGAAATTTTGATAGCTTAAAAAATTTTATTGATGATTATTTTATTGAATTTATTGATTACTTTTTATTTATTTTATTTCTGAAATCACTGCGCTAACATAAATTATTACATACCGTCAAGCAGGCACACAAGGTACCGGAAACTGATACTGATCATTTACAAAACATGTTGGGTAAATATTGTGTTTTATGAACGCAGCCATTGTAAAATTTTTTGGTAAATTTTATTCGAACGAGAGTTTCCATATTGTACAGCAAGCTTGTTCTAGACGCAACACTGAGGTGTGGCATATGAACAAACTCTAACAAACATATGAAAACTTTGTGTTATATTTCACTGTTATATTGTTTTATATATTATATTTTATTATATGCACTGTTATATTTCCCTTAAATTTACTCAACACACGGTTTTTATTTTAATTACTGTTTTCCACAGGAAAATATTGAGGGTCAAAGCATTTATCAATATATACATTTTAAATCTAAATCAAAATTAAATATAATAAAATATTAATTCAATGAGCTTGTGGATCACACTGCAATAAACGTACGATAGAAGGATCACTTTTTGCTCCTTCTATAAATTCTTCTAAGCTTAATTTGCCATCTTTATTTCGATCCATTTGCCGAAATATTTTATCTGTTCGTTTTTCGGGGGTGCTTTCATCTTCAGGCATCTTCATCACTGACCCAACCATTTTATAGATCGCCTGAAATATATTAATACATTAATAATTAATTAGATCACCAGCAAAATCATATAAAAACAATATAAATATTTGTTAACTAGTTTCATTCTTAGTTTAACTATCGAAAAGTACTAATTCTGAAATTTGCATTGATATTCGAAATAATCACAAAAATAAAGCTGTTTGAATAAAAAAAAATGTGAACTCACAATAAGCAACTCATCAAACTTTTAATGCGTTTTAATTAAAAACAAGATTTTTAAATTAGAGGGAGGTAAAGAATTAAAAACTGGTTACCTACGATCTAAAAAAATTGAAAAGAATTGTTAAAAATTGTTTTTAAGTTCAATATGTTTTGGCCAGGAAATAGGGTCTTTTCACAAATTTGTTTGTTTTTGTTAAAACTTTGAGCTATACATACAGTCTTTCACATTCAACGTTCAAATATAAAATATCGGCTATGTGACGAACATTGACCAAATTGTCTAACCTTTTTTCGAAGGTGCCGTTAGAACAAAAAGTAAAATAATATAAGTAAAATAATAAAAAAACTCGTTTTTTCCTCAAAATTTTTAAAGTCTAAAATTTGTTTGCTTTTTATTACAAAATGCATACTTAATGCGGTCTGGATAACTTGCAAAGTATTTACGATTAAAGTTATAAAAAGCGTTTTCCGAAGAAAACATGTTTTACGAACTGGCCTCCAAGTTATCTCAAGAACTACTCAATAGATTGATTTGGATTTTTTTTATTTTAAAGTAGATAAAGTGGCGACCATAGCCTAGTGGGTAGAATGCGTGGCCCCTAAGCTAAAGAACCGCGGTAGCCCGGGTTCAATTCCAGCTCAGACAGAAAGTTTTTTCAATTGAATTAATTTTTCTGTTCAGTCGTCACCTCTCTGCAGACAATGGCAAACCTCAGAGAGTAAAAATTGCCTTGAAAAGCTTCTTGAGAACATAAGCAGTTCGGAGTCGGCATAAAACACGTAGGTCCAGTTCTCGGTCATTTGTGATCAAACATTTAATAACACGCACAACACAATTGATCAATAGAAGCTAGGTCAAAGTCCTTCCAAGGGCTGAAATGGCCAGTTTATTTTTTTATTTTAGATAAAGTAGATTGGAGCCTAAACCTTACTTCAGATAATATTGTCAGTTTGTTTTTTTATAGCACTTTAAAGAGCAAAAAATGTGAAAAAAAGATACTAAAAATTCACATGTCCGCCATTTTTGTAATTTTTAGCTAATTAGTAAATATAATATCATTTATATACATTATACTTCTATGCACCAAAGTTTTTTCCTACACTTTACGAATCAATAAAAACTGCCAAAAAACTCAAAATGTTTGTTTACTTCCTTCTATGAAAAATAAAATCAAGAACATCACCGTTTTTTTGGACTTATAGATGAGAACCTGCCCTCCTGAGCTAAGGTTCCCTAAACCACAGATAACTTATCATATAGATGTTCATCTTGGCACCAAAAACCGGCAGGAATTTCTTGAAGCTCAAGTTTCAAAAAAGAGTTGATTTTCAAAGTTCGATTGCAACACATACACAAGCATTTTCCAAAATGCAAGAAGTAGCGCAGTTCTATTTATATGTTTTGTTATTTAGTTAAATTTTGTTACTGCTGGTTGTTGTACAACAAATAAAACAAATCTGTACTTATCTGAATTTTTTTGATGTTGTAGCACTTCTTTGCAAGCATTTTATTTTATCTGCTAGGAGGGTTGTTATACATTAAATCAAAGGTGGGTGATATCCTCGATTCCCTTACAATCGACGGTCCGCCATCGCCTTCCACGCAGCAGCCACAACCACCAGCCACATAATGCTCTCGATCGTACTGGTTAACCTGCAGCACGCCAGTTGTGCTGCTGACAATCTGATGGTATCGACGTGGGCATCATACAGGAGCCCTGGGTCAGAGACTCAGTACAGAACAACCACTACAACATCTACGACAATAGAACAGCAGGTAAGCCAAGAACTTGCATTGTAGCCAAAAAGCACATACACTTATTTCTACTCCCTAACCTGAGCTCTTCACACCTGACAGTTGTCAAATTTTGGGCTGCGATGCCAATGCGAGACACACACTATGGGGCAGCTCTGAAATCAACACTAGAGGTGAGTTTTTATTCGACTTCATAATTAACTCTAATTTAAACATATGCAATATAGGAAATACACCTACTTTCACCATTCCAAGTACTGATAACTTCACAGGCTGGAGTGAAGTCTTGGATATTACCCTTCTATCCGAAAACGAGTCTCTAAAAGCATTCAATTGGAGAGTTTCGTGCAAAAGTTCCTTCTCGGATCACAGCTCGGATCAAGAAGAAATATCTTTAATTTGAACCTTGAAATAGAGGCCCCTCTTCCATTTCGTAATCCCAAACGTACTAACTGGGCTAAATTTGCCAAAGTGGCTCGCCCAAAAATTCGTTCTTTAGCCTACAAGCAAATCTCAACTGCGGAGGCAAGAAGAAATCTCTTCCTTCATGGTGGAGCAAAGGTCTATCCGTCCTTAGGAAAAGGGTTAGGAGAATTTTCAACGCGAAAAAGCATTCTTGGCAGGAATACACCCAATCAATCGACAATATAAAAGAATCGGCAAGACTAAGCAAAATTCTATCCAAAGAAAGCACCAGTCCATCTTTCATTCAGAAAGAAGATGGTACGTGGACAGAATCTACCAATGAATCACTAGAACATTTACTTAACATACAATTTTATGGCTGCGGAGCAGCTGCAATGAGACCTTAGATTTAGAATCACTCGAGGCAACTGCGGCGGTTCCAACTGGCTCCTTTATGTCAATGGAAAGGGTTATCTGGGCCTTAAGCAGATTCTCTCCATACAAATCTCCAGGTCCCGATGGCATTGTTCCAATAATGTTGCAGAAACTACAAAATGTAGTTGCACCTATCCTACTCTCTATCTTCACAAATTGCCTCTGCCTTAACTACACTCCAAGGAGCTGGAGAAGAGTTAAGGTAATATTTATACCCAAAACTGAAGAGAGGTCATGAATCATCCAAGGATTTTAGACCAATAAGCCTCACACCATTCGTACTGAAAACCCTAGAGCGTATACTGGATATTCATCTTAGGGTACTTACATATTCAACGCCCAACACGCATACCTCAAGGGCATATCCACAGATACCGCCCTACACGCGGTTATTACTACTATTGAAATATCCATCTTCTTTGAACAATACACTCTTGCGGCCTTCATAGACATAGACATAGACAAAATACATACCATTCTTGATTCTCTTACCAACCTTGGTGTACAAGCACCGGTGAGAAACTGGATAGTCTCAATTCTCAAAAACAGAATAATCCAGGCAGACCTGGGTGGCTGCCAACTCACGAGATTTGTCAAAAGGGGTACTCCGCAGGGAGGAGTGATCTCCCCCTACTCTGACTCATCGCCATGAACGAAGTTCTTAAAACACTAAATTGCAATGGGGTCAAAGTGGTGGCTTATGCGGATGACGTGGTTGTAATGATGTCAGGACTGTTCCCCTCTACGCTCAGTGAGCTAATAAAGGTTGCTTTGGAAAAACTCAGTGTCTGGGCTGCCAGGTGCGGCCTAAGAGTTAACCCTAGCAAAACGGAACTGATGTTATTCACCATTCACCAATAGTGTCACAATTTGTCCTTCCAAAGCTAAACAACCAACCTCTTACACTATCCAGTAGCACAAAATATCTAGGTGTCATTCTGGATCCTAAGCTAAGCTGGAAAACTAACATCGAAAAAAGGGTCAAGAAGGCCTGCATAGCCTCCTACGCCTGCAAAAAGACCTTTAGTAAAAATGGTGTCTTTAGCCAAAAATGCTCTTATGGCTATACACAGCGGTAGTGCATCCTTTCTTGGCGTATGGTGCACTAGTATGGTGGCCTGCACTGAACAAAGCATACAGCACAACAAAACTAGCTCGGATCCAGCGATCTGCATGCATAGGTATCACAGGGGGGTATTTGCTCATGCCCCTCTGATGCACTTAATGTCCTGACACATTTACTCTACATAGATCTACACATTAAGCTTACCGCAACAAACAGTGCAGTCAGACTCAGAGTCTTACAACTGGCGGAATAGGCCATATGAACACAACAACATTCTAAATCCGCTACCTCGGGAACTGATTTCTAGAAACACGGACTACGACACTCCCAAACTCGACTTCACGAAATCCAAGTTTTCCACCAGGGTGGAATGGCACAATGGGGGAATTGATCTAGCCTTCGATGTGTCCTTTTACACTGAAAGCTCCAAGATGGAGTCGGGATTGGGAGCGGGCATATACTCTGAGGAACTGGGGATGGCGGATGCTTTTCGTCTGCCAAACTCAGCCAGCGTCTTTCAGGCCGAGCTTTTTGCGATAAGAGAAGCTTGTCGCGCCTTAATTAGAGCTAACACCAATCACCAGTTAAGGGAGGAATTCATTCTTACTGCTTAGCCTTAGCCGGTCGTAGATCAACCTGCAACACATCAAGAAAAATATGGACCCTTTACAACCAAGGTAGAACTCAAGAGATGCTCTCAAAACCCCGGAACGACATAGCCAGAATAATGGCTATTACTACGGGTCACTGGTGCATCGGAGTTCACACCTCTCTCGAGATTTTGACTACCTTTCAATACCCACTGTCGCAGCTGCGATGACCAAAATGAAAAAGAAACACTGACACACTTTCTGTGCACTTGCCCGGACCTGGCCAGGTCCAGACTAAAAACGCTTGGCAATCCCATCCTCAGCAATCTAGAGGAACTTTCAACAACAAAAATCAACAATCTCCTAACGTTCATCAATCGCACCGGATGGTTATAACATAACAGTGCGTTACACACTCAACCAACAGAAACACGAGATTATGGTATCAAAACGGCTCACTAGAGCTACTTGGATCCTACTTGTATCTTACTGTGTTGGTATCTATCTGAGTTATATTTTGGGGACGCGCCACGGAGTTACGTATATAGCTCGTCAGCTTTAGTATGTTTTGGGCCTAGCCGGCACTTCAAGGGAAATTAATTTGAAACGTAAAATTTAAAGACTTCTCTTGTCTTAGACTTTAAATTAAATTCTCCTTTATTTGGTTCTTCTTTTTTTCTTATATACTAAAAAAAACAGTATTTTTCTTAAAGTTATTCATGCCAGTATTTTAGACTCCGCCCTTATTTTCACGATGGGTTACCAATCGATCCCGTTAGTCGATCGGTTCCTAGCCACATTCCAATAGCCAACAACAACAATGTTGGCGTTGCTAGCCTTGAAAATTCGGCAGGTCAGTTGCATTGGAGTAACATAATATATTCGCTGTATTTACTCCAGTGCACTGCTCATATTGTAATTGCATTGCACTAACAACAGCGTTGTTGTTGTTGTGCTTGAGCAGAGAATTAAGTATCCAAACGATACAAGCAGCAAGAGGGGATAAAAACAACTCAGCACTTTAGAAGTGTGAATGACATTTGTTACGATATTTTTGATTCTTAGTGCCCGTCATAATTTTTGGGTTTTAAGTTGCATCAAAAATGTTGTTGGATTTTAATTTAATGTTGCACTGTTTTTGTATCGTTTGGTACGGTAATAGTGACTGTGTAAATACACTACACCCCAATCCTCAAGCGAAAATTTCACTTTTGAAGTTAAATTTTTAAGATAAAGGGGAGTTCTGGCTAGTATGTATTAAAGTAGTTTAATTTGTATAATATTACAAAATATTTTAGTTGAACTTTAATATGCAGTTATTTTATCTTATAAGTATACGGATTCATACATTCTTTCATTCATTTGTTTTAAGGTTAATTTTTGTAGTAACTGAGAATAATCTTAATATGTATGGTAGTAATTTATATATATATTTATATTTATATTATATATATATATTTATGTATTCGTATGTATTTTATGGAACAATTCTCGGATTATATTAGTGGTAAAAAAAAATATATATAACTAAAATTTAAATATTTAAATTCAAAAATATAAGTGTTTCTATGTTACATCTAATAATTGATTATTAATTGATAATGGCTTATTTATATTGTTTGTTGTTGGAAAGAAATGTATTTACTTTAATAGTACAAATTTCGTCTAATTGTTGAATTTTTTCAACATGTTGTGATACATTTTTAGTTTGTTATTTATTTCTATTATGGAATTGACTCCGTTTATCTCTTTAATTACAAATGGTACTTTGTATGGACTTTGTGATTTTTTTTCTTTGTTCTAGTTTTACAAAAACTTGATCTCCTACTTTAAAATTTGAAACGTTTACATTTTTATCATACTGTGTTTTTCTTTTATTCTTTGCAATGTTTATCATGTCTGTAGCTTTGCTTAATGCGGTTTTTAGTCTTATTTTTAGTTCGTTTGAATAATCTTCTAAATACCGTGTTGTTGTTTTTTCAATAAAATCGCTTGGTAGGGAAGGTAGTTTTCCGAAAATTAATTCGAAAGGTGCATATTCTGTGTCGACATGTGGACTTGAATTATATGCAAACGTATAATTTGGAATCCATTTGTCCCATTCAAAGTCGTCTGCAAATGATAGCAAATATTCATTAAGTGTTCTATGGTTTTTCTCTAATGAACCCAATGTCTCATGATGATAGGGGGTCGAAAAAATTTGCTTAACCTTCAGTAACTCACATATGTTTTTAAGAAGTTCATTTGTGAATTCTGTTCCGCGATCTGATTTTAGATACTTAAATAAACCGAATTTAAGTATAAGTTGTTCTACCAAAGTTTGTGCAATTGTTTTTGCATCCTTGGTTTCTATAGGATGAGCAATAACGAATTTTGTTAGTTGACATTGCATTGTCAGCACGTAGCGGTATCCGTTTGAAATCTTAAGTGGACCGACAGTGTCGATTTCCACTGTTTCGAAACTTGTGGTTGGAGTGTCCGTTATTTTCATATTTTCTTTTGTGTGCCGTATCTGTTTATTTCGTGCGCATTTTTCACATGTGTTTACATGTTGTTTAATCATTTGTCTCATGTTTTTCCATGAGTAACGTTGTTTTAACTTAAGTATTGTTTTTCTGATTCCTAAGTGTCCTCCCTGGGGTGAATTGTAGAATTCTTTTATTAATTCTTTTTGCATTGTTTTGTTTTTTATGTTTCGTGGGGTCTCGTATATTAGTATTTTAAGTGATTTTTTATATTTATTCTCTCTTTTATGCTGCAGCTTATTGAATTTTTTCTTAAATGTTTGTTTATCTAGTTCCTCTAGCGCTAGTTCTTTTATATTTTCTTTATACATTTCAGATGATAGTTTCTCCAATGGCGAATCTAGATTCGTTGGATTATCACCACATCGCACTAGTACGAAATCATCTTTATTGTCGACAATTATATTTTTCTTCAAATTATTTTTGTTTATTTCAAATTTTAAGCGTTTTATGTTCTTGACGTCAGATATCGATGTGCATTCCCATATGAAAAGTTGATCAGGCTCTTCTGAAATCATGCATCTCTCTTTTATAATTATATTCGCTTCATTTTCTTCATTTTGTTTAATTTTATCGTTTTCTTTCATTTTCATACCCCTTGTTAAAATCAATGTTTTCTTTATTTTTTTATCCTCTTTTGAGGGAATCATTTTTTTAATGTTGCTGAATCTATTTTTATACGCGATAGAGCATCAGCGTTAGTATTAACTTTTCCTTTTTTGAATACTATTTCGAAATCATAGTCCGAAAGATCCAATCTTATCCTTGTCATTTTTGATTATGGGTTTTTATGGCTGAATAGTGACACTAATGGTCTGTGGTCTGTAACCACAATGAACTTTCTACCATATAAGTATGGCTTGAAGAAATTTATGCCCCAATGAATAGCTAATAATTCCTTTTCTATCACGGGTTTGTTCAAATCGTGTTTTTGAAGTGTTTTACTCGCAAACGAAATAGGAAGGTCGTTACCTATTTCTCCTTGTGATAAGATAGCACCTAAAGCAAAGTTTGAGGCGTCAGTTGTTACAATAAAAGATTTTGAAAAATCCGGATATTGAAACACTGGAGGTTCAATTAATTTTTGTTTTAGTGTGTCAAAAGCTTGTTGGCATTGTTCCGTCCATTTAAATGCTTGTGATTTCTTTAATAGGTTGTTTAGGCATTGCGCGATACTAGAAAATCTTTGATGAATCGTCTGTAATAATTGCAAAATGCTACAAAACGTCGTACTTCGTCCGCATTTGTCGGAGTCGGATAATATTTTATTGTGTCATATGTTGATGGGTCAGTCTTGATTCCATGTTGTGTAATTAAGTGTCCAAGGTAAACTACTTCTGGTCTCAAGAATTTGCATTTTGCTGCATTCAATTTTAAATTGTATTTAGAAAGTCCTACAAAAACTTTAATTAGATTGTTGTTGTGGTGTTGTAGACTACAACCAAAAACTATTATGTCATCGACATAAAGAAATGCTTCTGAGTTTAAACCAGTTAATGCAAGCGTGAGCATGCGTTGAAAACTATTAGAGGATATTTTCAATCCGAAAGGTAGTCGTTTGAATTGATAGTGTCCATCATTTGTGGAGAAAGCTGTTAGTGGTCTGGACTTTTTATCTAAAGGTATTTGGTGAAAACTGCTTGTCATGTCGAGTGTGGAGAAGTATTTTGCTCGACCAAGTTTGTCTAAAACGTCTTCTATTCTTGTCAGTGGGAATTTGTCGTTAATTAATTTGTCGTTTAATCTTCTGAAATCTACCACTAGTCGCCATTTTTTTGTGTCATCTTCTGACTTTTTAGGTACTAGCAATAGCGGTGCATTGTAAGGGCTTATTGAGTTTTCAATGATGTAATTTTTTAGTAATTCTTGTACTTGTTTATGGATTTCTTCATTATGGGCGTGAGGTAGTCTGTAATTTTTTATGTTTATGGGTTGTATTTCATCGTTAAGAATTACACTATCCTCTTTTAAATTTAATGAAATGGGATGTATCATTTCTGTTCTTGGTGGTATACGTATTGTGTCATACACGTTTTTATTAAAGTGTAACGGTGTCACGATGTCTATGTCTTCTATTGCTATCGTCAATGTTTGTGTCTCGTAGTCAATTTTGCATGCGTTTTTAGATAAAAAATCTCTGCCTAATATTCCATCGGTTTGTATCGGAAAATTGTCTTCAACTGCGTGGAAATTGTGCAAAAGTGTTTTATGTTGAAAATCTAATGTTAAAGTGATTTTGCCTAGAGTGGTTATTTGTTCATTTGTTATTCCCGTGAGTTTGCATCTAGTGTCCATCTTCAAGTCTGCTTCAATGTTGTTTAATTTGCAGATAGATATATCTGCTCCTGTGTCGATAAGAAAAGTAAGTGGTTTTTTGGAGTTATAACATTTTGCTATGATATAGTTTGTTTTGATATCCGATAGGTTATATATCCTTAATTTTGCTGTCCCGGATGATCTTCCTCGGCATCCGAGCGCTCGTCGTTTCCCTGATTTTTAGCTTCAAAAGCGAACATTCTTCTGTTATCACGCTGGTTTGTGTTGTTGTAATTCTGTCTTCTATTCATATTTGAATTACGGTGTGCAATCGCATTGTTATTATTCTGTGCATATCTATGTGCATTATTATTGTTATTATTTCGTGAGTTTCTATATGTGTTATTATTATTTTGTGCATATCTGTAAGCATTACTGTTTCTTCTATAGTTATTGTTTAAAATTTGATTTCTACTGAAACTGTTGTTTCTTTGACCTTGGTTTCTTGAATTATTGTTATTTTGATATCCGTTGTAGTTGTATCTTGTGTTTTTGTTTTGAGTGTTGTTGCGTTGATTGCTGTAGTTATTATTCTGGAAATACAATAATTGGTTGTTTGTTTTGTTATTATTTTCTAGCTCGAGTGCTAGGTTTGTTGCATCTGTTAATGACTTTGGTTGGGCAGCAAATATTGTGTTCTTTAGGTCATCATTTAAACCATTTTTAAATATGTTTAAAGCATAAGTTTCATTCATCTTGATGATTACGGATTGTTGCGTTGCATCACCTGTTAGTTCTGAAATTTGTATGTTGTTTAATTCCGATATGAGAGATATTAATTTGTCTTTGTACTGGGTGATATTGTTGTTTTTTTGTGTCAAAGTTGACAATTTTGTGTGGATTTGGGATGTGGTTAATGTAGATTTGTATGATGATTTCAAAACATTCTTGAGTTGATCTAGTGTCGTTACGTTACTCGTGTTTGCTATAGTTGTGCGTACTTTTGTATCTAATTTTACGCTAATGATTAAGTCAATAAGCTTAGCTTTGTCTGCAGTGTTAAAAGAGTTATATAGTAATTCTACTATTTTTAGATAACTGTCTAATTCCTTATAGTTACCTGAAAAGGTAGGAAAAATTTTTAGAATAGTTTCTAAATTGAAAGTTGCAGTATTCGTCATGGTTGCTGCAGTTTGTGGTGGAGTTTCTTTGTTAATAGACATTGAACTCAATAGAGAAATTGTTTCTTTATGTAGTAGATAAAATTGTTCAGCTAAACGAGCTGTGTCAAGATTTTGTGGTATTGCATTGAAATGAGAAATGAGCGTTGAAATTTTTTATGTATGTGTTTATTTGTGATGATTTGAGTTTTTTTTTTTTTTTTTTTTTTTTTTTTTAGACTGAACCAACGCTCAGGGGATGCCCCCTATAAATGCATAAGCATTGTGTTGATTCGAAAGATAGGTAATAGTTAGTTGGAGGGTGGATAGATGGAGTAGTATCGGTGAAGATTTGTTTTAAATTTGCACAGCTCAAAACTGCCGGGAAATACGCTCGCAGGGAGACTATTCCACAACCTTACCGTGCGACTAAAAAACGAATTCTCTCGGTAATGCGAGGTTCTGTTGGACATCAAGGCAATGGTAAAGGGGTGGGCTTGAACAGCTGCCCGAGTGGACCTGGGAAACACACGAGCTGGTGGAGTCAGGCCATGTATCTCCCTTGAACACTTCCCATGGTAGTACCTGTACAGAAGGCTTAGGCAACCAACATTGCGTCGATGCCCAAGAGAGTAATACTTTCATCCCCTATCAAATATATCGCACGACGTTGAATTCGATCCAGAAGCTCCAAATAAGATCTTGAAGCCCCTGCCCAAATGTGCGAATTGTACTCCATTTTCGGCCTAATATATGAGGTGTAGATCATGCGAAGATCAGCTGAAGTGAAATATTTTTTGCACCGTTTTAAAAAACCTAGGCACTTGGCCGCTTCTTTCGACACATCGAAAATATGATCATTCCAACGAAGATCACATTGGATCGATATGCCCAGAACGTCAAGAGCGGCTGATTCCACAAGATCCACACCATTCATATAGAGGGGAGCTAATGGGCAATCCATCCGCTTGTGGGTTAACAGGCAGCACTGGGTCTTGCTTGCATTGAACTCTACTCTATTTGCAAGACCCCACTCGGAGATTTTTTGTAGATCATTTAGGAGTGTGTCATTCATAGTTTGCCTTTTTCTCTCAATCTCCATAGAGCTTGGGCGTTTTTTGAATGAATATGAATGACAAATGCTGCTGTCGTCCGCAAACGAATGTATTGGGTTATGCGTCAACGACAGAAGGTCGTTGATAAAAACCAGAAACAAGGTTGGCGATAGGACTGAACCCTGTGGTACTCCTGCGTTGATGGCGTGCTTCTCGGACGAAATACCGTCAACTACGACCCGAATCGTTCTTTCTTTGAGGAAACACGTGATCCATCGAGCAAAACCATCACCAAAACCATATGCACCAAGTTTTGACACGAGCGCTTTATGCCACACTCGGTCAAATGCTTTTGAAATATCAAGAGCAACAACCCTGCTCTCGCCGAAAAAGTGAACGCATTGGTTCCATTCTTCAGTTAAGAACGCCATAAGATCACCAGTAGAGCGAGCCCTACGGAAACCATATTGACGATCACTAAGCAGTTGGTTGAGCTCCAGATAATTCATGATATTAAAGTTTATTATGCTTTAAATAACTTTGGAAAGCGTAGAGCATATCGCAATGGGTCGGTAGTTTGCAGGGTTCGTGGCATCGCCCTTTTTTGGTACCGGCTGGACATTTGCCACCTTCCAACAAGATGGAAATACTCCTGTTCTGTAGGAGATGTTGAAAAGGTTGCGCAAAGGCCGAGCCAGCGAAGAAGCACACATTTTAAGCACAATTGGCGGTATGCCGTCAGGACCAGAGACTTTGTTTACGTTGAGATTTGTAAGGACCCTTTTAACTGCTCTCGTTCGAAAGTATATCTCCTGCATTGCAGAAGATCCACCCCCAACAAAGGGCAGTGGCTGATTGCTATCTGAGAGAGTGGAATTTTGAGCAAACAATCTAGCCAATAGGTTCGCTTTATCAGCCGAGTCAGTGAAGATTTGGTCATCTTTCAAAAGAGTTGGAATCGATGATGATGTCTGATTCTTCACTCTTTTAACAAATGACCAAAAATTTTTGCTCCCTTTGGGGCAGAGAAGAACCTGTTCTCGAATGCGAGCTTCGTGCAGAAACTTTTCGCGTTTTAAAATTGCATTACAGCGATTCCATGCCTCAATGCGAAGTCTTTTTGTATTAGTATTCTTGTTAGAACGCCAATTCTGAAAGGCTTCCTCTTTGGACCTGACTGCAATCCTGCAAGTCTCATTAAACCATGAGTGATCTTTTGGTTTAATGCTTCTCATCTTATTGGGAATGAAAGACCGCATACCCAATAAAATAATTTCTTGCACCATGACAGCCGCGGCATTCACATTTCTATCAGCGAAACATAATTTCCAATTGAAGCTGCGATAAAAATTATTTAACGCAGTCCAATTTGCCCTTCCATAAAACCACGCAGTCCTCTTCGGGGCTTTAGGCGTAGAGGTGCAGGGGTTAGAATATGGAAAAACAGCGGAGATGGTACAGTGGTTTCGAGTTACCAAGAGGTGCGTTGACACTCACATCATATTTTTCATGATGCGAAGTCAGAAAAAGGTCAAGGATGTTATGGCTATGCATATCACTTTGAGGAAAAAAAGTGGGTTCCTTCACTAATTGAATCAATTGGTTCGATTCAGCAAATAGCTCAACATATTGCCCAACAGGTGTCAGTGGGCCCGAGTGACGTAACCAAGCCGGGTTGTGGACATTGAAATCGCCTGCTACAACAATCTCACTGTCAGGAAACAACCCCAAAATGTGCGTAAAGAGTTTAACAGATTGTGAAGTGTAGCCCCTGTTAATGGACTTTTTTATATTTGCTCTTATTTGTTTCAATTGTTTATATATTTTAAGTAGAGTTCTCATGGAGTATGAAGTGTGGCATACGTAAGCGATTGATTGAACTAAACTGGATTTTGCAAACGGTTAGTGTGTTTTAGAACATATTGTTTTCAGTAGTTATTTAATTTGTAACCGATGTAAAATAAAATTAGGATTACTGCAAGTGTTATCAAAGCTGTTGTGCTTATGGTAGAAAATTCTTTCTTTGATATAGAAGAACCTAAATTGGTTTTGGTTTTTTTTTATATGTTTTATGTTGTCAGTAGTATTGGGGGTTGGAATTAATTTTAAAGGTTTTTTTTCGGTTTTTGAGCATTTATTTAGAAACAACGGCCCAATGTATATTATTCAAAGTATTGTCCATCGTTAGCTACAACATTTTCCCATCTTTCTGGCAGCATATGGATTCCGCGCCGGAAGAACGATTCGTCTTTTGAGGCAATCCACGAATCGACCTATTTTTTGGTATCCTCGTAAGAAGTGAAGCGCTGCTCAGCCAAGCCATGCGTCATCGATCTGAATAGGTGGTAGTCGGAAGGGGCTATGTCTGGGCTATAAGGCGGGTGGGGTAGCACATTCCAATTCAGCGCCTCCAACGTTTCCTTGACGGTTCTTGCAACATGTGGCCGTGCGTTGTCATGTTGAAAAACCACTTTGTCGTGTCTTTTGGCATATTCCGGCCGTTTAACCTTTAATGCTCGGTTCAATTGCATCAATTGTTGTTGGTAGCGTTCCGCAGTGATGGTTTCGTTAGGTTTTAGCAGCTCATAGTACACGACACCCTTCTGATCCCACCAAATACACAGCATAAGCTTGGCGCCATGAATATTCGGCTTGGCCCTCGATGTTGATGCATGGCCGGGTGGTCCCCACGATTTTTTTCGCTTAGGATTATCGTAATGGATCCACTTTTCATCGCCAGTGACAATACGATGCAAAAAACTCTTCCTTTTATGCCGTTGAAGCAGTTGATCGCACATGCATAATCGCCGTTCAACGTCTCTCGGCTTCAACTGGTACGGCACCCAATTTCCTTGCTTTTGAATCATTCCCATGGCCTTCAAGCGTTTGCCAACCGTTGATAAGTCGACTCCCAATGATTCTGACAATTCTTGAAGGGTTTGACACGGGTCTTCATCGAGCAAAGCCTCCAATTCCTCATCTTCAAACTTTTTCGGCTGGCCCGGACGCTCTTTGTCTTCCGTATCAAAATCACCACTTTTAAACCGACGGAACCAGTACTCACAAGTAGAAATCGATGGAGCATAGTCCCCGTAAGCCTCAGTAAGCGTGCGTTGTGCTTCAACCGCTTTTTTCTTCAAATGGAAGCACAAAAGTAAACCTTCCCGCAAATTGCGTTTTGTTGGAACGAAAGTCGACATGTTCACAGAGAAAAAAATATATGTTGTTTACACTTCAGTGGAATGACACATACTGAAAAATGAAGCTTAGACAATGTGCTTTGAAATGAATATAGTCACAGGTGTGCCCGATGCGATCTATTGATAGTTACGCCATCTCTTAGAAAACCTTTAAAACTAATTCCAACCCCCAATATCTTAAATACATAATGAATATTTATAAAAAAAAATATATGTTTTTTTAAAAAAAACAAAATTTTATTAGTATCTTGAAAATAGCAGGTGCTTCAGTTTTGGGTTGTCTGTATTTTTCCTGTCTTTTGTGTATGTTGGATTCTTGTAGATAAAATTGTGGAGCGTTTCTGCTTTTTGTAACCTGTCGTTGGCGTCGTCTATTAAATTTTGGTGTGAGTTAAGGTGTTCTTCTATGTGTTGTACTGATGCTTCACAAGCGAAACAGATTGTTGTAGTTGAGTTTGTTGTTGAAGATTGCATTCTAATTAATTTTGTTTTTGATTTTGTATTTCAAATCTTTTATTTTGCTAGCAATGTCCCTTTTTTTTGTCCTTTCACGATTGCTATGAGTCTGTATAGTTCGTGGAGCTCTGCTTTCTGGCGGACGTACCTGCCCTTTCTAGTGTGTTGTTTCCTTTTTCCCTGTTGGGGTTTAGATTTTGGTTGTTGCCGTTTTGATTGTTGACGTTGCTTATATTCTTCTATTGTGAGCTTGGTCCAGGTATGGGTGTCGGAATATATAATGGAGCCTCGTCTGTGTTTGGCAAAGTTGCCGCTGTTTCTGAATTTTTGACTTCTGTTTGAAACTGTTGTATTTTTTTTTAGTAAATCATCGAATTTTTTATGAAATTCCTCGTTCATCGCTCATGAAAGAAAAAAATGTATTGATTGCTTAGTATTCAGAAAATTCGTCCTAGTTATTGAAGGTCCAGGGAAGCGGCAGGATCGCCATGTGTTGGTATCTATCTGAGTTATATTTTGGGGACGCGCCACGGAGTTACGTATATAGCTCGTCAGCTTTAGTATGTTTTGGGCCTAGCCGGCACTTCAAGGGAAATTAATTTGAAACGTAAAATTTAAAGACTTCTCTTGTCTTAGACTTTAAATTAAATTCTCCTTTATTTGGTTCTTCTTTTTTTCTTATATACTAAAAAAAACAGTATTTTTCTTAAAGTTATTCATGCCAGTATTTTAGACTCCGCCCTTATTTTCACGATGGGTTACCAATCGATCCCGTTAGTCGATCGGTTCCTAGCCACATTCCAATAGCCAACAACAACAATGTTGGCGTTGCTAGCCTTGAAAATTCGGCAGGTCAGTTGCATTGGAGTAACATAATATATTCGCTGTATTTACTCCAGTGCACTGCTCATATTGTAATTGCATTGCACTAACAACAGCGTTGTTGTTGTTGTGCTTGAGCAGAGAATTAAGTATCCAAACGATACAAGCAGCAAGAGGGGATAAAAACAACTCAGCACTTTAGAAGTGTGAATGACATTTGTTACGATATTTTTGATTCTTAGTGCCCGTCATAATTTTTGGGTTTTAAGTTGCATCAAAAATGTTGTTGGATTTTAATTTAATGTTGCACTGTTTTTGTATCGTTTGGTACGGTAATAGTGACTGTGTAAATACACTACACCCCAATCCTCAAGCGAAAATTTCACTTTTGAAGTTAAATTTTTAAGATAAAGGGGAGTTCTGGCTAGTATGTATTAAAGTAGTTTAATTTGTATAATATTACAAAATATTTTAGTTGAACTTTAATATGCAGTTATTTTATCTTATAAGTATACGGATTCATACATTCTTTCATTCATTTGTTTTAAGGTTAATTTTTGTAGTAACTGAGAATAATCTTAATATGTATGGTAGTAATTTATATATATATTTATATTTATATTATATATATATATTTATGTATTCGTATGTATTTTATGGAACAATTCTCGGATTATATTAGTGGTAAAAAAAAATATATATAACTAAAATTTAAATATTTAAATTCAAAAATATAAGTGTTTCTATGTTACATCTAATAATTGATTATTAATTGATAATGGCTTATTTATATTGTTTGTTGTTGGAAAGAAATGTATTTACTTTAATAGTACAAATTTCGTCTAATTGTTGAATTTTTTCAACATGTTGTGATACATTTTTAGTTTGTTATTTATTTCTATTATGGAATTGACTCCGTTTATCTCTTTAATTACAAATGGTACTTTGTATGGACTTTGTGATTTTTTTTCTTTGTTCTAGTTTTACAAAAACTTGATCTCCTACTTTAAAATTTGAAACGTTTACATTTTTATCATACTGTGTTTTTCTTTTATTCTTTGCAATGTTTATCATGTCTGTAGCTTTGCTTAATGCGGTTTTTAGTCTTATTTTAAGTTCGTTTGAATAATCTTCTAAATACCGTGTTGTTGTTTTTTCAATAAAATCGCTTGGTAGGGAAGGTAGTTTTCCGAAAATTAATTCGAAAGGTGCATATTCTGTGTCGACATGTGGACTTGAATTATATGCAAACGTATAATTTGGAATCCATTTGTCCCATTCAAAGTCGTCTGCAAATGATAGCAAATATTCATTAAGTGTTCTATGGTTTTTCTCTAATGAACCCAATGTCTCATGATGATAGGGGGTCGAAAAAATTTGCTTAACCTTCAGTAACTCACATATGTTTTTAAGAAGTTCATTTGTGAATTCTGTTCCGCGATCTGATTTTAGATACTTAAATAAACCGAATTTAAGTATAAGTTGTTCTACCAAAGTTTGTGCAATTGTTTTTGCATCCTTGGTTTCTATAGGATGAGCAATAACGAATTTTGTTAGTTGACATTGCATTGTCAGCACGTAGCGGTATCCGTTTGAAATCTTAAGTGGACCGACAGTGTCGATTTCCACTGTTTCGAAACTTGTGGTTGGAGTGTCCGTTATTTTCATATTTTCTTTTGTGTGCCGTATCTGTTTATTTCGTGCGCATTTTTCACATGTGTTTACATGTTGTTTAATCATTTGTCTCATGTTTTTCCATGAGTAACGTTGTTTTAACTTAAGTATTGTTTTTCTGATTCCTAAGTGTCCTCCCTGGGGTGAATTGTAGAATTCTTTTATTAATTCTTTTTGCATTGTTTTGTTTTTTATGTTTCGTGGGGTCTCGTATATTAGTATTTTAAGTGATTTTTTATATTTATTCTCTCTTTTATGCTGCAGCTTATTGAATTTTTTCTTAAATGTTTGTTTATCTAGTTCCTCTAGCGCTAGTTCTTTTATATTTTCTTTATACATTTCAGATGATAGTTTCTCCAATGGCGAATCTAGATTCGTTGGATTATCACCACATCGCACTAGTACGAAATCATCTTTATTGTCGACAATTATATTTTTCTTCAAATTATTTTTGTTTATTTCAAATTTTAAGCGTTTTATGTTCTTGACGTCAGATATCGATGTGCATTCCCATATGAAAAGTTGATCAGGCTCTTCTGAAATCATGCATCTCTCTTTTATAATTATATTCGCTTCATTTTCTTCATTTTGTTTAATTTTATCGTTTTCTTTCATTTTCATACCCCTTGTTAAAATCAATGTTTTCTTTATTTTTTTATCCTCTTTTGAGGGAATCATTTTTTTAATGTTGCTGAATCTATTTTTATACGCGATAGAGCATCAGCGTTAGTATTAACTTTTCCTTTTTTGAATACTATTTCGAAATCATAGTCCGAAAGATCCAATCTTATCCTTGTCATTTTTGATTATGGGTTTTTATGGCTGAATAGTGACACTAATGGTCTGTGGTCTGTAACCACAATGAACTTTCTACCATATAAGTATGGCTTGAAGAAATTTATGCCCCAATGAATAGCTAATAATTCCTTTTCTATCACGGGTTTGTTCAAATCGTGTTTTTGAAGTGTTTTACTCGCAAACGAAATAGGAAGGTCGTTACCTATTTCTCCTTGTGATAAGATAGCACCTAAAGCAAAGTTTGAGGCGTCAGTTGTTACAATAAAAGATTTTGAAAAATCCGGATATTGAAACACTGGAGGTTCAATTAATTTTTGTTTTAGTGTGTCAAAAGCTTGTTGGCATTGTTCCGTCCATTTAAATGCTTGTGATTTCTTTAATAGGTTGTTTAGGCATTGCGCGATACTAGAAAATCTTTGATGAATCGTCTGTAATAATTGCAAAATGCTACAAAACGTCGTACTTCGTCCGCATTTGTCGGAGTCGGATAATATTTTATTGTGTCATATGTTGATGGGTCAGTCTTGATTCCATGTTGTGTAATTAAGTGTCCAAGGTAAACTACTTCTGGTCTCAAGAATTTGCATTTTGCTGCATTCAATTTTAAATTGTATTTAGAAAGTCCTACAAAAACTTTAATTAGATTGTTGTTGTGGTGTTGTAGACTACAACCAAAAACTATTATGTCATCGACATAAAGAAATGCTTCTGAGTTTAAACCAGTTAATGCAAGCGTGAGCATGCGTTGAAAACTATTAGAGGATATTTTCAATCCGAAAGGTAGTCGTTTGAATTGATAGTGTCCATCATTTGTGGAGAAAGCTGTTAGTGGTCTGGACTTTTTATCTAAAGGTATTTGGTGAAAACTGCTTGTCATGTCGAGTGTGGAGAAGTATTTTGCTCGACCAAGTTTGTCTAAAACGTCTTCTATTCTTGTCAGTGGGAATTTGTCGTTAATTAATTTGTCGTTTAATCTTCTGAAATCTACCACTAGTCGCCATTTTTTTGTGTCATCTTCTGACTTTTTAGGTACTAGCAATAGCGGTGCATTGTAAGGGCTTATTGAGTTTTCAATGATGTAATTTTTTAGTAATTCTTGTACTTGTTTATGGATTTCTTCATTATGGGCGTGAGGTAGTCTGTAATTTTTTATGTTTATGGGTTGTATTTCATCGTTAAGAATTACACTATCCTCTTTTAAATTTAATGAAATGGGATGTATCATTTCTGTTCTTGGTGGTATACGTATTGTGTCATACACGTTTTTATTAAAGTGTAACGGTGTCACGATGTCTATGTCTTCTATTGCTATCGTCAATGTTTGTGTCTCGTAGTCAATTTTGCATGCGTTTTTAGATAAAAAATCTCTGCCTAATATTCCATCGGTTTGTATCGGAAAATTGTCTTCAACTGCGTGGAAATTGTGCAAAAGTGTTTTATGTTGAAAATCTAATGTTAAAGTGATTTTGCCTAGAGTGGTTATTTGTTCATTTGTTATTCCCGTGAGTTTGCATCTAGTGTCCATCTTCAAGTCTGCTTCAATGTTGTTTAATTTGCAGATAGATATATCTGCTCCTGTGTCGATAAGAAAAGTAAGTGGTTTTTTGGAGTTATAACATTTTGCTATGATATAGTTTGTTTTGATATCCGATAGGTTATATATCCTTAATTTTGCTGTCCCGGATGATCTTCCTCGGCATCCGAGCGCTCGTCGTTTCCCTGATTTTTAGCTTCAAAAGCGAACATTCTTCTGTTATCACGCTGGTTTGTGTTGTTGTAATTCTGTCTTCTATTCATATTTGAATTACGGTGTGCATTCGCATTGTTATTATTCTGTGCATATCTATGTGCATTATTATTGTTATTATTTCGTGAGTTTCTATATGTGTTATTATTATTTTGTGCATATCTGTAAGCATTACTGTTTCTTCTATAGTTATTGTTTAAAATTTGATTTCTACTGAAACTGTTGTTTCTTTGACCTTGGTTTCTTGAATTATTGTTATTTTGATATCCGTTGTAGTTGTATCTTGTGTTTTTGTTTTGAGTGTTGTTGCGTTGATTGCTGTAGTTATTATTCTGGAAATACAATAATTGGTTGTTTGTTTTGTTATTATTTTCTAGCTCGAGTGCTAGGTTTGTTGCATCTGTTAATGACTTTGGTTGGGCAGCAAATATTGTGTTCTTTAGGTCATCATTTAAACCATTTTTAAATATGTTTAAAGCATAAGTTTCATTCATCTTGATGATTACGGATTGTTGCGTTGCATCACCTGTTAGTTCTGAAATTTGTATGTTGTTTAATTCCGATATGAGAGATATTAATTTGTCTTTGTACTGGGTGATATTGTTGTTTTTTTGTGTCAAAGTTGACAATTTTGTGTGGATTTGGGATGTGGTTAATGTAGATTTGTATGATGATTTCAAAACATTCTTGAGTTGATCTAGTGTCGTTACGTTACTCGTGTTTGCTATAGTTGTGCGTACTTTTGTATCTAATTTTACGCTAATGATTAAGTCAATAAGCTTAGCTTTGTCTGCAGTGTTAAAAGAGTTATATAGTAATTCTACTATTTTTAGATAACTGTCTAATTCCTTATAGTTACCTGAAAAGGTAGGAAAAATTTTTAGAATAGTTTCTAAATTGAAAGTTGCAGTATTCGTCATGGTTGCTGCAGTTTGTGGTGGAGTTTCTTTGTTAATAGACATTGAACTCAATAGAGAAATTGTTTCTTTATGTAGTAGATAAAATTGTTCAGCTAAACGAGCTGTGTCAAGATTTTGTGGTATTGCATTGAAATGAGAAATGAGCGTTGAAATTTTTTATGTATGTGTTTATTTGTGATGATTTGAGTTTTTTTTTTTTTTTTTTTTTTTTTTTAGACTGAACCAACGCTCAGGGGATGCCCCCTATAAATGCATAAGCATTGTGTTGATTCGAAAGATAGGTAATAGTTAGTTGGAGGGTGGATAGATGGAGTAGTATCGGTGAAGATTTGTTTTAAATTTGCACAGCTCAAAACTGCCGGGAAATACGCTCGCAGGGAGACTATTCCACAACCTTACCGTGCGACTAAAAAACGAATTCTCTCGGTAATGCGAGGTTCTGTTGGACATCAAGGCAATGGTAAAGGGGTGGGCTTGAACAGCTGCCCGAGTGGACCTGGGAAACACACGAGCTGGTGGAGTCAGGCCATGTATCTCCCTTGAACACTTCCCATGGTAGTACCTGTACAGAAGGCTTAGGCAACCAACATTGCGTCGATGCCCAAGAGAGTTGAGAGTGGATGAAATACTTTCATCCCCTATCAAATATATCGCACGACGTTGAATTCGATCCAGAAGCTCCAAATAAGATCTTGAAGCCCCTGCCCAAATGTGCGAATTGTACTCCATTTTCGGCCTAATATATGAGGTGTAGATCATGCGAAGATCAGCTGAAGTGAAATATTTTTTGCACCGTTTTAAAAAACCTAGGCACTTGGCCGCTTCTTTCGACACATCGAAAATATGATCATTCCAACGAAGATCACATTGGATCGATATGCCCAGAACGTCAAGAGCGGCTGATTCCACAAGATCCACACCATTCATATAGAGGGGAGCTAATGGGCAATCCATCCGCTTGTGGGTTAACAGGCAGCACTGGGTCTTGCTTGCATTGAACTCTACTCTATTTGCAAGACCCCACTCGGAGATTTTTTGTAGATCATTTAGGAGTGTGTCATTCATAGTTTGCCTTTTTCTCTCAATCTCCATAGAGCTTGGGCGTTTTTTGAATGAATATGAATGACAAATGCTGCTGTCGTCCGCAAACGAATGTATTGGGTTATGCGTCAACGACAGAAGGTCGTTGATAAAAACCAGAAACAAGGTTGGCGATAGGACTGAACCCTGTGGTACTCCTGCGTTGATGGCGTGCTTCTCGGACGAAATACCGTCAACTACGACCCGAATCGTTCTTTCTTTGAGGAAACACGTGATCCATCGAGCAAAACCATCACCAAAACCATATGCACCAAGTTTTGACACGAGCGCTTTATGCCACACTCGGTCAAATGCTTTTGAAATATCAAGAGCAACAACCCTGCTCTCGCCGAAAAAGTGAACGCATTGGTTCCATTCTTCAGTTAAGAACGCCATAAGATCACCAGTAGAGCGAGCCCTACGGAAACCATATTGACGATCACTAAGCAGTTGGTTGAGCTCCAGATAATTCATGATATTAAAGTTTATTATGCTTTCCATAACTTTGGAAAGCGTAGAGCATATCGCAATGGGTCGGTAGTTTGCAGGGTTCGTGGCATCGCCCTTTTTTGGTACCGGCTGGACATTTGCCACCTTCCAACAAGATGGAAATACTCCTGTTCTGTAGGAGATGTTGAAAAGGTTGCGCAAAGGCCGAGCCAGCGAAGAAGCACACATTTTAAGCACAATTGGCGGTATGCCGTCAGGACCAGAGACTTTGTTTACGTTGAGATTTGTAAGGACCCTTTTAACTGCTCTCGTTCGAAAGTATATCTCCTGCATTGCAGAAGATCCACCCCCAACAAAGGGCAGTGGCTGATTGCTATCTGAGAGAGTGGAATTTTGAGCAAACAATCTAGCCAATAGGTTCGCTTTATCAGCCGAGTCAGTGAAGATTTGGTCATCTTTCAAAAGAGTTGGAATCGATGATGATGTCTGATTCTTCACTCTTTTAACAAATGACCAAAAATTTTTGCTCCCTTTGGGGCAGAGAAGAACCTGTTCTCGAATGCGAGCTTCGTGCAGAAACTTTTCGCGTTTTAAAATTGCATTACAGCGATTCCATGCCTCAATGCGAAGTCTTTTTGTATTAGTATTCTTGTTAGAACGCCAATTCTGAAAGGCTTCCTCTTTGGACCTGACTGCAATCCTGCAAGTCTCATTAAACCATGAGTGATCTTTTGGTTTAATGCTTCTCATCTTATTGGGAATGAAAGACCGCATACCCAATAAAATAATTTCTTGCACCATGACAGCCGCGGCATTCACATTTCTATCAGCGAAACATAATTTCCAATTGAAGCTGCGATAAAAATTATTTAACGCAGTCCAATTTGCCCTTCCATAAAACCACGCAGTCCTCTTCGGGGCTTTAGGCGTAGAGGTGCAGGGGTTAGAATATGGAAAAACAGCGGAGATGGTACAGTGGTTTCGAGTTACCAAGAGGTGCGTTGACACTCACATCATATTTTTCATGATGCGAAGTCAGAAAAAGGTCAAGGATGTTATGGCTATGCATATCACTTTGAGGAAAAAAAGTGGGTTCCTTCACTAATTGAATCAATTGGTTCGATTCAGCAAATAGCTCAACATATTGCCCAACAGGTGTCAGTGGGCCCGAGTGACGTAATCAAGCCGGGTTGTGGACATTGAAATCGCCTGCTACAACAATCTCACTGTCAGGAAACAACCCCAAAATGTGCGTAAAGAGTTTAACAGATTGTGAAGTGTAGCCCCTGTTAATGGACTTTTTTATATTTGCTCTTATTTGTTTCAATTGTTTATATATTTTAAGTAGAGTTCTCATGGAGTATGAAGTGTGGCATACGTAAGCGATTGATTGAACTAAACTGGATTTTGCAAACGGTTAGTGTGTTTTAGAACATATTGTTTTCAGTAGTTATTTAATTTGTAACCGATGTAAAATAAAATTAGGATTACTGCAAGTGTTATCAAAGCTGTTGTGCTTATGGTAGAAAATTCTTTCTTTGATATAGAAGAACCTAAATTGGTTTTGGTTTTTTTTTATATGTTTTATGTTGTCAGTAGTATTGGGGGTTGGAATTAATTTTAAAGGTTTTTTTTCGGTTTTTGAGCATTTATTTAGAAACAACGGCCCAATGTATATTATTCAAAGTATTGTCCATCGTTAGCTACAACATTTTCCCATCTTTCTGGCAGCATATGGATTCCGCGCCGGAAGAACGATTCGTCTTTTGAGGCAATCCACGAATCGACCTATTTTTTGGTATCCTCGTAAGAAGTGAAGCGCTGCTCAGCCAAGCCATGCGTCATCGATCTGAATAGGTGGTAGTCGGAAGGGGCTATGTCTGGGCTATAAGGCGGGTGGGGTAGCACATTCCAATTCAGCGCCTCCAACGTTTCCTTGACGGTTCTTGCAACATGTGGCCGTGCGTTGTCATGTTGAAAAACCACTTTGTCGTGTCTTTTGGCATATTCCGGCCGTTTAACCTTTAATGCTCGGTTCAATTGCATCAATTGTTGTTGGTAGCGTTCCCCAGTGATGGTTTCGTTAGGTTTTAGCAGCTCATAGTACACGACACCCTTCTGATCCCACCAAATACACAGCATAAGCTTGGCGCCATGAATATTCGGCTTGGCCCTCGATGTTGATGCATGGCCGGGTGGTCCCCACGATTTTTTTCGCTTAGGATTATCGTAATGGATCCACTTTTCATCGCCAGTGACAATACGATGCAAAAAACTCTTCCTTTTATGCCGTTGAAGCAGTTGATCGCACATGCATAATCGCCGTTCAACGTCTCTCGGCTTCAACTGGTACGGCACCCAATTTCCTTGCTTTTGAATCATTCCCATGGCCTTCAAGCGTTTGCCAACCGTTGATAAGTCGACTCCCAATGATTCTGACAATTCTTGAAGGGTTTGACACGGGTCTTCATCGAGCAAAGCCTCCAATTCCTCATCTTCAAACTTTTTCGGCTGGCCCGGACGCTCTTTGTCTTCCGTATCAAAATCACCACTTTTAAACCGACGGAACCAGTACTCACAAGTAGAAATCGATGGAGCATAGTCCCCGTAAGCCTCAGTAAGCGTGTGTTGTGCTTCAACCGCTTTTTTCTTCAAATGGAAGCACAAAAGTAAACCTTCCCGCAAATTGCGTTTTGTTGGAACGAAAGTCGACATGTTCACAGAGAAAAAAATATATGTTGTTTACACTTCAGTGGAATGACACATACTGAAAAATGAAGCTTAGACAATGTGCTTTGAAATGAATATAGTCACAGGTGTGCCCGATGCGATCTATTGATAGTTACGCCATCTCTTAGAAAACCTTTAAAACTAATTCCAACCCCCAATATCTTAAATACATAATGAATATTTATAAAAAAAAATATATGTTTTTTTAAAAAAAACAAAATTTTATTAGTATCTTGAAAATAGCAGGTGCTTCAGTTTTGGGTTGTCTGTATTTTTCCTGTCTTTTGTGTATGTTGGATTCTTGTAGATAAAATTGTGGAGCGTTTCTGCTTTTTGTAACCTGTCGTTGGCGTCGTCTATTAAATTTTGGTGTGAGTTAAGGTGTTCTTCTATGTGTTGTACTGATGCTTCACAAGCGAAACAGATTGTTGTAGTTGAGTTTGTTGTTGAAGATTGCATTCTAATTAATTTTGTTTTTGATTTTGTATTTCAAATCTTTTATTTTGCTAGCAATGTCCCTTTTTTTTGTCCTTTCACGATTGCTATGAGTCTGTATAGTTCGTGGAGCTCTGCTTTCTGGCGGACGTACCTGCCCTTTCTAGTGTGTTGTTTCCTTTTTCCCTGTTGGGGTTTAGATTTTGGTTGTTGCCGTTTTGATTGTTGACGTTGCTTATATTCTTCTATTGTGAGCTTGGTCCAGGTATGGGTGTCGGAATATATAATGGAGCCTCGTCTGTGTTTGGCAAAGTTGCCGCTGTTTCTGAATTTTTGACTTCTGTTTGAAACTGTTGTATTTTTTTTTAGTAAATCATCGAATTTTTTATGAAATTCCTCGTTCATCGCTCATGAAAGAAAAAAATGTATTGATTGCTTAGTATTCAGAAAATTCGTCCTAGTTATTGAAGGTCCAGGGAAGCGGCAGGATCGCCATGTGTTGGTATCTATCTGAGTTATATTTTGGGGACGCGCCACGGAGTTACGTATATAGCTCGTCAGCTTTAGTATGTTTTGGGCCTAGCCGGCACTTCAAGGGAAATTAATTTGAAACGTAAAATTTAAAGACTTCTCTTGTCTTAGACTTTAAATTAAATTCTCCTTTATTTGGTTCTTCTTTTTTTCTTATATACTAAAAAAAACAGTATTTTTCTTAAAGTTATTCATGCCAGTATTTTAGACTCCGCCCTTATTTTCACGATGGGTTACCCGTTAGTCGATCCCGTTAGTCGATCGGTTCCTAGCCACATTCCAATAGCCAACAACAACAATGTTGGCGTTGCTAGCCTTGAAAATTCGGCAGGTCAGTTGCATTGGAGTAACATAATATATTCGCTGTATTTACTCCAGTGCACTGCTCATATTGTAATTGCATTGCACTAACAACAGCGTTGTTGTTGTTGTGCTTGAGCAGAGAATTAAGTATCCAAACGATACGAGCAGCAAGAGGGGATAAAAACAACTCAGCACTTTAGAAGTGTGAATGACATTTGTTACGATATTTTTGATTCTTAGTGCCCGTCATAATTTTTGGGTTTTAAGTTGCATCAAAAATGTTGTTAGATTTTAATTTAATGTTGCACTGTTTTTGTATCGTTTGGTACGGTAATAGTGACTGTGTAAGAACACTACACTACCATCTAAACCAACCAACCAACCGTGGTTTTACTTTGTGTTGGATTTATTTCAATTATTTTTCGTTTATGAAGTGGTTTTATTTCGTCACCGGGGTTGTATGTTAAAAAAATTTGGGTGTTTTATTCGGTGTTTTATTATTTTGTCTCTAATACCTATGCCTAATTGCTCTTCATATGCAGATTGAGCAGAATCGGATATCTCAAAATTAAATTTGCTGTCGTTATTTTTATTTATGAGTGGTGCGTTCTGTTGCCTACTCAGGAAACCTGCCACTTTGTTTTGGCTTCCTTTTAGATACTTTATTTCATAGTTATATTCTTGCAATTTCAGCAACCATCGTTGGTGACGTGGTGCGAAATCTGTGCCTTTATACTTGCTATTTAGATATTTATTAGGGGCATGGTCAGTCACAATTTGAAATTTATTTTGATATAAGATCTAAAATAATTAACTGCATATATTATGGTCAGTGAAGAAAACATTCGATTCGACCCAGCGGCGGTCAACGCAGAAGAGGACGACCGCATCTTCGTTGGAAAGACCAACTAGAGGACAACCTGACGAAGCTTGGAATTTCCAACTGGCGTCAGCAAGCAAAAGACAGAAATGGCTGGCGCAAATTCTTATATGAGGCCAAGAGTTATTATTAGAGTGTGGTTCTTTTTGTTGAGAATTATTTCTAAAATTTGGATTTTGCTGCCTATTACTATAAAAATGTTGGTTTCTGTGTTGTAAACTATTACCAACATTTTATTTTGTTGTGACGTGGTTTTAAATTTTTCAAAAGTAGTGCTAGGATTATTATGGGTTTTAAAGTTATTTAAGTTGCCATAGTCTAGGCAAATGAAATCATTTACAATATTTCTAATTTCTGTTAAATTGCACGTTTTCATGATAGTATAAGCTAAAGTACCCGCCACTAGATCTTTTACTTTTTGAACAATCATATCACTAAATATATCTAGCATTGCCCGGCTATTTTCTTCGTAGGCCACATATTCAGTTATATCTTCAACTAATTGTCTTAACTTATTATCTAATTCTAAAATACTGCTTACTCTTAGATTTGAAATGTTTCTTTTTATTTGTAGTTGGTTCTTCACTGGCTTATAGTGCAGCCTTAGTCGCCGCTGACATTCCTCCCATGTCCCAGGAGTGTTGAAGCTGAGGACGTTCTTCACTCCCCCTTGGATCTTGTTGTTGAATAGTATTTGATACACGGCGTCTTCGTTGCCTGTGTGGTCCTGAAGAGTCTAAGATACTGCAGAAATAAACGACGGTAGAGCTCCTGTCTCCCCCTGGAATACTGGCAAGTGCTTGATGTCCGCCTCTATCTGTGACCTGTTGGTGTGTCTCTGGTTCTGGTGATTAACTATTTCGGTTAGTGCCGCCAAAAATTGGGCAGTCTGGTCGTCTGACATGTTTTCTCTTCTATTTCGATCGCAAATTTATCTTCTTCTTCGATCAATTTTGAAATATATATTCTTTAGTCTTTAAAGATAGATATAACATTTTACACTTAAATGTTGCTCTTTTAACTTTGTTCGTCAATTTTGGAATATATATTTTTTTAGTCTTTAAAGGTAGATATAACTTTTTACACTTAAATGTTTCTCTTTTAACTTTGTACGTCAATTTTGGAAATTATAATTTTTTTTTAATAACTTTTTTCTTTTAACGTTGTTTTTTCGTGATTTAACGTCAGCTCACTTCGTTGCCCGTTTTATTCACTTTTTTACACTAAAATGTTTCTCTCTGAAAGTTATTCGTCAATTTTGGAATTTGTATTTTTCTTTAAAATAAATGTTTTTCTTTTAACGTTGTTTCTTCGTGACTGGTAAATTTTACGTCAGCTTACTTCGTTACCCGTTTTATTCACTTTTATTTAGTGTTTTAGAAACACTAAAATGTTTCTCTTTTAAAGTTATTCGTCAATTTTGGAATTTATATTTTTCTTTAAATAAATGTTTTTCTTTTAACGTTGTTTCTTCGTGACTGGTAAATTTTATTTTTATGCCAGTTTTATTTTATTAGTCGCGACCGAGTGTTGTTTCTACAAAATTTAAATTTCTTCGTTTCAACACTGATCGAAAAAAATCCGACTGCGCCAGAAATGAATCACAAGATAACACGTCCTTTCGGTTTCACGTTATTTTATTGATTGATTTGTTAATGCTACTTAAAATTGCCCTACAGCTTTAGCTTGCTGAGTTACTTTGAAAAACAGAAGTCATTGACTTATTTAAATGTAGTAACTCAGCACTTTTTTATTGTTGGCCAATAATTAAATAACTGTTTTATTTGCTGAGCTATATTGAAAATTAATATATTAGCTCAGCAGTTACAAAATTACACTTGTACTTAAAATATTTAATTAATGGTAGATTTAGTTGGCAGTTGAAATTTGGGGCTTGGTGGGCTTTTATACGTAACTCACGCGCCTTTAAGGCCATGCAACAATAGAAGCCACAACACAACGCCGCTGATAAGTACTTAAAAATAAATATTGCATAGCAATAATAAATAATTAAATAAATATTGGAGAATAAATATTTCAAAGCAATAATAAATAACTTAATAAATATTGCAAAATAAATATTGCATAGCAATAATTAATAATTAAATAAATATTGCATAGCAAATAGGCAACATAATGTATTTAGAAATAAAATATTTTTAACTAAATTAAGTTTCATATATTTATAAGCAAAACAAAGATAAATATATTGAATATACTTATATCATCGTTAAAAAAGTGAACTTGCAAATCTGAAAACATAAATTTTTCATTTCTAATGAAAATTCTATGGAAAATTAAAATGAAATTTTTCAGATTCGCAAGTTCACTTTTGTAACGAAGATATGTGGAATATAAATATTGTAGTCATAATTATTATTGAAATAATAGGGCCGTCGGCTTGACATCATGAGAATGGGAGTCTACGATATTAATCGTATCAGTTGCTAGTCGTGGATTAATCTAAATGAATGTGGAAACGATAAAGAATACTTAACCTTGTTCATTTGGAACAGGAACCGGAAAAGGGTTTTACTCCCTAGGTGAGAAGAGGCATGATCGGGTCCTGCATAGAATATGCACCAACCTGAATCACCATAACAGTTCGGTTATTCAGTAAGAACTTCTACGCCAATCTCATATTACGTGTACTTACCTAGCCGCTTACTTTGCACGGCATAGCTGAAACCCTACTGGGGTGTCTAAAACATAAACGTTTTTTCTTTTTTATTTTTCATGAACATGAACCACAGACAGACACACGCCATATGCTGGAGCCGGCTGGTACCTGCATATCATGAATGTTGCCATGAGGAATGGCATGATCATCCGACATGATCACTCGAGAAGAAGCATCGCTTGCTTGGCAGTCAGAAATTTATAAAAGGGAGAAGATCGAAGAAACTTGAGCTTTTTCTACACCCGCGTGGTAGTGACCAGAGATCAAGAGTGCAGTAATAAAAGAACAGCAGTCAATTACTACGCTGCGGCAAAGGAAATATAGAACAGCAACGGCACTGCAGCAGAGGAGGACCAACTGCGCTGCGATAAATATACGACAGAGACGCCACTGCGCGATAGCAGAGGTACGACAGCGCAACGGCTACGCTGTAGGAGCATCAAAGAAACCACGCTACAGCAGCGACACGGCAGAGGAGCCACGGATTCTGTAATTAACTTCCACAAAGTTTTCTACAATAAAATATTATCATTAGAAAGTATTGTAGTAAGTGGATCCATAAGATTTAGTAAATGCACATTTAATGCGAATTAGTTATAAGGGAATTATTAGTTTAAGTGAAACATTAAATTGAATCAAGTTATCGAAATGAAAAGCGAAACAAAAGAATAAAATAACACCAAGTTGGTGGCGTGCAGTAGGGTAGCGTAGACAGCAAGGGGTAGGTCAAAGCAGTGCTGCGCCCGACAATTTAATAGGGACTTAGCATAACGGCACAGACCTTTGTCCATCGGACCGACCTAGGGTAGACAAATCCAGGAAGAGTGAATTAGGTTTGACGCTAACTTCAACAACAAGTTACTTACGTTTGGTAAGCTTGGGCCTGGGGTGACCAGCCTTTGCTTAGCCAAATACCTCGGCCATTCGCTGAAACCTAGAAAAATTCAAAGACGTTAGAGATTATAGAGGATAGCCTATTTATGTTTGGTGAGCTTGGGTCCGGGTTGTCCAGCCTTTGCTTAGCCAAATACCTCGGCCATTTGCTGAAGCATAGGCAAATTCAAAGACGTTAGAGATTATAGGCATATTTACATTTGGTGAGCTTGGGCCCGGGAAGACCAGGGGCCGAATTACAGCATCCGTGATCGAGCAAAATTGTACAACATTGATAGGAACTTGTCTCGTCGTGCCCTTCGTAATTTTACTCGATCACGGATGCTGTAATTCAGCCCCTGCCCTTGCTTAGCCAAATAACTCGACCATTTGATGAAACACATGAAAATTCGAAGACGCTAGAGATCATAGAATACAGCATATTTACGTTTGGTGAGTTTGGGCCTGGGGTAACAAGCCTTTGTTTAGCCAAGTACCTCGGCCATTCGCTGAAATCTAGGGAAATTCAAAGACGCTAGAGATCATATAATACAGCCTATTTACATTTGGTGAGCTTGGGCCCGGGGTGACCAGCCTTTGCTTAGCCAAATCCCTCAGTCATTCAATGAAGCGCAGGGAAATCAAACTAAAAATCTCAGGGCACAGTCTAGTTACATTTGGTGAGTCTGGGCCCGGGGTAACCAGCCCTCACTTTACCAGCTAATCCAATGCCGACGTAATACGGATGTAGTACGACGTCAGGTAGCTTGACTTGAGGTAGAGCGTAGGAGAATATTAGCAGCCACATCGTAAATAAAGTTATGCCGAGTCAAACAAAATCTCGTTAATTTGTAAATTTCAATTCAATAATATTAAGATACTTATATATAAGTTATTAGTCTTAAGTAAATCACATTAATTAATTAAGTGTACATAAAATTGTGAAATAAAAACTTTTGAGTTCGGAGACGGACGGTGTTCTAATTTGGTGTCTGAGTACAGACAAATAATAATTGCACGGACCCTTGATCCGGCGAGCGCATCCTCAAGCTAATTATTAATATTAGGACCTTACAAGCTAATTCTAACAAGACTGTAAATTATCCCGACTTCAGGCTCTTTAGGGAATAGAATTGTTAACCGCAATATATTTACGAGTTCACGAAAAAAATCTGCAATTGGAAAAATATTGGAATTTGTTGAATTATCTTCGAATTGATAAAATAATACCACCATAGCCGTATTTTAGTATATTCCAAGTTTTAGTTGTAATATTTTGATACTCAGCGATATTATGATAATAAAGCGTATGTGCAAAATTTGAAGTCATTAAATTAGTTTTTTTGTGGAATTAAAAAAAAGATAGTACCGTTTTAGTAAAGCCACTTTGAATGGGAGGTAGGCGTAGTTTTTATATGATTTGGTTCATTTTCGAACTTGATCTCTATTTTTTAATAAGAAACCTATTTATTGAATGTTGTTACGACAACTCTAAAATTACGGCTGATCTAAGTTTTTAGATGTTTTTTAGGAGGTTGAAATCTACTAAATATTATTTTTTCTTTTTGTCCTATATTAATTTTTTATATCCAAATGACTTGTGATTTCTTTGTTGAAAAAAACAACTTAAATAAACCATTTGAGTAGAAAAAGAAACCTCATAAAAAATGAGAAGATTTGATTTTCTTCCCTGCAGTGTAGCCATACAGTAAAATACTATTATATGTACTAGGTCAAAAAATACCAGTACTAGTTCAGCTCAAATGTTTTTTAGATTGCGCAAACTCATAGGAAAAGACAATTGTCCTATTCTCGATTTACGAATTACCAATAACCATAGCAGACGAACAAGCTGCAAGTACAAGTAAAGAGGGTAGAATGCAACGCAGACAAGAAAAAAATTTATTGGACATCCTGAATGACAGCATTTTACTGTTCGGAGCTAACATTGATGATTCTGTGTAAGAATACAAATTTTTGACCTTTTATTGATTTTTTTATTTTGGATTTTCGTTAAAAAAACCTTAAATCGATTTTCTGGAGAACAACATTTTTGAAGTCGGTGAACACGATGCCGCAAAATTGTTTCCACTATTTCTACACATAACAGGTAATGCCGAAGCGTTTTTTTTTCTTTTTTTTTCCAAATATACTTAAGAAGTCAAACTATAGCTTGTATATGAAATAAATACACCAACATTATTCATGTCTCAAAAAAAAAATCATGAAAACATTTGCATTTTTTCGGCTTTAAAACAGTAACATCCCCTTAAGGATGTAACCGTTTTTTGCAATGAAAGTACAATATATTGTGAGTATACTGCAAGAATTTGAGACAAACATTTAAAATATTAACGCTATAGCAGATAGTCGAGAGCATCTCATAGCTGCGCGCTGTATGTTATTAAGACTTTAAAACAGTGTCGGGCAAAAATCAAAATCCTATTCACATGTGATTGAGTTAGATTTTGCTGCCGACGTCAATGTTTCCACACGTATAGAAAAAAAAACTTCGTTTGGCGTACGAACAGTAGCCGAGTAATGCATTTGGTTCGTGCTTATGAGACGCTATGAGCGTAAATTTGATATTCGTTAAGCATTCAAAAAGGCAAGAACTCGCTACTGCTCGCTTCGCAACTATCAAAAGAATACGGAAGGAGAAATGTTTAATGATAAATGGATGCTAGATTTTTTTTATAGAAAATACTAACGATGTAGCGCAATGCATAATATGCGATCGCACTGTTTGTCGTTCCGTATTAATGTATGTGCAAAGGCATTACTCGGTTTGTCACGCTCAATACAATTTATTTTAGGAGAAGAAAGAAAAGTAAAGCTTTTGGAACTAAAAGCTAAATATTTTTTAAGGTTTATTGCTGATGATGTTTGTACAAATATTAATAATTCTAATATTCATAATAGTTACATTCCTGTCTTGCAATTTAAAAAGGCATCCTATGCCGTGTCATTGGCCATGGCAAAAAAAATGCCGACCGTATGAAGATGGTATGTTTTTTAAAGAATTGAGTCAGGTTGTTTTCAGTTTTTTTGGGGAGCAAGGGAAAGAAATGCAAGGAATTGTGGAACAAATACGTTTATCCAGAAGAACAATAACTCGGCGAACTGAAGATATTAGTACCGAATTTATATTTATATTTTTCCACGAAACAGAGGTTATTAACTGCAAATTTTTTTGCAGCAATAATATGCCTTGACGAGTGCATTTAAGAGTATTAATCATTTAAGCGTATTAATCATTTTACCACGAAACAACGGTTATTAACTGCAAATTTTTTTCTATATGCCGGACATAAATAATTTAAGCGTATTAATCATACATAAATAATTTAAGCGTATTAATCATATGTGAACAACAAAGGAAATACTTTCCGTTGTTTCAATGCATGGGCATGTTACAGGCGAAAGCCTCTTTAAAATACTACAACAAAATGTTTTTTCACTGTTTGACCAAAAAAAATTGACTGTGATTTGTACTGATGGAGCCAGAATAATGACTGGAAAAATCAAGGGCTGATATGTTGGTTAAATAAAAATACTATACAAATTCCAGCTTTTCATTGCATTATCCATCAGCAGTCGCTTTTTTCGAAAGAAAAATTTAAAAATCTTCTCGATGAACTTGATGCCGAGTTCAGAGATTTACTTTTGTACACAGAGGTTCGTTGGCTTAGCCGTGGCAGGAGCCTGCAACGCCTTTTTGATTTGAGAAATGAAGTTTTAGTTTTTTTCGAACAAAATTTATGATCAAACTCGGATAATTTAATTTCAAATCTTAAAAATAAAGATTTTTTTATTAGACTTAGCCTTTTTATGCGACATTACTCTCATGCTAAATCAATTGAATCTGACACTACAGGGTAGAACACACAACAAACATCTTTTTGAGCTAGTACCTATTGTAGACCACTTTGAGCGCAAACTAAATATTTTAATAATTCACTTAAAAAATAACGATCTGCCCAATTTGGATAAAACCAGGATAATATGGTCAGATAATTTGAATTTGAATAAGTTAAAATACTATACAAGGATTGTTGAGGAATTATTAATCAACTATAAAAAAAGATTTCAGGATTTTCAGCTAATTAAAACCGCAATTGAATTGCATAATAATCCCTTAATTTGCAATATAAACGACCAACCAACAGAACTACACGCAGAGCTAACCATGCTGCGCAATAAACCTACCCTTGGAAGTGGGTCAAAATTTTTGGAAACAGGTAAGAGGGGGGGGGGGGGGGGGAAACAGGTATTTACTCCAAATATTAAAAATTAAATCTTCAAAATATATTCTATGTTTAGTTCCTCATATGACTGCGAGGTTGGATTTTCAACCCTCAAAATTATCCAAAATGAATTAAGAAACCGTTTATCAGATGAACATATCTGATCAGATGAAAGTTTTAAGTCTGATGACCCGTGGACACCCTTGAAGAAAGGAATGCACAGGGTTGACAGGCTGGAAGCCGAAAGGATGATCACTATGGACGGGGTGAGGAGCGCTATACGCTCATTTGCTCCGTACAAAACATCAGGGATGGACGGTATATTCCCTGCTATGATGCAGTGGGGTGAAGATCTCATTGCACCTAGGCTGTGGGGTATATTCGTTACTTGCCTAGCGACTGGGTATGTTCCGAGAGTCTGGAGAGAGGCGAAAGTTGTCTTTCTTCCGAAGCCTGGAAAAAAAGATTATGCGGAGGCAAAGTCGTTCAGACCGATCAGCCTAACATCTTTTCTCCTGAAAACGATGGAAAGAGTGATGGTTGACTGTCTTGAGAGCACTTCGCTGACGCAAAATCCTCTGAGTAGATGCCAACATGCATATAGAGCAGGTAGGTCTACGGAGAGTGCTCTTCACGAATTGGTAAGAGTGACTGAAAAGGAGGTATTTTCAGGAGGCATTGCGATGGCCACATTTATGGACATCGAGGGTGCTTTCGACAAAATATGCTTTGGAAGGCTGCGGCAAGCCCTGACAGAACGCAATGTAAGCCCAATGATAGCAAATTGGGTGGACAATATGCTCAAACACAGGGCTGTCAACATGCAGAATGGTAGAGTAAAGACTAGAGGTAGAGTAAGTAGAGGATGTCCCCAGGGCGGGGTGTTATCGCCAACCCTGTGGAACATAACTGTGGACTCACTACTGGTTAGACTGGATGAATCGGGCATACACACGATAGGGTATGCAGATGACATTGCGTTGGTGGTCCGCGGCAAGTTCATTGACACCATCTCTGACATCATGAAGGGAGCACTCCGAATGGTGGAGGAGTGGTGTCGAGAACAAGGCCTTACCGTAAACGCAGGCAAGTCAGACAATATTCTCTTTACTAGAAAGAGGGTAGGCCTGAGTACAGAATCACTCAGACTTTTTGGAGCTGAAATCAACATGTCCACGAAAGTTAAATATCTAGGGGTAACCCTTGATAGCAAACTGAACTGGAACGAGCATGTAGAAGATAGGATTCAAAGAGCCAAGAGGGTTCTGTTCCAGTGCAGACGCGTTTGTGGTCTCAAATGGGGGCTAAACCCAGAGGCTATGAAATGGGTTTACACTATGATGGTTAGACCTGTCATCACGTACGCTTCGGTGATTTGGTGGACAAAAGTCAGCCAGAAAACCATTAAGAAGAGACTGGACAGAGTCCAACGGCTGGCGTGTGTTGGAATAACAGGTGCAATACGCACCACTCCAACAAGCGCAATGGAGGTTCTGTTAGGTATGCTGCCGTTGGATTTAGAAATAAAGAAAACAGCGGCGCTGTCAGCCCTCAGGATGTTGCGAAATGCTACGTGGCATGGGGCAACGGCCCTGCATGGTCATATTCGCATCCTTGATATTGTACAGAGAGATGTCAGGGAGGCGTTTATGCCTATGGATGGAAGGCAGAGAGTAAAAATAACAGAAAAATGTTATAAAACTCTTATAACGGATGGAGCCGTTTGTGAAGAAATCGCTGGTAGCGATATCAGTATATTCACAGACGGCTCTCTGATGAATGGCCGGGTCGGGGCAGGCGTGTACTCAAAAGAGTTAAGCCTATCCTGTGTACTGAGGTTGGGGAGGTTTGTGTCTGTATACCAGGCAGAAATGTTTGGCGTAGTGCATGCGCTGGACCACCTGATAGATGGCCGGATCAGTGGCAAGAAAATTGTCATCGCTCTCGACAATCAGTCTGTGATTAGGTGTATGCAACGGACAGACATCACTTCCAGGTTGGCCATAGAATGTCTTACAAAACTCAATAGGTGCGCCCAGACAAATGAGCTTACACTTATGTGGGTGAGAGGACACTCTGGCATAGAACAGAATGAAGAAGCTGATTCTTTAGCAAGAACAGGATCAGCAGAAGAATTCTGTGGACCAGAACCACGTATCGCCATAGGCGACAATATGGTGGCAGGCCTTATTAAACAATGGACGGACTCGGAACACAGTAAAAGGTGGGAAGAAGCTGTTAACTGCAGGCAATCAAAGGCGGCCGTGAAGTGGTCTCGTAGTGAGGCAGCAAAAGTTATCCGATACAATCGAAGGACTTTAAGCTGGCTTACTGCACTGGTCACAGGACACGGTCCCTTCATGTACCATCTTGGGAAGATGACTCTGACCGAGGACGATGCGTGTAGGTTATGCCTAGAGGAGCCGGAAACAGCAACACACATTCTGTGCCAGTGTCCGGCGCTGGCAAGCATAAGATTGACCATTTTGGGACGCCCATTTATTGGCGAAGCCGAGATTGGTCAACTAACCTATAAGGATATGCTTGAGGTGACAAAGGATGCTTACACGAGGAGCATGCTCACGTACGAGTACTCCGAGCAGTAGTACCCTTTGTCCAATAGGGGACGAAAAGGGACCCACTGTGGTCTGCTTCGGCTAATCCCCAACTTATTATATATATTATGTTCAAAGACTTCTGATGAAGTTTCTTTGGAAAGATTCGTTAGAACAATTAATTGCTCTAACTTTGACCTTAAGCTCAATAAACGATTTTAAACTATCAAACAACTAGAATTTGTATTTAAAATCAAGTATGATTTAAACTATCAAACATTTAGAATTTGTATTTAAATCATAATTATTCAAAATCATTATTGATCTAGAATCTAAACTACTAATCATAAAATAAAAAATAATATTTTCTATTTTAGAAAAAATATCAACTTTTCCATGAATATATCAACCACTTTCGTGTCATGTGCTGTAGCGGAGCTAAAATTTTCAGATTATTCAACGAAATACAACAAATTTTATATCTTTTATTTTAGCGGATCTGTTAGCCTTCAAAGTTATAGTGGTTGATATATTGACTGAGAAGTTGATATTTTTTTTTTTAACATACAAATTATTATTTTTTATTTTATAGTGAGTAGTTTAGATTCTAGATCAATAATGCTAAACACGTGCCAAAAACGTAAAACACCCTGTATTCCAGATACAATTTTACTATAGAAGGAAACTGAGTACAGACTTCGAAGCAGCTTTGAAAGTATATGTAGGAACGATAATGAGCTTACCGGATCTGAAATTAGTAGACAAGTATTATTTATACAAACATGTCTCAATATTATTTTGACCACAGCTGTATGTATATAACTGCATTATTAAGACTTCCTAAATTCGAAATAAATTCTTAAGTTTTTTCGATTTTATTACAATCTCTAGGTGCAGTATGCCTAATTAATTTTTGTCATGTAAGTTCTTCCTATCACAATAATGTATCCTTGAGTCGACCTTTCGGCACTGTCAAACTTGCTCCGATTAAAATTGTCCCGATGATGCAGAAGCATCGAATTCCTGAAACTTTTCAACAAATGCCAAAGACCATGCAAAATAAAGATTAAGGCTATATAACTGTATTCTACAAACTTTTATCGACTTCTATGTCAGTTATGTTATGCCTATCACAAAATATTTTATTTTTCTACTACGTAACTTTTTGCTTATTTTTATGTAATTTTATTTTTAAAAACAAAGAATAATTTTTACAGCACTAGAGTGCATATAAAAGGTTTTGTTTAAAGCAGTGTGTTAATTTCTCATTCATAAAAAATCTTTTCATTTCATATTACTGTTTAACACATTTCCTCTTACTTTGACCAAATTTGCTGCAAACTATATTGTTTAAGAATATTAGAGGGGCAGAACAGTTAAGAAAAAAAAACTATTTTTAAATCTGTCAACCCATTTAGAAGTTATGCTCTTACATACATTTTTCAAACAAGCTGTTCCAATAAAAAGTATGATACAATACAAAAGTTCTTGTTTTTGTATTGAGAAGAAAAGATGAAATATTATAAAAATATTACTTAAAAAAAATTCTAAAATACATATTTAAAATTCTTCTTTTTGAAAAAGAAAAATTTAATAAGTAAAATATAGTTAACATATATAGTTAAAAAAAATTTTAAAATAAATATTTAGAATTATTTTTTTGTATTGAGAAAAAAAAGATAAAATATAATTAAAATATAATATTGTATTGAGAAGAAAAAGATAAAATATTGGTAAATATTTGTAAAAAATTTAACATTTTATGAAAATTGTATTAATTGTTCAGTATATTTAAAATTCTGGTGTTCTATCTAATCGGCTAAGATTTTCAATAAAATAGAATCTTAGCCGGTTATATAGATTTTAGTTTTCTATCTAATCAACTAAGATTTCCAATAACGTAGAAGCTAGAAAAAATACACATTTGATTTACACATCGTACTCAGAGAGTTTTTCAATGCACACTCAACCGTCTTGCTAATGACGAAGTGTTCAGTTGATGAGTGGCTGAAGGAAAAGGTTGAAAACATCAACCAAATAAAGCAAGAACAAAACAAAACCAAAGACACAGACGATATGGCGGAAACTATGGAAGTTTCGAATTGCAGTTATGAATGAGATAAAAAGTTGTCAATTGCCACAACTTTTACAGCATATAGTTAGATGTATGTGTGCTTTTTCTACGATCTCCTTCTCTATGTTGAATGGGTTTTGTTTTGTTATTAGCTTTACGTTGTTGTTGTGCCTTTGTTGTAGCTTCACTTTGCTATTTTATTATTTGGCTGAAAAGAAAGAAATGTAAGTTTTGAAATATTTTTATATTATCAAATGTGTATTTTTTCTAGCTTCTACCTTATTGGAAATCATAGTTGATTAGATAGAAAACTAAAATCTATCTAACCAGTTAAGATTCTATCTTATTGGAAATCTTAGCCGATCAGATAGAACACCAGATTTTTATATCTACTAAACACTAATACAATTATATCTACTAATACAATTTTCATAAAAATTCGATTTTGTACATATATTTAACATTTATTATTTATTTGTTACAAATTTTTTCTTTCTTTTATTTGATTTAACTATGGCAAATATTTGATCATAATTATTGGAAGAATTGTAAAAATTTATTTTAAATATTTTTTTAACCAATATTTTATCTTTTTATTCTCAGTACAAAAAGAAGAATTTAAAAAATTTATTTTAAATTAAAGTTTTTTCCTAAATGACCTTGTTATTTATTATGTTGATTTTATATGAATTCTAAATGTTTGATAGTTTAAATCATACTTGATTTTAAATGCAACGCTTTTAAACTATCAAACAACTAGAATTTAAAATCAAGTATGATTTAAATTATCAAACATTTAGAATTTGTATTTAAATCATATAAAATCAACAATTTATTTTAAACATTTTTTTAACCAATATTTTTATAATATTTTAATTATATTTTACCTATTTTTTTCCTCAATACAAAAAATTATTCCAAATATTTATTTATAAATTTTTTAAGCAATATTTTAACTATATTTTACTTATTATTTTTTTCTTTTTCAAAAAGAAGAATTCTAAATATATATTTTTTTAAATTTTTTTAAAGTAATTTTTACAAATTATATAATTTGTTTTAAAAAACCGACCATCATCTCAAATATCGTGTTTTTTAAGTCACAGTTAACAATTTTATTTGTTCGGACGTTATGCGACGGACTTCACACATTTTTTTCATAGAAGTTTAATTGGGTAATTAAGTAATTATGTAATTAAGTAATTATGAAAATAAGTAATAAAAAAATGTGGTATATTGTTCTTTTGTTGACTCAACCATTTTTTCATTATCTTTAGCCAATTTGTTTTAAAAAACCGACCATCATCTCAAATATCGTGTTTTTTAAGTCACAGTTAACAATTTTATTTGTTCGGACGTTATGCGACGGACTTCACACATTTTTTTCATAGAAGTTTAATTGGGTAATTAAGTAATTATGTAATTAAGTAATTATGAAAATAAGTAATAAAAAAATTTAGTATATTGTTCTTTTGTTGACTCAACCATTTTTTCATTATCTTTAGCCAATGTCTTCCAATTATACTAAAATAAAAAAGTTAACGAAACATTTACTAAACATATACGAACGAATTCATTAATTTATGTATAAAATGCTTATTTTAATAAAATTAAAATGTTTCTCTTGTATAAGATCATAAAATACAACGCTATAAATAAGTTATACTTTCTGGTCACTTTTGGTTAACTTTTCTTTGGATTTTTCCATATACTTTAGTTTTTTTACTATAAAAGAAATATTTTATTCACATGATACTTTTTACAAGCAGCTCTTTTTAAATTTTTACAAAATATAAATTTATTTATTTTGGGTTTTCATTCTGAAATAAATGTTGAAGTTTTCTGAATTATAAAAAATTATTACGTTTTTTATTAAATAAACTTATTATTTAGTTTAAATATTTAAAAATTTTGCATATATCTTCAATTAAGGACCGTAAAGGTTTGTTTTTTATTAGAAAATTTATCATACTATAATCGATATTTTTTAATTTAATTTTTGTTTATGTATATTTTTTAATTTTTTCCTGTTACAAGTGTTTCCCCTACAAATACAAAATGGGATTTCAGAATTCGACTTTATCTTCCAATTATTGTTGAACTTTTTTCCTTATATTTTTCTTTGCACATTACAACTGTTTTGTTACCTTGCCTGCATTAGTAATTATGATTTCGGCTTAGTGTTGTCTTGAAAGCTTTTGATTTTTTTTAATTTGTTAAGTATTAATAACGATTGCGTTTGGATTTCTATTTTAAAAATCAAAAAAGAAAAAACATAAATGTAATTTTTTTTCCAAAACGCAGAAATTAAGATAAAGAGTTATTAACAGTCCCTTCTTTTAATACAGCTACATGCCATTATGTTAAAATTTTGGCATTTCGGGATCCCGGGATTTTCAGGATCACAAATTTCAAATCCCAAAATCCATAATTTAAAGCCCTAGTATGTATGTATAAAACTGCAATATGAAGACTACCTAAATACGAAATAAATTCTTAAGTTTTTTCGATTTTATC
Source organism: Dichetophora obliterata (assembly GCA_963920525.1). Lineage (NCBI taxonomy): Eukaryota > Metazoa > Arthropoda > Insecta > Diptera > Sciomyzidae > Dichetophora > Dichetophora obliterata. The sequence continues at coordinate 66,173,982 of OY986438.1, read as the reverse complement.
AATCTCTAGGTGCAGTATGCCTAATTAATTTTTTGTCACGTAAGTTCTTCCTATCACAATAATGTATCCATGAGTCGACCTTTCGGCACTGTTAAACTTACTATGCAACTGTCCCGATGATGCAGAAGCATCGAATTCCTGAAACTTTTCAACAAATGCCAATAATCATACAAAATAAAGATTAAGACCATATAACTGTATTCTAAAAACTTTTATCGACTTCTTTGTCAGTTATGTTATGCTTATCAGAAAATACTTTATTTTTCTACTATGTAACTTTTTGCTTATTTTTATGTCATTTTATTTTTTAAAAATTTTTACAGCACAGAGTGCATATAAAAAGTTACGTTTAGAGCAATGTGTTAATTTCTCATTCATAAAAAATCTTTTCATTTCACAATGTTGCTTAACACATTTTTTCTTACTTTGACCAAATTTGGTGCAAACTATATTGTAAATAAAAATCATAATACAATAAAAAAGTTCTTGTTATTGTATTGAGAAGAAAAAGATGAAATATAATAAAAATATTACTTTAAAAAAAATGTAAAATAAATATTTAGAATTCTTCTTTTTGAAAAAGAAAAAATAATAAGTAAAAATTAGTTAAAATATTGCTTTAAAAATTTATAAATAAATATTTGAAATAATTTTTTTGTATTGAGGAAAAAATAGATAAAATATAATTAAAATATTATAATTGGCTAAGAAAAATATTTAAAATAAATTTTTACTATTCTTCTTTTTGTATTGAGAACAAAAAGATAAAATATTGGTTAAAAAAAATTTAAAATAAATTTTTACAATTCTTCCAATAATTATGATCAAATATTTGCCATAGTTAAATCCAATAAAAGAAAGAAAAAATTTGTAACAAATAAATGCAGTAATAAATGTTAAATATATGTACAAAATCGAATTTTTATGAAAATTGTATTAAGTGTTTAATAGATTTAAAAATCTGGTGTTCTATCTAATCGGCTAAGATTTCCAATAAGATAGAATCTTAGCTGGTTAGATAGATTTTAGTTTTCTATCTAATCAACTAAGATTTACAATAAGGTAGAAGGTAGAAAAAAAGACACATTCGGGTAAGACACAAATATATCAAAACTAACATTTATTCCACTTCAGCCAAATAATAAAATAGCAAATTGAAGCTACAACAAAGGCACAACATCAACGTAAAGCTAATAACAAAACAAAACCAATTCGGCATAGAGAAAGAGATCGCAGAAAAAGCACACATACATCTAAATAAATGCTGTAAAAGTTGTGGCAAATTGACATCTTTTTATTTTATTCATAAGTTGGAACTTCCATAGTTTCCGCCGTATCGTCTGTGCCTTTGGTTTTGTTTTGTTCTTGCTTTACTTGCTGATGTTTTCAATCTTTTCTTCCAGCCTCTCATCAACTGAACACTTCATCATTAGCAAGCAGCGTTGCTGTTTGGCCAATTGGCTACATTTAAAATAAAAAGCTACAATGCTACGATGCTTCTTAAATGGCTACATTTTCATAGTTTTAATAATTTTTTGTATTTTCAATATATATAAACACTTTTATGTAAAAACACAGAAATAAGATTGTGTTCATGCCTTTATTGCATTGTGTTTAACCTTTAACGCATATATCAATTGTCAGTTAACAAATTTTAAATTTTCCTTTCCATATGTCAAAACTATCAATATGATTATGTGGGACGCTTGAAGCACTTATTAGCTGATGTGAAATGGAAAAATAAATTAATTGATATATAATGTTAAATCAACAGGCTTAGATAAATTGTTTTTAATTTAAAGAGCAAATCATATTAAGATTTGCTTTCACAAGAAAATACTAGGAACTTTTAAAAATAATAACTCTAATCGAAGTTACAATGCCAATTAAATTTTGGATCTAATTTTGCATTTTGAAGACTTATGTAATGTGATAATATCGTAACTCAATGGACTTTATTAAAATTAAGTAAGCAACTATATCGCAATCAATCGATATCGATTCCTTACTGGAAAAAGCACTTTCATTAAAAATGAACAAGGCGAGCAAATGTTCCCAGATCTTACAAGTTTCGTATTTAATTTACTATATTTGCCTCATTGTTCTCCAGTCGCAGAAAGACAGTTTTTGTCCTTTCGACAATTAGAGAAAAAACGAATATAAGAAATAAATTGGAAGAAATAAATCATGACTTGTTAGGAATTAGTTAAAAAAATTGTATGGACGCCCAAGAAAGAATTTATGTAAAAAGAACTGAAATTAAAATTAAATATTTTTATGTTGTTCCACTGTCATATTATCGTAACTTCATTAGAGTATTGAAATACTCAATTAGATATAACGAAATATTTATTTAATGAATTAACTTTTTGATAAAAACAAATTCTTTTTAATAGCTGCCTTTAATTACACTGTGCGATAAAATTTACTTAAAGCATGCCTTTTTCAAATGACCTAGTATAAGTTGTAGGTCTGGTCGAGTTTAACACGAAACGGTGCATAAAAATTGTCTAACATCCTCAAAATTTCGACTTACCGTCAAAAAACTGTGTTTGCACTCCTTCAAGATAATACAGATCTTTCAAATGATGTATAATAATTTGTGGAATTTGTATAGTTTCTTGTTTTTTGATATATTTTCCAACTTATTTACCTTTGTCGATGTTTTTTCGACACAATTTCTTCAAAAAGCATAGCAATCGTAAAAATATTAAAAAATAACGTAAGGTCCCTTCGCCAAATAAGGCCCAAGCCTTAATAAGGCCCGATTTCTAATACGCACATTTATTGCATTCCCTGCAAAATGATTTTTTGCACGTTTAAACATGTTCATATCTGCATCACGATGCAAAATAAATTACTTCGATTGCGCATCTGTGAAGCGAGTGACAGTCTAACGAAGTCAGCGGTAGCGTGAACAACGTGGTTGATGTAATATTGTGCTCGCAGTAAAAGTCCGTTATTCTACGAATTAACTATTGCCTATGTCCAGCTTTGAATAAAAAATCAAGAGAGGTATTTTAACGAAAACAAAAAGGTTAATTGATCAAATCTAACTGTGGTGTATTCCGAGAAAAACTTGATTAATGAAATTATATTGAGAGCGCCTAAAAAGGCCCAAACATTTTTTTCTTTCCGGCTTTCTTTTTCCGATCTCATGTCCACACCTAAATATACTTGGCAGAAAAAAAACTACGAAAAAGAAAGCCCTCAACTATAAAGGTCAGCAAATTACCAAAATTTACTTTTCCAGAGTAACTTTATTTTAATTTTCAAAATGAACTTTTGGCAATAAAAGTATTTTTTCGAAAAAGTTTTTATAAAAAAAAGCTATGAATAGCATTTATGTTTAGTATAAATGTAAACCAACATTTGTAATAACAATATGTGTTCTTATTTTATTATTTTCTGACTGTTTTGTTATATATTTTTGTTATATAAAAACCGTTATATATTGGGACTTATTTAGACATGGTGGTCCTAATATGGCAAAAATCAGACCTTTTTAAAACCTTCCGAGCTGGATATATTTTTTACTTTTTCATGCTTTATTTTTATGTTTTAGAAAAAAAGAGTTGAATAAACAAAAATACAAAATTGCAAAAATAAGTTTTAAAAAACCCGTTTCTCTTCTGTCTGGTAAAAACTGTTAGGTTGGCCTTATTTAAGTAACTTACCTTACATTTATTTTACGAGTAAATTGAGTGTTCGTTATTCAAAATAGACCAAAAGTTGACAAAGTTATGGAACTTTATTTAAAAGCGTTTTTTTTTTCATTTTCATTTAACTTGTTGAATTTATTTGTTTCCAATAAATTGTAAAGTTGAATAAATTAAAATGAAAAAGTATATATTATCTTTACGAAACTGGCATAAAATTTTGAATCGGTTGATAACTGATTGAGTTAATTGGCAGAAAGTGCATGAATGATCGCAAAACTGTTTTTTTTACGGTAAGTAAACAGTGATTTATTTTCAGGGTGTTAGACAACTTTAATGCGCTGTTTTGTGTTATACTCGACCAGACCTACAACCAACTCTAATTCTTTTCAAAAGTGCAAAATGACTTTTACATCGTGTTAAGCTAGGCTTAAAAATTTTTGGCTACATTGCAGCAAGACTTGATACACTGTTAGCAAGACGGTTGAGAAAGCATTGATTAGCTCTCTGAGTACGAGTTCAATTCAATTTACTCATATCAGTGCCTTTCAACTTTGCTTTCAATGTAGCTGACATATTTTGTATCTTCTGCAGCGGCACAGAGCGTATAATCTCTCAGCTTATTCAACTTATTCGCCTATAATATCTCTTTATGATATATACGTTTTGCCAATAGTAATGCACTCGATTGTGCGCTTAGTTTTTTCATGCGGAGTCGGAGAAAATATTTGGGCCTATTCTGCCAAATCTGTTATTCTGTTATGAATTTTCTGTTATGAATCATAAAAGATGCCGACCATAAAAGGTCTGCTAAAATTGGTATTCTGCCTTTCGATCTTTTATGGTACCCTGTTAACAATCTTCGAAAACAAAAATCTATTACAATTGCATTAACTTCTGTTATGAAACAGCTGATTGCTGTCAATAAATTAAAAAATTAAATTAACGCAAGTTGAAGGAGTTATCGCTTTTAACATATAAATTTAAAATATTTTTACAAAATTAGCGCTAAATAAGTGCCGTGCATTAGCATTTCAAACTAGCATGTCCGTTTTAATTAAATTGCTTGTTTTAAAACAATGTCGGACTAAGAGGACGACCCAGAGATCGTTTACAATGATAGCAGAAGCTTAAGTTTAAAATAAAAGTCGTGACGGACGGTGTTATGGTGAAAGTGGTAGCGAAGGGGGCAGAGGTGCCCGTGCAAGTTTCAAACGTGAGGAACAACGGAGAGACGAGCATGATGATCGCGATCGCCGTAGTCAAAGAAATGGTGGTGGTGGACGCAATTATGACTACCGAACAACTAGATGTGCGTTCTGATTGTGTATGTATGATTATTGGATGCGCAGGATCTAATATTCAGACAATACAAGCTGATTATAATGTAAGCATTGATTATAAAATGGCGATAAAAGTAGCTCATCCTACCAAACGACTTCTACAATAGTACACCTAATCCTGTTTTTGCACGGTCTTTTTTTACACGATTTTGAAATAACACGGTCGACAGAAATAAACTTATCCTGTTTTTACACGTTATTTTCACGTTTTGATTTTTTTTTACACGATATTTTCTGGAACGTATGTACCGTGCAAAAACAGGATTAGGTGTATTGTGTAGGGGCGGTGGACGCCGAGATCGTTATTAAAAAACAAAGCTGCAGCAAAATCTAGAATTCCAGAAAGTAGAATAAATTCCTTTCTAGATATAAGTCAGCTTGGCATTTATATAATTTTTTATGCTGCATTTTTTACACATACATTAATAATTTTTTATTTACCTATTATAAAAATTATAAATGCTTGTACAAAAATAGAAAATATATTTTATTTATTAAATAACAATTTTAAAAAAAAAACTATACGGATTAAAGTTATTTTTTTAATCTTCCAAGTCTTTGTTTCATAAATTAAACATAACGAAACACAAAACAATCTGATTTAGCTTGACTTATTAAATTTATTGAAATTCGTTATGATAAAAGGCAGAAAAATTGATCTGTTATTCTGTTGTGTTTCATAACAGATTTCATAGAAGATTTTGTCATGCAGAATACCAAATAAAAGATTTTGTAAAAGATTTGTTGACAGTTCGAAAAATCCGCTATGATTTATAACAGATTTCATAAAAGATTGTCGTGCTGAATACCAATTCTGGTCTCGTAACAGATTTTTTGACATCTCAAAAATTTGTATGGGAAATCATAACAGAATAACAAATATTTTTCATAAAAGATTCCGCAGAATAGGCCCGATTACTGCGGATCATATTGATAATTATCATGTTAAGAAAATAAAAAACAACAACAACAGTAAGAACATTAAAGATATTTTGGCAGTAAAATTCAGTTCTATTAAAAAGAAAGTAGTTATGTGAAATAAGTCTAGAAACAAAAATAACTTAACAACTAAAATATTTGGATGTAACAAAATTTTTATTAATGACTGTTTATTAATGGGCTACAATCTACTTATTTAAGGTTGCACAGAAAGTTGGTAAAGATAAAGGGTTTAAATATATTTGGGTTAGAAATAGTAAAGTTCTTCTTCGTAAAAGGGATGGTGAACAATTTTTTATTATAAACAGATTAGAAAATTTAGATTATATAAACTAGTTTTCTGTTCCTTAAATATCTGGTATAATAAGCAATTTGTTCATTATACCTTTTACTAATTGTGCTATTGTTGATTCCCAGGATTTGTGCTATAATAAAATTTATTCAAATAGTTCTCTCTGTATTCACCAAAATATAAGAAGCATTCGGCATTTACGTGTGTCTTTTTGACGACCCTACAGTGTAATCGTTACCAAGACAAAAACCTTATATTACTTGAATGGACTTGTTCAAACAATAAATCTAATCCTTGCAATGTTGTCAGATTTGTTTTTTAAAAAACGATGACTGGTTTTATTCATGAATCATTAAATGTTATCAAGATCCTATTGAGAACATATTTCGTCATATTCGACACAAAAAACGAAACCCTTCCGTATATGAGTTAACCCAAATTATAGAATTATATCTGTACAAATTATGTATTCCTCTGATTATGCCAACTGTGAAGAGGATTCCGACTTTTTAGTTGCAATTCTCTGGAAAGCGGTTGTTGGCAGCAATCAAGATGGTCAACCAACAAAAAAATGATGACATCGAAGATCTCAGCAAAACCTTCATGAAAACGAATCTCATCAAAACATACCAAAAGAAGGTACTGAAAATGAGGATAATGAGTTACATAATTCTTTAAATATGCAAGACGTACAACCAATAATGCAGCAACATACTTTTCAGGATATGTAGTCAGTTTGGAAAAAAAGTTTAAAATACTAAAAAGTGCACTGAAGCCATCGAGCATACAGGAGCAGAAGAATGTTCAAGCTCAGAATGGCTCTTACATTTTAAAAACTTTCTGAATTTTTAGATTTTGGTTCCTTACATCGACCAACCAATTCTTTTTATAATATTAAAAAATTAAATAAAATATTTAACCCTAGAACCCATACGGGGTGCCCCAGGAACCCCATTAAAAATTAAAAGTGGCTGTATTTAGTTTTTTGCAACATTTTATAACATGCATTTTTGTCAATATAGCTGTGATTTTTGTGCTTTATTTTTAATTATTCTTTTTTAAAAAGAACTTACTATGAATAAAAAAAATATTTGTTTCATTTGTTTCTGAATTTAATGAAATGCCGCTTTAAAATTAGTGGGGGTGTAGAGGAACCCCAAATAGCTTAACGTGACAAAAAATAAGGTATGGGTTGTAGGGTTAGTGATATATTCATGATTGAACCCTGTGAAAGATATATAAAAGAAAAAATGATTGCAAAGCCGAAAATGATTTAAACATATGGGTAAATGTCGATGAATAGTGCATTGAACACAAAAAAAAATAATTGATTTTGCCTTGCTCATTTTGTTTTGTTCGGTGGTCAATTGACAAAATTCGTAATGCAAGCGATTTGCAAAATGACAGACTTGATATTAAAAGCAATTAATGCAAATAAACAGAGTAAAATCACTAAAAAAAAATAGAATTAACTTACAAACACCGAAACAAAACTAAGAGCTATTAAGAAGAAAAAAAATTATGTCTCTGGTGAGATTTGAACTCACTACTTAAGATTCCTAAAAAACAAGAATAAAAACTAAAGCCTTAGCCAGCTAAGCCATTCACACTATTGTGATAAAAATGAAATAATATACATAACAACATTGTTGCTATCAAATATGCTTCTCAACTGGAAGCATTATGTGTGTACATGAAAGTGTCTCGTGTGCTTGTGTAAGTGACATTGGAGGCAAGAGCTTTATCTTCAGAGGAAAGAGTTTTAACATTGGAGGCAAAATTGGAAAACTTTCTTCGGCAGCTTTTTTGTTTTAAAATGTACATTAGATACAGTCAAATTTTACTTTGCGTCTGATTCTCCGTGCTCCCCCCCTCATATAAAAAGGGCTTGCATAAAAATAGTAAAACGCCCAAAAAAACACACTTTTAATAAACTGGATGAGCTGCAGTTAAAAACGTGTTTTTCGGGCCCTCAGAGTTAATGTGAATTTATTAATTTTCATACTGGCATTAAAGCTACACGAATATTACAGCAGACATCTATCCCCTTGAAAAATTGGTCGCAGAATCCAATTTCGTGCTCAGATTTGGCATGAAATTAATTTGGCGGTCACCAGGAGCAAATAAACGCAAATATCGTTGATTTTTTCCACTCAGTTATTATTTCAAATCTCTCAATCTGGTAGGTTATTATTTTCTTTTAAAAATTACACACTTCAGTTGTGAAGCCTGTTTAATGTCAATAATATTTAAAGAAAAAATGTTGCAAATCGAACAATATTTAATCGAAATATGATTTATTATATGAATGTATTTTTTCGATAAATGTGAACTTGTTGTAAATAGTAGTATATCTGAATAAATAATTAAGAATATTTTTACTTCTGTTGTATAACCGTAATAATGTGTTTTTTCGAAGTGCTCCTGTACGGGAAAATCTTATGATGAGCTTCTACTACTTGAAGAATGATTTGCTTTTCGTCCTCCGACGAAGTTACCAGCAAACATTTAGACTCTTTTAAGACTCTTTTTAGACTCTTATTTATAAGGCCATATCATCATTATGCGCTCAAAAAATACTATTTTTTGAGTTTTTTCCCTAGGTTAAGGACATCCCAATATAACTCGTTTTAATGATTCTTGTATGATGCAAAAAAAAAGAAGATTCTTTTATGACTCTAATTAAAAACTCTTTTAAGACTCATATTAAAGACTGTTTTATGACCCTTCAAAACCCTCATTAAACCCTCATGTTAAATACTCTTTTATGACTCATAGAAATTAATCTTTTAGGACTCATATTAAAGATACAATTTCTGGCATTTCTTCGTAAATTTTGTAAATTGTTTCAATGATATAAGCCACATAATTTCAAACAAAGTCTATTATATAAAGTTTTAACTTTACGTTAGATAAGAAACTATATTTTTATTTAAATAATAAAGGCCTGACAAACAAAGAACTTCATTTGTTAAAATTAAAGCACGTCAGTTGCAGAAGGTTAAAGACTCTTTAAAGACTCATATTAAATACTCTTTTATGACTCATAACAAAGACTATTTTATAACCATTATATTCCTTTATAAAAATAGTATCGACTATTTTATAACTTAAATAATGACTCTTTTTAACACTTTCCAAATAAAGGCTCAAGTGATTTTTTTCATGCCTTATATGTAGTTTATTGCTTTATAATATTTGTTAAATAAAAACTCCATGGTTTCCAGAAAATTATTATCAGGAGTTCGATAATGGAAAATCTCCTCATTCGCTTCCTCATATTCTTTTATGAGTCCTTTTTATGAACACTCATAAAACATGCATAAGAAGGATTCTTTTATGACTCCTTTTAAAGAACACTCCTAAAACATGCACAAAAAGGATTATTTTATGAGTCCTTTTTATGGAAACTCATAAAACCTGCGTAAAAAGAATTCTTTTATGTGTCATTTTTATAAGCACGCATAAGAATTTTTCCTTTATGACGCCTTTTTATGAACACGCATAAAACATGCATAAAAAATATTCTTGCATGACTCATTTTTATGAACACTCACATAAATGACGCATTGTAGTCATATTTTTTGAGGGCTCATAAAATGTTTGCTGGGTAAGTTTCTCATTGAATCAGGTCATGACACAGTGTCTCCACTTACAATATTTGATTGCATGCGAACTGTCAAATTGAATTTCATGGTATATATTTCAAGTGAAACTTTTACCGCCAAATAACTTTTTTTTTTGAAAATTTTATAAAAAAAACTACTGGATATTTTCTCAAATTTCTTTTTTTATTTGAAAGTACAATCCTTCCGGTTAATAATGGAAAATAATTTCATTCAAATAGCTGCCTCGGCTGGCCATGCAGTAGCCTATACGATCGGTCCAATTTTTAAGCACATTAGCGATCTTCAAAAACAGGGCGCAAAACATCGAGTGTAGCTTCGGCTGTGTGGCACGTAGCGTCGTCCTGTTGAAACCAACTGTTGCCAATATCCTCCTCTTCAATTTTTGTGAACAAAAATTCGTTCAACATATCCCGATAACGATCGCCATTGACTGCAACGGCCAATCCTTGCTCATTTTCGAAAAAAATGGCCCAATTATGCCTCTGGACCAAAATCCGCACCAAACAGTGGCTCGTTTTGGGTGCAGCGGCTTTTCAATGTATGCGTGCGGGTTTTTTGTGCGCCAAATGCGACAATTTTTCTTGTTTACATACCCGCCAAGAACAAAATGAGCTTCATCTGAAAAGATGATTTTTTTGGCAAAATCGGCATCTTCTGTAAGTCGATCGCAGGCCCACTTAGCGAAGCGAAAACGCATTGGATGGTCAGTTGGCTTCAACTCCTGAACCAATTAGACTTTGTATGGCGTCATACCAAGGTCTTTATGCAAAATTCGTCTCAATGATGTCTCCAAAATGTTCAATTGTTGAGAACGACGGTGAATTGATGTTGATGGCGCTTCACGCACACTTTCTGCCACAGCAGCAATATTCTCGGGTGTACGCACTGTTTTTGGCTTTTCACGCTTTAGTTTATCGATGAGGATGCCAGTTTCTTTCATTTTTTTCACAAGATAACGAACATACGGAGCTGACGGTGCTTCTCTTCTTCCAAAGTCCATACGCAATTTTCGCACACATTCTGCAACATTACCATGATTTTCAAAGTAATGTCGCAATATTTCCCAGCGTTGTTCAAGCGTATACACAACCATTTTCGTTGAGCGGAAGGATAAAACTAATTATATGTCAAATCAGAAAATCAGCACTAGTTGAAAAAAAACGTAAGATGGCGGGCCCTGTACTTTCAAATAAAAAAAGAAATTTGAGAAAATATCCAGTAGTTTTTTTTATAGATTTTCAAAAAAAAAAGTTATTTGGCGGACCCTTTACATAGATATGGTAAAAATATAGATATTATTGAAATATTATCCAGCTAAATAAAAATAAAGTTATTAAAAAGATTTGTACTGAGAAACTTGAAGTTGTTGTAATAGCGTGGAAAAAGTTAGGCGCTGATAACCGCTGCTTTGCATTAATGATTTGTTTTTTATGAATATTTTTTAAGCCAGCAGCTCATGGAGAAACTTCTTTTGAGAAATCATCACGAAAAGTTCATCAATGATACTGTGAACTACTGGGCATGTGTACTGTTTAAAGCTTATGGTTAAGCATGTGTTTATGCATGATGTGCTCGCTAGCTTGCTGATTTGCCTATCTATATATATAAAATGGAATGTGTGTTTGTTTATTTGTTTGTTTGTACCTTATAGGAGACCAAACCTCTGTACCGATCTTCCTGAAATTTTCACAGCATTTAACTGGGACTCTGGCATGATTAATAGGGTACTTTTTCGACCACGCCCACTTTTACGCCCACTTTTTTAAAATTATGTATTGTAATTGCTCCCATATAGTTTTTAACAGATTTACTTCAAATTGTATACACATTATACTCCAGGCGAGGTAGAAATAAACATTTCTTACGCCACGCCCCCTTTAACGCCCCTTTTCACGCCAAATTTAAGTTTTAAACTTTTTGTTCTCTGTACAAATTTGTTCCTTCCAACGGATTATTTTTTATTTGGTAGTATATTGCTCTTAATACTGTTAACGTCGCTATATTACTATGAACCACGCCCACTTCACCACCCCCTTTTTTAATTCAGATACTTACTTATACCACTAACAATGTTTGCTATACAAAATACTTTTTTTGTAATATGTATTTACCTAAAGTTTAATAAACTTTTTATCTACAGGTAAGGTAGCCATAGATTTTTTTTATTACCAAATCCCCCTTTTTCGCCCCATTTTACTTTAATTATAATTAATCTGCTTTCAATATGGTATATATTTGGTGTCTTTAAAAAGTGTTGATGCTCAAAAACATTCTGAAATAATTTTTTATTATCAACACAATTAAATTTGAATATTAATATTGCACTACTTTTCCTTCAAGTGTAACATGAGGTGCGATTATCAACGCGTATTATAACGCTTACCATATCATTGACATACTTACAATTAAAATTATGTATATGGCAATTCATTTCACTAATTAAGAACGGTTCTGATTGGCTGCCGTAAGAATAAATACTATTTCACCAAACGGGAGCTATGTTTGCAGCCATTAAAGCTGAAACTTTCACAGCATGTTACTATGACTCTGGAAGGAATAATAGGCTATATGAAGTTTTTATTTGACAAAGGGGCGTGGCACCGTCCATATAACCCAAAAATTTAAATTGCCATATTTGGGGCATTTTTTGACCTACGTCGATGATATTTGGTACATATGGTATTGGCATAATTAGGAATACGTACCAGGAGAAAATTGGGTGGGACCACGCCTATTTTCAGGAAAATTAAAATCGCAATATAGTCTTAAATACTGGACCGATCTTCATTAAATTTTCACAATAGGATATTCTTACGAAATAATAAATTCTTAACTATATAAAGTTGTGAGTGGACAAAGGGGCATGGCCTCGCCCATATAATAAAATTTAAAATCGTCATATCTTGGGCATTTTTTGACCAACGGCGGCAGTATTTGCTATACATGGTATTGGCATGAATAGAAATACGTACCAAAAGAAAAGTGGGCGGAGCACGCCCCTTTGTTTGCGATATATTGGAGGCTGGACCTGTTAACCGATCTTAAATTTTCACAGCGTGTAGCTTTGACTCAGGAATACTAATAACATGATAATATTTTTCAACCATTCTCTTTCTCCCACAACTTTCTGCAAAACAGCTGATTTTGTAATATGTGTTAATTAAAATAGAGAGTGGGGTAGCCCCATTCTCATTCTCCCACAACTGACTGCGAAACAGCTGATTGTGTAATTGCTGCTTTTTGATTGGTCTAAAAATAAAAAGGGGGAGCATGAAGCAAATTACATGCGGTTCAGTGCTGAATTCTAATTGGTTTACAACAAAAAAAGGGGAGAAGCATTGCAATAATTAAATTAAAATTAAATACATAAATTTTTGTAAATATATAAATACTTTTAATTTTATTTTATAAAGAGGGGGGTATCGAAGCACACCGGGTTCAGCTAGTATAATATATATAAGTAGCGAAGAATGCTTGATTTTTTTCTCTTCATTTTCAGAAATCAATTAAAATCTTCCAATCCAATACACTTTTCTGGCCCTGCACAATTTTTGTTATTATTGTTTGAATAAACAAAATAATAATTAGGTAATTTATACTTACTGTTACTATTTCCAACATTTCTTGTCTTGAGATGTATCCATTTCCGTCCAAATCATACATTGAAAACGCCCATTTCAGCTTCTGTTCCAGTTTCCCACGAGATGTTACACTTAAAGCACATAAGAACTCGCGAAAGTCAATAGTACCATCTCCATTTGAATCAAATGTGCGAAAAACATGTTCGGCAAACTGTTGCAAATAAAAAAAGTAAGACAAATTAAATATTTACTTATTTGAAAGCGTAGCGTTAACGACGGTTTGCGAAATCGTTAATTAACGAAAACTGTCATTTTATATGATCGTGGCACGACAATGACCGATAACGACAACGATTATTGTAGTTAAATTTTTGGGAATTCCACTTCTGGGAAGTGATATTTTTTTCGTACAGGTCTTGTCGAGTAAAACAAAAATCTGTTTATGAAATTTGCCAAACACACCCAAAATTTTGACTTAGGATTAAAAGATCAGTTTTGCATTTCTTTGCGCACAAAGCCAGTAACTTAATTTTTTATCAATAATACCTGTTTTATTTTGCATTATCTTTGAAACCATGTACACTAGGACTTCCAATTTCGGGACTCAAAAGTAATTTCGTGATTTCGGAATTGATAATTAAGAATCCCAGGATCCCAGGATCCCAGGATTTGAAAATTTAGTCTCGGGATTTGAAAACAGATAAAACGTTATTTTTTTAACAAAACAATTCATACTGTTACCGCAACTGCTCAAAATCTACACATTTTTCTTTGTAATCATTTAATCTTTTACAATTTTCAATAATTTCACTTCACGCTTTTTGAATGTCAAGCAAGACGAGCAAAAATGGTTGGCGTAAGTAAAGCATTGAATAAAAGTGCAAGACTTCCTCTGGATCTCTCTTTTTATCGAAATCTTGTTTGCTGGACGTGCGTAATTACTATCTAATTTTATTCTGGTTTCCCTGCCAAAAAGTATGTAGTATTCATCTGAAGCAGTGTCGGGCAGCTTTGCACACCTATACTTTCTCATCTTGAGTATGTATTAATTTGTGCTTGCGCTTTAAAGCTAACACTGAAAACAAAGTAGTGCTAAAGCGCTTTTTCAGGAATCTTACTAGGCATTATGATTATTTATGATATTTTTTGCTCGGATCAAATTAAATAAATAAGAAGTGGACGGAATGTCAAAAGGAAACAGACCGACAGACGGATAGTGTGAAATTCAGATAAGCAGACGGAAATGTAAAAAGGCAGGCTAATATTAAAAAACAAATATGTTGTTTTATTGTGTTAATGTTGCTTATGGTGTTTTGCTAAGGCAAAACAGACAACGGAAAATGCTTTCTTTTTACGTACTTGGAACTGATAACAATATATGATATGTGGATATGCAACTTTTAAATAATTAATTAATTGCTTCAGCGCATGGCCCACAATTACCTTATATTGGTCATGCAAATTACCGTTATGCCTTGTAATGCTTAATTTTACCTCTTTGATGCCGCTTAACCATGCCGTTATTTCTTACTTTTGCAAAAATTTTGCATACATCAAATTTTATACAGTGTAATCTTACGTTATATCTGTGTCAATGAGCAATAACAGCTTAATAGCATCTTTAGGTAAAACGTAGCCTTCGTCTTAAGCTTCGTTCGTTTTCCGACGATATCGGACAAAATTGGCTTGATGTATTTTTTCCTTGCGTCGTCGTCGTCCACTGTTACGTTGCTTACGTTGCTCAAATACTCTTAACGTGAGTATTTGTCAAAAACATTATTACCAGATTGTAAAAGTTCATCATTTTTCGTAAAACTGACAAAAACCTTAAATATTTTATACTTATTCTAAGCAATATTTAATAGGTGGCATCATTTATTGCATCAGCTGTTTTGTTTGTTTTGTTTTTTTTTTTGACATATATGATTAATTTTTGCTGCAAATTTGATCATAGTGAAAAGTTTTGTGAAAATTAATAATTATAATGTTTTCCGTGATCGCTTTATACAATTTTAATGAATCGGATACAAAGCAGGCAAGGCAGGCAAATCTGCAAAGCAGGTAAAACTCCAAGATCCAATCCAACTCCAAATTGCTCGCTTGTAGTTTTTTTGTGTGCTAAATAAAATATAAATTAATTGATTCTAAATTCTTCCATTTGTTAATAAAATAATACTTACGATTTATTTTCAGCAACTTCCATGTCAACAAATTTCTAAACGCTAAGAAAATTTTCATCGTCTATATTTGACGTTTCGTTTCAATTTTTTTAATATTTCAAGCCAATTTTTCACTACAGTTACGTTGTCGTTCATTTCTGAATCAGCTGTCCTCGTTGGGCTAAGAAATTATTTTTACATCAAGCGAAAACAGCTGACATTCGGCTTTTGAACGAAGCCTTCGTGAAATGCACGTTACGTTCGTTTTAGAGAAAGATGCTATAAGTCTTATTTCAAACTTTCCAAAAATCTTGCTTCAAAATTTTCAATGGCAATATAAGTATCTGAATGGGTCTTTTCTTTTGGCTAAGGTCATGCTAGAAGTTCTAGATTTTATGTGTTTATAATGACATATATGTGGAACACAACTATATCAATAACTCAGTTCTGTATTAATTCGACTTAAGCTATTATTGCTTATCGACACAGATATAATATAATATATTCAAGGAACACGCAAGCGCATATCTTATCTGCTTAAAATTCGCTTGAACACTGAAGCTTTGATCGTTCTGTAGGTGAGATGAATACATATTAAAACTGCACAAACACAATCTCAAGTGTGCAAGGCTGCCTGACACTGATCTGAAGTATTTAACTATATATATATATAAAAACACTGTCTGACTGTTTGTCTGTGTGAAGTCTATAGACTCCAAAACAGTGTCGAGCAGCTTTGCGCACTTGAGATTGTGTTTGTGTAGTAAAAAATGTATTCATCTCACCTACAGAACGATCAGTGTTCAAGCGAATGTCAAGCAGATAACATCTGCGCTAGAGGTGGGTAATAACACAATTTTTGGTGTGCTGACACATTAGCACAAGCTCACCCTTATGTGTCAGCACACTGTGCTAGCACAATTGTGCCACAATCGAACAAAGCACTTATAAGTGTCGATAACAAAAAGAGTGTTAGCTCCCTTTTCTATTAATTTGTTTACAAAATGCACAAACTGCATATTTCCAATTATTGCAAGTGAACTAAAATAAAACAAAAACATCTTTACTAAGTAAAAACTTAACAAAATGTAAGTAATGCAGTGCACAGCAGCGATAACCAATGAGTTTCAGTGAAGAAGATTAGCACTGCACTCTGCTTTACATCCCAATACTGCACACAAAAGCCACTTTACGCAAAAAAGTGCGTATAAGCTCTGCTCTTTGCGTGCTATTGTGCCATTATGTGAGTCAACGTAGTGTTCTAGCACACATGGCACACTACAGAGAGTCAGCACAGTGCCATAGCACAGCACTGAGTTATCCACCTATAATCTGCGCTTGCGTGTTCCTTTAATATATAATATTATATCTGTGTCGATAAGCAATAATAGCTAAAGTCGATTTAAGACAGAAATGAGTTATTGATATAGTTGTGTGTGTTCCACGTATATATCATTATTAACCAAGCGCGTCGGAAGCGAATTTCATCTGGGGGGGCAGTACAAATGGTGGTGCAAAAAAAGTTCACCAAAATTTCTTCAAAGAAACATGAATGTGAATCACAAATTTTTTATTTTAGTTTAAAATAAAAAAATATAAAAATATATAAAAAATATTAAAATTTCATTATTTTTAAAAGTTCTTCCAGTTTCAATATTAGAGATAATTTTTTAAAGGATCTTTGATATGGTAATATGAAAATATAAGAAATAATGGTTGCTTTTATTAAGCAAGACTAGGTATATATTTACATGGTTTAAATGCAATAAGGTACAAAAAGTTATATCAATTTAAATTATTCCAAAATGTTTCTTTCTGTCCTTGCGAGAAACAAACTCTTTCACCACCTTCATCGAATTCAATTCTTCGGTTTTATCTTTGTGAATGTATATAAGTGCCGCATGAGTGAGTCGTTTCTGTGTCATAGTTGCTCGAAGATACGTTTTAAGTCGTCTTAGTACACTAAAAGAACGCTCAGATGAAGCTGCTGATGCAGGTACAGTCAAAAGCAAAGCAATAAGTTTTTCAACTTCATTTAATAGTTTTTTTACAGTATCCGAATTTTTCGCAAAATTGGGATACAATGCCTCTACAATTTCAAGGTGTTTGGCCAGGCAATTGCTTCAGCAATCTCATCTGCAAAAAAGTCATCTGCGTAAAGATCTAGTTTTGTTTTTAGATTTTGTTCAGAAGGCACTTTTCCGTTGAAGGCTTCGATTACAATATTACAGTATTAAGATACATACTTAAGGGTGCTTTTAAACTGAAGTGGTGGGTTTGCAGTAGAAACTCTACATTTTGTTCTATCTTTTTGCAAATACAGAGAAAGAAAATGGTTATCCGCAAGCATGCTTATGAAGAAGAGAGAAAGAAGAGGAAAATATCTAATACAAAAATATTATTGTTGTAAAAAAAACTGACATTTTGAATAACTTTTGAAGTTTTCTTTCTAAATTGTTTATCTAGCTAAAAAAGTGGGGAGCAACTGCCCCCCTTGTCCCCCGCTTCCGACGCCAATGTTATTAACACATAAAATCTAGAACTTCTAGCATGACCTCAGCCAGAGATATGACGCAAAAACAAAAGACCCTTTCCTATAACTTATATGGCGACATGGTAGAAGAATACAGGTATATGCACCAGATGAGACCATACTGCCGGAATTGTCAAAACGAAGCAAAACTTTTTCTTTATTTTCTTTTGTTTCCATTCGCCACACAGCTAAATTTGACAGACATGGCAGTATGGAAAGAGAGCACAGTCAGCGCTGCATATACCTCTATCCTTCTACCATGTATGACGATTGAAAACTTTAAAGCAAGATTTCTGGAAACTTCATCGACACAGATATAACGTAAGATTACACTGTATAAAATTTAATGAATGCAATATTTTTGGAAGTATGTATGAAAAATTGTTTATTTTTAGATAATAACGGCATGGCGCAGCATAAAAGAGATAAATTAAAAAAAATATGCATTACAAGGCATTACGATAATTTGCCTGTCCACATATCATATAGTGATCAGTTCCAAGTACGTATACTGAAAGTATCTTACGCTGTCAGTTTGGCCTTGGCAAAACACAATAAGCAACATAAGCACAATAAAAAATATTTGGTTTTTACTTTTAGCCTGCCTTTTTAAATTTCCGTCTACTTATCTGTATATCACATTATCCGCCTGTCGGTCTGTTTCCTTTTGACATTCCGTCCACTTCTTATTTATTTAATTTGATCCGAGCAAAAAATATCCCATAATGCCTAGTAAGACTTCTGCAAAAAGCGCTTTAGCTCTACTTTGTGTGCGCTTTAAGCTTTAAAGCGCTCATTAATACATACTCAAGATGAGAAAGTATAGGTGTGCAAAGCTGCTCGACACTGCTCCAAAACTACAGGGCCGATTGATCTGAAATTTGGACAGTCGATTTGTTTGTTATTTGGAGATGGTTTAAGAAGAAAAAATGTTTTGCCACACCCTTTTACCGCCCCCAAATGAATTAAAATGCTATATTTCGTACGTTTTTTATCATATTAGGCTTAAATTTGCTAATGTAGTTTGTATGGTTACTGTCGGTAGCTGTAATAAAAATGTGTCCACGCCCCCTTTTACCGCCCACAAACCAATGAAAATGCTTATGAATACGGTTTTGGTCGTATAGACTTGAATTTGGTAATTTGGTTTGTATGGTTACTGTCACCAACTGTACGAGAAATTCGTTTCCACGCCCCCTTTTCCCGCCCACAAATCAGTAAAATGTTATATTTCAAGCAGTTTTGGCCGTATAAGACTTACATTTGGTACTTAAGTTTGTGTGATTACTTTCGGCAACTGTACTAATAATGGGCGTTACCGCTATATAGCCATACCCAGTTTTTGAGAAATCATTAAAATTGACTACTGGGTCGATTGAGCAAAAATTTTGGCTTAGTTTGTATGGTTACTGTCAGCAACTGTACTAAAAATTGGTTTCCACGCCCCCTTTTTCCGCCCACAAGCCAATGAAAATGTTTTATTTCAACTGTTTGGGTCGTATTACACAAACATTTTGTAATTTAGTTCATATGGTTACTGTCGGCAAGTGCACTAAAAATGGGCCTGTCCCACTTTAGTTAAACTCGCTTTTCGGGGGGTCAGCGTGGAGTGAAGCAAAGTACGCCAAGTTTAAGCTAAATTAAGCTGACATTTTGGCAGTCGATTTGTTTCGAGTAAGAGATGGTTTAAGCACAGATAATATAATAGAAAGATGTGCCACCGACATACAAGCAAGTGGCACAGTAAAATTTGAATGTGGATTTATGATGAGAGCTTTATGAGAGTCAGTGAGCGAACGATTTAAAGCTTTTAAGAGCGAGAGAATAAGTAAGCGACAATGTGAGCAAATGTGAGCATAATACTGAAAAGCAATAGAAATGATATGTAAAGATTTGATGCACGAAACATCTATATAAGCGATGTAGCTGCCAACAAAATGTAGCAGAATTTCATAAGGTTTTACTTAAAAAATGTAGGCAATTTTTTTACTACACTACCCTACGAACATTATATAATTTAAGTTATTATATTTTTTTGCATTATCTCTTATCTTTTTGTTATATAATTTCAAGAATATAATATCATAAAGATGACATAATCTAGGTATATTTTGTGTGTTGACTTGGTTTTTTTTGCCACATGATATTTTTAGTGTTACATTATTCTAAGGGCGATTCCATCAGTTGAAGCTTAGCCGCGAATAATTTTGTAAGCAATATTTTTTAAGTTGTTTTTTTTTGCGGAAAATTTTTTATTTAACTACTTTTATATATTTTTATTATTGCAAATACATACTTTACTATATGAAAAGTACTCAGAAATTCAATTTTCAATTGTTCTTATTTATACAACAAAAACATTTTTTCAATAATATTTTGAGTAAAAATTCAATATTTTGCACCGTTTTTGAAAAAAAAATAATTAAAGAATGTATTCATTGACCTGACGCTACAGTTGAGACTTTTTTTGTAAAGTGCTTTTATTAAAACTTTTATCAAAAAAATTTGAATTAAATATATTTAAGATCAGCGGATATATTTGCATCGAAAGTCAAAGTTTTGATTTTCACGTCGTTTTTTCTCATTCTTGGGGAACAATGTTTTATGAAAAAGTTGTTGTACCTAACATTACTGAAATTTTAAAGATATGTGAATGTTTTTGGTATTAAAATTACCGAAATTTTTTCAATTTAATTTGCGAAAAATTTTTTCAAGAAAGATTTTCAATATCAAAATTTACGTAAGTGAAAATGGGTGAAATGAGCGTGATCAAAACTAAGTATGTTACAATCTTA
This sequence comes from Dichetophora obliterata, assembly GCA_963920525.1. Classification (NCBI taxonomy): domain Eukaryota; kingdom Metazoa; phylum Arthropoda; class Insecta; order Diptera; family Sciomyzidae; genus Dichetophora; species Dichetophora obliterata. Next base: position 66,153,052 of record OY986438.1, on the reverse strand, counting down.
TCTAGGATGCACATAATATGTGTACTCAAATTGAGCAAAGTCCTTTAAGCCATTTAGATTTGTATAAATGCCAATTAAACAAACAAACCAGGAAATAAGTTTTATTCATATAGACTTTGTGTTAAATTGTATGAGTATTATAGAACAAATGCAATTCAAAAAGAATTGAAGAATTTTTAAGTTTTTTAAGAATTATTTTTCCGATTTTCTTAAGTTTTGAAAAATATGTCCCCAGTTATGATCCTATAACTTCCAAATAATTTTTTCATATTACAAAAATTTATACATGTTTGCAAATTAGACGTTTATATCTTTCATTTAAGCTATCATTTGTATTGATCTAACGATTTTTGTTTAAATTTTCTAAATACTACATTTGTGAAAGAGTTTAACAAATATGGTTAATACTCAAAATTACCTCCTATACATACCAAATATGCGATATCGGATAGCTTTATAATTATATTTCGAAAAGCCTCAGAATTCGGTATTCAACCACAATTTACAAGTAGCGTTTCCCTGATAACATGTGATGGGCGTTGGGCAAGGGGCGTGGCATCTCCTACTCCACCCAAATTTGCGATATCGAATTGCTTTGGAGTTATAGGCCGCATAGTCTCGGAATTCGGTATTTGACTACAATTTACACGTTTTTGAAACGTGAAATTTTACACATAACTGAAATTTTTGATATTGAATAGCTTTCGAGTTATAGGTGGCCGCACAGCCTTGGAATTCGGTACTCGACCACAATTTACTCGTGCCGATTCACTGATAGCATGTTATGGGCGTTTGTCAACGGGGGCGTGGCAACAACACACAATGTTTCAGCTAGTTATTTATACCAGCGCGAAGATTTCGTTGTTTTGTTTGGATTTATTTTTGACATATCTTTGTTTACGTTATTTCTGTTATTTTACTCATTTCAAAGAGTTTACAGTGTTGCAAATCCTATTATAACGTAAAATTGCGGTTTAGGGTTTTTAAATGTAGCTAATAACGCTAAGAACATTGTTTTGTAAACAAAATCTTTAGTTAAATATATGATAATTGAGTTTTTAAAGTATGAAAAATTTGTTTAGTACGAACTACCACGTCGACTTTGATGCAGGTAATTTTAAGTATTTTTACTAAAACCGAAATACGTAAATATCCAACCTGCTACAATCACACTTTTTACCTTAGTATTTTCGTTGAAATATTTTTTTTAACAACAAAGTAAAAAAAAATCAAATTATATATCAAAGTCAAATTTTTGCGCTCTTTAATATGGGGGAAATGTTAAATAAACGGTTTTTTAAACTCTTTCACAAATGTAATATTCAGAAAATGTCTATAAAAATCGTACGAATAATCGTATCAATAAAAGCTTAAATAAGAGGTATAAATGTCTCATTTGTGAATATTTATAAAACTTGTAAAATAAATTAATACTTTTGGAGTTATAGGATTATAACTAGGGAAATATTTTGCAAAACTCAAAAAAGTCGAAAAATTCTTCTAAAAAAAATTCGAACTAACCTGGAAAAGCCTTAATGATTTTTATTATCTAGAAAAAAATACTCAATCAAACTAACAATATCGTTTTCGTCGCGCAAACTTTTTTTTTCAAATTGTTTACCACTGTTTTAATTTGTTATTAACTTTTAAATAATAAATACAATGAATAAAAAATTTTGTTATTCACTACTATTTTATGAATAAAATTTTTTATTAATTTTTTATTCATTATTAATTTTTTATTCATTCTTAAGTTTTTATTCATTATAAATTTCGTGTTCATTTCTAATTTTTCATTCACTTTTCAATAATAAATAAAATGAAAAAAAATCTCGTTATTTACTTTTGAATAATGAACCAAATTAATAATAAATAAAAAATTAATAATAACTATAAAATTAATAAAGAATAACACATGAATAGGCAATAAATCAAAAAATAATAATGTACAAAAAATTAATTATTGAAAAATTTGAAATTGTTTTTGAATTGCATTCTTTGTGAATTGCATTTCATATGTATTAATTAATTTTTCTGAATAACGAAAAAAAAATAATTGAAACTAATTACTAATCAATTTTATAAAATTCAATGTGAATAAAAATTTTATTTATAAACAATTTTGAATTCTTTGGATGGATTTGTATGTCGTTATTCAGTTTTCCTAAAGATTCTGAATATATATGCAGATTTTACTGCTCTGGCTGATCGTCAATCAAAAATAGTCAATATTAATAGCAAGCAGTGAATAAGAAAAATCTGCTTCGCACAAAATAAGGAAATCATCATGAAAATAATGCAAACAAACAAAAACATTTGTTGCCTAATAAAAACATCTTCGAACTGAAATTTTGAACATTTAATTGTTTATTTATAACTTAATATAAACATAAACAACTTAGTCGCATCCAAGTTGCTAACTCGTCAAAAATAAAAAAAATTTGTATTTGTTGAAATTACAATACACAAACATTATTTTTAGGTGCTACAAAAATAAGTGTTGTAATTATGTTAATTAAGCGTAAAAATTACTTTTTTTTCAAAACTTTATGAAACATTTTTACAACAAGTGCATTTATTCATAATATAATTAACATCCTAGTTTAACTTATTTACAACAAAACGAATTTGTTACAAAACTAATATTTAAATTTGTGACTAAATTTGTTTAAAAAAATTGGAATACCACCGAATTATAACATATTTTTGTTACAAATCGAAATCTGTGCTAGCTGGGAAGGAAGTTAAAAAATATTTTTTTCCATAGGTATATATTAATCACGATTTCTCAGAGACTACAAATATAGGTACCACAAACGATTTTCAAATACGAGCGGATATATTTTCTCATTTCAATTATGTTAAAACCGTTATGAATCCAACAAAGTAAGCAATAAATTTTTCGAATTGGTTTTTCTGGATTTTTTCAATACTTACAGTAAAAAAATTAAAAAATTTTTTATTTCACTTTTGTACAGAATCGGTGATGACAATTCCACAAAAAAAAATTTTTAAATTTACAGCGGTTTGTTTGCCGTCCGCATTTGTGTTTTGGCAAAATTGGATGAACACCATAACTATCCTCTATCCAAAGTGACGTCATCAAACTTGCAGAACATACATAAGAATATACTCCGGGGGTATTTGAAATTAATCCCAGTTGAAGATAATTCCTTGCTAGTTTTGTACTAATGACGAAGGTATGTCCTTAACATTAACAATAAAAAAAAAAGAAAGGAAAGTATGCATATTTTTTTTATTAAATACAATGTCGGGTGGTTGGTGCTTTTAAAACGAAAAAAGTTTTGTTAAGTACAATCAGCCCAATCATGAAAAATTTTCTCCCGAGAGTTGTAAAAGGGAGTTTCCGGTTTAAAGATAGCAGATAAAGACATTTCATTTGTTTAATTTACACAAATGAATATTGGCGGTTGATAAACAAAATTGCATTAAAAATATCGAAAAAGTTTTTACGGAAACGAATCTCTTTTACAATTCCCGGGAGAAAATGTTTCATGATTGAGCTGAATGTGTTTAAGTCAAAGCCTGAAAATAACTTTTGAAAATTTAATTTTTTAAGTTAAGTCCGACTGTTAACTTGTTTGACTTTATTTTATAAAAGTTAAAAATAGCTGTTGAAAATAAGAATTATTAAGTGAGAGTTAAAAATAAAAGTTATAAATAACTCTTTTTTGATAGCTCTTACTTTTGACTATCAATAATAATTTTTATATAATATAAGTTTGTTAAAAGCCGTTTCATTCACTTTTTTAACTTTTTTGGGATTTATTCAATTTCAAAAGTTATTCCATTTTATTAACTTGAATTTCTCAAAAATATTTTGACATATTAAAGGTTTGATATAACTTTCGTTTGATAACTTTTGTCAACTTGTGATTTCTCTAACTTTCAAATATATGACAAGTTATAAATTCTAGATGTGACAACAAAATTGTTATTATAAAAACATTTGAAGAACGTATTATTTTATCTGACTAGAACTGATACAGTTTACCACAACTTTTTTATGCACAATATTAAATATTTAGGTTCCGTTAAAAATGTTATGGCGTCCATAGCATATTGATTACAGTGCGTGGTCGGTGTGCTAAGAACCATTGTGGCAGGGGTTTAATGCACTTCTGAGACAGAATGTTTATTCTATTCAATTAATATTAATTGTTAAATAAAACTCGGAAAGTAATAACCGCCAAGTAAAGCTTCTCGAGAACACGAGCCTTTCGGAGTCGGCATTACTTGTAGATCTAGTTCTTGATGTTTTGTGTTCAAACATTTAATAACACGCACAACCAAGGGCGTCCGAAGGATTTTTTTTAGTGGGGCAAAGGCATAAAAGAGTCTAGAATGCACATAAAGAAAATGTAACTTATATAATTCTATTTTCTGAGATTTTTGGTACTAATTTTGTTATCATGATACGCTGGTTGACACACGCTTGTACACATAAGAAAATTATATATATTTAAAAGATGGGGTAAAAATCTTTCTCGTATCATGCCCGAAACATTTTCAAGTTTAATTTTATTTCATGTTATTTAAAACATTTTTTCTCAAATATTTTTAGTAATTTAGTAGATGAAATAATGTGGTCTCTTTTATCCCTAAATAAAATCGCATTAACTACTATTTAGCCACCAAGTTTTCCACTTTTTAGATAAGAATATAAAAGTTTTCAAATATTTTTTTTTAAATAAATACAACCAGCAAGATTTTTAGACAATTTTTCCAGTTTGGAGGCAATTGCGAATCAATCAATTGCGAACTCAATAAACAAGTTGCGAATGGCCTGAAATTTAACAGATTTGTATTTAGGAGGTAAAAATCGCTATTTTTGAAATACTCCCCGCATGGACATCAAATTACTTATCTTTTTTCAACATGCTTCAGTCTAGAACTGTCTAGCAGCATGCAAGATACTAAAATCGAGTTTGGAAACATTCCTATTATATGAACTATTAAAAAAAATTTTTCTTGTGTTTAATTACTTTAAAATATAAATTCGCTTATCGCCCAAGTTCATATGCGTTATTGGCTTAAATGCCCCTATTATCTGTTGCTCCGAAGAATGATCTTCGACTAATAGGGATAAGGACGCATCGAATTACAATTTTTTCGAATTTAACATTCTAAGAGGTCTCAAAAGTTGCATAGGGTGGTCAGGATCTCCCAAAAAATCTTTCAAAAAAATAAGGATCTCTTTCCCTCCCGCAAGGACAAAGTAGTTTTTTAAGAAAAACAGTAAAAAATCACGATCTCAAAATGCTTTCATTTTTACAAGAAAAACTACATATGTGTTAAAGCAAAAGTAAAAATAGACTTTAACTAACAATATTTTGGCAAACACGATGCAACTCTTGGTTTTTACCCACAATATCCTGTGTGAAGGATATTCGAATCCAAAGGTACACTCGAGATAGCACAGAATATTTTGGTGATATTGATTACAGTGTTAAGGCTTTCCTTAAATATGGCCAACTAATAATTTGCATATTTTTCACATTAGATAAGATAAGATAAGATTAGATTTACGAAGATAATTTTCTCAGTTCAAATACTGCAAATAGTTTTGAATGAAACCCTATCTTAAAATATCTTTTTTAAAACAGCAGGAAACGGCCATGATTTTTTTTCCTATTTTGATACTTAAAAAAGATACTTCAAGCATGAAAAGTAACAATTTTGTTCATATTCCTTTATGGTTATTTTTTCATTAAAACACTTCTTAACACAAATTGTTAAGTAAATTGGGACCCATCGAATGGCAAACTCAGAAACTAAAACTGATAGTATAACATTTTTGTTAATGATGTGTTGACGTGTTTTAACAAAATAATAAAATTCATAAGGAAGGACAATTTTTTTTAAAAAGTCGAAATAGAAAAAAAAATCGTGGTCTTAACCTGGTGTTGTAAATTGATAATTCTGGAAAGGGTGTTGTTCAGAAATATTTGAAGAATACAAACTAAGGAAATTATCTTTGGTACCACTTCTGGTGCCAGAGATATAAAACCTTATACAGGGTCCGCCATCTAACGTTTTTTTTTTCAACTAGTGCTTATTTCGTAAATGGTAACACTTAGCTCATGTCTGATTCGACAGATAATTAGTTTTATTCTTTCGCTGAACGAATATGGTTGTGTATACGCTTAAACAACGCTGGGAAATATTGCGACATTACTTTGAAAATCATGGTAATGTTGCAGAATGTGTGCAAAAATTGCGTACGGATTTTGGAAGAAGAGAAGCACCGTCAGCTCCGTATGTTCATTATCTTGTGAAAAAAGTGAAAGAAACTGGCATCCTCATCCATAAACCAAAGCGTGAAAAGCCAAAAGCAGTGCGTACACCCGAGAATATTGCTGATGTGGCAGCAAGTGTGCGTGAAGGGCCATCAACATCAATTCACCGTCGTTCTCAACAATTGAACATTTCGGAGACATCATTGAGACAAATTTTGCATAAAGACCTTGGTATGACGCCATACAAAGTCCAATTGGTTCAGGAGTTGAAGCCAACTGACCATCCAATGCGTTTTCGCTTCGCTAAGTGGGCCTGCGATCGACTTACACTAGATGCCGATTTTGCCAAAAAAACATCTTTTCAGATGAAGCTCATTTTGATCTTGGCGGGTATGTAAACAAGCAAAATTGTCACATTTGAAGGCACAGAAAACCCGCACGCATACATTGAAAAGCCGCTGCACCAAAAACGAGTCACTGTTTGGCGCGGATCTTGGTCCGGAGGCATAATTGGGCCATTTTTCTTCGAAAATGAGCAAGGAGTGGCCGTTACAGTCAATGGCGATCGTTATCGGGCCATGTTGAACGAATTTTTGTTCACAAAAATTGAAGAGGAGGATATTGGCAACATTTGGTTTCAACAGGACGGCGCTACGTGCCACACAGCCGAAGCTACACTCGATGTGTTGCGCCTTATTTTTGAAGATCGCACTATCAGCCGCAGAGCTGATGTCGTTTGGCCACCTCGGAGCTGCGATTTGACACCGTTGGACTATTATTTGTGAGGTGCCCCCCTCAAAGATAAGTGTTACGCCGACAAGCCAGATACAATTGACGCTTTAAAGGACAATATTCGTGAAGCCATTGGTGAAATACAGCTGCACACAATCGATAATGTGCTTAAAAATTGGACCGATCGTGTAGGCTACTGCATGGCCAGCCAAGGCAGCTATTTGAATGAAATTATTTTCCATTATTGATCGGAAGGATTGTACTTTCAAATAAAAAAAGAAATTTGAGAAAATATCCAGTAGTTTTTTTTATAGAATTTTCAAAAAAAAAAAAGTTATTTGGTGGACCCTTTATTAATTTTTTTGAAAAAGTTAAAAAATTGCATTCAAGTACACATTTCTCAAAAACAAGAGAACGCATATGCGCAAAATATGCACATTATTAATTCGCCAAATTTAAGGAAAACGTCAACATGATAATCAAAATCGCTATTGTTAGTTAAAGTGTTTATTTACTTTTACATAAGACATATGTAGTTTTTCTTAATAAAATCAAAGAATTTTGAGATCATGATTTTTTACTGTTTTTCTTAAAAAACAAACTTTGTCCTTGCGGGAAAGAAAGACATCCTTATTTTTTCCTAAAATTTTTTTTGGAAGATCTTGAATGCAACTTTTGAGACCTCTCAAAACGATCTCAATTTTTCGATACGCCCTAATAGGGATATCATTCCTTATTATTCCTCAATTTCTCGTAAGAATAACTTCGTAATTTCTTCTATTGCATTAGTAGCATTTACTAATGGCTTCGTACTATTTAGTATTAGTTGAGTTACAAAATTTACAAAAAAATCTTTCAGAATGGTTTGTTGAACAAGTACCGAATATATGGAAATGCATTATTGCAAGGTGGCCGTAGTCTACTAAAAGAGTACGTGGCCCCTAAGCTAAAAAACCGTGGTTCAAGTCACAGCTAAGATAGAATGTTTTTTTTTTTTGTTATTAGTAAATGTCAGAGCTGTAAAAACGGAATTCCTATTCTGAATTTGAAGTTCAACTGAATAACTACATAAGAATGCATTCAATGAATGCAAAATTAATTTATAAATGAAATTTTTAATTCACATTAATTTTTACAAAAATGATTTATTATTCATTTCAATTATTCATTTTTATTATTAAGAATAATGAATTAATTCTTTTATTCATTTGAACGCTATTCACAAAGAATTTAAGAATTTTCAATTATTCTTTTTTATTCAGTATGCATTTTTTATTCGTTATTCATTATTCTTTTGTTATTCATTATCAATTTTTTATTCACTATTAATGTTTTTTCATTATTTATTTTTTCTTCATTATTCTTTATTAATTTTTTATTCATTTTAGTCCTAAGCCATATATAAAAAATGAATAATGAATAAAAAATTTATAATGAATAACAAATGAATAATGAATAAAAAAATTAATAATGAATGAAAAATGAACAATGAATAAAGAAATTCTTTGTGAATTGCATTCTTTTTTGAAATGAATAAAAAAATTATTCATTATTATGAATTATAAGTCGTGCTCCGCCAACTAGAACAGATGGCAACCCTGGTAGAGTTGATGGCGGTGATCTATATAAGTTAATAATAAGAAACTACTGACCAGGTATTTTCCCACCAAATGCATTTTAGTACCAGAATCAGTCCAGACGCAACCTGATGCCTGCTTTCCGCTGAATTTATCAACTACACGTGCGACGCTGGCAGCAGCAGAAATGAGGACAACAACAACAACAAGAATAATAACATTATTTAGGCTTCGTTGATAATTAAGAGAATAGAATTAAGTTAGTCTTGTAATAAGTTTGAATCAATAAAGTTTATTTTTTTTAAGCTTCAACCCAACCAAATAATTTAACTGGCGCCCGAGCAGGGACCACCGTAAATAGTGTAGTACTGAAACTGTAATCTTTTTAGTGAACAAGTGAAATAAAAAACAAAAATCCTGAAAACATTTTTGAAAACAGAGTGAACTCAAAATAAGACATAAGTAACTCAACAAAAATCCTGAAGACATTTTTGAAAATAGAGTGAACAAGTAACTTAACAAAATCCTGGAAAGGTTTTGAACATAAGTGAACTTACAACAAAATTAAAAGTTCTTAAATAAAGCGAACAATAAACAAGTGAACAAAATTTTTTAATCCTAAAACGATTCTATACAGAAAACAATTAAAAATCCTATAAAAGTTTTGAAATCAAAAATCCTAGCGAAGTTTTTGAACAACTATTACTCAACAGTAATATTGGAGAGAAACCTAAGAAATTTCTTCCAAAGTTCAACAATCAGCGATATCTAAGGAAAACTCGAGTCACCGCTGTAGACTAAAAACCTCAACGGACAAAAGAGAACCTTTTCCGGACATCAGTTGGACACACTAAAAGGTGGTTTACATTTTCTTAGTTTTGTAAGTCTAAGTAAAAATTTATTTTCGTGTTACAAACATTTATATAATTTTATAAAGAAAAAAAATAATAAGAAAAAATAGGAATAGCAAAGAAAACGAAAAAGATAAAAATTATAAAAAGTAAACAAGACTCAAGATAATTAAAAAAAAGCAGAAACTCGTGAATTTAATAATAGCAATTAAAAAATAATTTTTTGTATATATATTTCGCAAAAGAAAAAATATTTTTTTAATAATATCGAACAAGATAAAAATTATAAAAAAGTAAACAAGACTCAAGATAATTATTAAAAACAGAAACTCTCAAATTTAAATATAGCAATTAAAAATTTTTTATATATTTAACAAAAGAAAAAATGATATTTTTAAAAATATGGCCCAGGAAAGCGAGCCAAGCGTTCTGGCCGCTAGACTAGGAAGCCTTTCCTTATCCACATCCTCCCTTCAACAAAATGATCCACAAAATCCAACATCAGCTACAAGTACCCACTACCATAGCTTAACTACACGTACAAACCTGACAGACCAAATAAGACAGATAGTGACCGAAGTTTTAAAGGATAGTAGAAATCCATTTATGTAAGACGATTTGGACGAGGTAATAGTGAACCCCAGAGCGAATGATTTATCCGGTATGGAAAAAATACCAGATGTCGTGAAATGCCTGCGCGAATTCTCAGGAAATCCTAGTGAATTCAATTCATTCAAGAAAAGCGTAGACAGAATATTAAATATGTATGAACCTATACGAGGTACACCAAAATATTTTGGGATTTTGATTGTCATAAGAAATAAGATAGTGGGCCATGCCGATATAGCTCTCGAATCCTACAACACCCTACTTAACTGGAAAAAAATGTCGAAATGTCTAATTCTGCACAGGGTTGATATTTTCGGTACAATTGTACTTTTTTGGTACAGTTTTACATTTTTCCTACTTTCCTACTACCAAAGCATTTTTAGTACATTTTATTTAGTCAAAAAGTTTTTACTAAATACAGAATTTAGAGCAAACAGAATTGAAAAATTATTTATTTCTGAATTTTTCCACTCTGTAAAAAATATTTAAATTGAATTTAAAGCATAGTACTCTGTTCAGTTTCATGTGAAATTCTACTCAAATCTCCATACAAAAAGTGACAGCTGCGAAACAAGCGTGGAAATTTTCACAACATGTTCGTCAGAGCAGTACTCTGTTCCGCTGCGTGAAATTATCGCAACATGTTTCGGAGCAACATTTTTTCACGACAATTTAATTGTACTGCCTATTTATTTTGAAGTGAAAAGAGAGATATCATATGAAATCTCCCAACTTATTCTCTGAGACTCTCTGAGAAATGTTGCCATAGAAATTCCTCGCAACAAACTTTAAGTCAGAAATTTCACGCAACAAATAAATTGATGTTGCCAGCGAAATTTCACGCAAACGAACAGAGTACTAGGCTTAAAGAGTAAATTTTCTCCAAATATATAAAATTGCTCAACGAATTCTTTCAACTTCTCATTCGTCAGCAAAAGTTAAAAGAATATTTTCTATTCAAAATTCAATAAATCCAATGCAGAAAGAGACTGCATATTGCAAAAATTTCTTCTTTAATGAAAACTACGATTTTTTAAAATCTAGTGAAAAAAATGCCACAATATTGATATCAGAAGTAATATATCAAAAGAAAAAAATTTCAGAAAAGTTGACCGAGTAAAGAATTGCTTGACTTAAAGATTTCCCCAATAATTTCTTTCGTTACCTTAATAAAGAAAAGCACTACCTAACACTTTTAAAAATCTAATTTTCGGCTTGATTGGATTGGCACGTTTGTAGTAAACGTTATTTGCGTTTTTCACTTTATTAATTTTTGTTTTTTAATTAAAAAAGACCTAAACTTTATGCTTATTTGATGTTTTAATAGATGTTATCAAGGCCGTAGCCAGTATTCACCTATTGGGGGGGGGGGGTTTGGATTAACATTTTTTTATTCAATGTTAAAAAATTAAAATATACAAGCACAGTGAAACCTCTACTAACGGACACTTCTCTTAAGCGGACACTTCTCTTGAGCGGACAGTTTTTCCACGACCAAGTTTTTCGTCCGCTTTTTCGAAAAAATTAACCTCTCTTAAGCGGACCCTCTCTTGAGCGGACGCGGACAGTATATTTTCGTCTAATTGGGAGAAAAACCTCTGTTAGGCGGACGCGAACCTCCCTCAAGCGGACACAAACGTCTGTTGAACGGACGCGAACCTCTGTTGGACGGACGCGAACCTCTCTCAAGCGGACACGAGCGAGAAAAGTAACTGACAAAATGTGTGTAAACATACAGAAATGATATTGGGGATTTCCTTCACAAAGCGCCTCGCTTGTTTTTTTTCATTTGCCTTGCCATCGCTTCACTGAGCTATAGAACGTTGCAGTGAATAGACATTGAGATGGCGAACCCATATGCAAAATCGTTTTTTTTAAAGAAAAACAAAAAAACTTACGTCATTCGACGATATCTGAATTTCTTAAGTCATGAATAACAAATGTAAAATGCTGAAGTTTGTCAATTACATACTTTTTTTCATGATATGAACTGAATTTGTTTTATTTTAAACACATATGCGTTAAAAGAATATACTATAAGGCGAGATTTTGTTAAATACATAAATACAATAAATGTATTTTGCATTGAAAAAAAATTTCCTTTAACATTTCCTTATTAATCTATAACAAAATTTAAAGATAAAAAAACTCAGCGCCTCTCTATTAAGCGGATACCTCTATTGGGCGGACAAAAATGGGCAGACGGTGAGTGTCTGCACAAGAGAGGTTTCACTGTACTTGTTTTATTTAATTTTCAAGTAAAGTTTTTTTTGTATATTTGGGGTATTCACAAGGTGTGCTATCATGTCATAATGTCATATTGTCCTAAGATTTTACACTAGTTTAAACATTTTATTGTTGCCATATAAAAAAGTACTAAAATGTTACAACTCTGAAAGCTATGTTTATTTAAGTGTCGTAATCAAACAGCTGTTTCTTATTTGCATTTATTTATCTTGTAAATTTTAGTTGTAAAATTTTAGGACAATATTACAATATAACATGATAGCACACCTTGTGAATACCCTAATTATATATGTAAGCATATTTATTAAGGTGCCTCGACTTCCATTAGAAAAAAGTTGCATTTGTATCCCTCTAAAAATTAATCTTGGTCTAGATTCCCAAAATATATTGACTGCTACGATAGCCGCCGGTGAGCTAAACCATTTAGCAAAAACCTACATTAATAATGTTTTTCGTAAATATATTTTCTAGTATAATAGTTGTAGTAAAAAAAAACTGTCAGAAATTAAAGGCCGGAAAATGCTCTTCCAATCTGCATCAAAGAATTTCAAAGTTTTGCAAAAGCATTAAAGACAATGCTGTTTCTCGTGCCTTATTTTGAATTTTTTTAACTTATTTTCACTTAAATTGAAATAACTTCATTGTTTCTAATGCAATCTTAATTTTCAAGATATTGTTGGAAAGATTTTGAGTGCTTGCATTGATTTAATACCAAAATTTATAAAATTTATACATATTAAAGCTAAAATATTAATTATAAAATAAATACCTTCTGAAAAAATATTGTGAGAAATAAAAAAAAAATGAAAACGAAGTTTTAAATTTTGAGAGTATACGATTGCAATAATATAAAATTTTTATTAATTTTTGATCCTCTGGGGGATTTGAACACCGAAAAACTTCCCTTGACTACGGCCCTGGATTTTAGTGATATCTTTCCTTTTGCGATTATAAAAAACTTTTTTATTAATTTTTGACCTTTTTTTAAATGACCTTTGTCATTTTTGTTTATGAGCTGAATTGATAAAAACATTAAAATTTAAATAAAAAAATTTATTTCATACTTTATTTTTTCATTTAGTACAATTTTTTCATAATTTTTATACCAAAATGAAAAAGTCATTTATCAACCCTGATTCTGCATTATTCAGATAAAAGAGACCTTGGTACGTTAGAGTATCAACTGACAACACTTGTACAAGGACATTTCACCATTCCAGATTTCTACCAGCAAGTGTACCAACACTTGTCGCTTATTTTAAATAAGCTCGGTTGTAAGGAATTACGTAATAATTCACTTTCTATTATGACTTACCGACAAAAAGCCTTAGACACATTTATTAGAGGATTACGAGGAGATCTCCCAAGGCTTCTCAGCATTCGGGAACCTGTTGACCTCCCACAGGCACTGCACCTTTGCCTTAAACTAGATAATGTTAATTACAGGACACAACATGCCTTGAATAGCCAACCAACGTATAATAGATTTTTCAATAATTCACAACCACCTCAAATACCTCCAAGAAACAGAAACATACAAAAACCAGCTTATAGAACGCAATTCTTTCATGAATTCGCATGTTTTCCACAGTATCAACAAAGGCCTCCACAATTTTTCCAAAGACCTCAACAGTTTTTGCCAAGGCCTCAACAATTTTCAAATCAACACTTTTCAAACCAACAATTTTCAAACCAGCAATTTTTAAATCCAAATCGAAACAACATACCACCCAAACCACAACAACGAGTCAATGGATGTCGATAGATCCATTCAATCAAGAATGATTAATTATCAAAACAGACAAAATTTCGTACCACAAAATATTAAATACCAAAACAATTCAAATTTCCGACCACAAAACAATCAAAATACCTATCAAACACAGCCGCAGAAAAACCATAATGGTTCTCACCAACAACATCAAGTTCCGCATAAATTCCGAAGAACATATTATACCAACACACAACAGTTCAATAACGACGACTGTAACTTTGAAGAAGAAAACGAAAATTACGACTTTGACCAAACTTCCTTAGAATATAATATATAATATATAACATATTATACCAACACACAACAGTTCAATAACGACGACTGTAACTTTGAAGAAGAAAACGAAAATTACGACTTTGACCAAGCTTCCTTAGAATATAATCAGCCGACCTATGATGAACAAATCGAACATTTAGATGAGCCTCAAGATGTTAATTTTTTAGATTAAAGCACTCTTCGTTGCCATACTACGAATTAAAAACGAAGGGTGGAAAATTATTAAAATTTCTTTTCGACACAGGATCAAATAAAAATTATATCAAAGAATGTTACATAAAAAATCCAATCCAGAATCAGAATCCATTTTTTGCAAATGCAATAACAGGAAAAACTAAAATAACACATCATGCAATGATAGATATTTTTGGACCAGATTTTGAAAAAATCAAATTTTTCATACTCCCAGGTTTAAAGACATTTGACGGTATAATAGGCAACGATACCATGAAAGAATTAAAAGCCACAATTTACATTGAAAAAAATTTCTTAACGCTTAAAGACAAATATAAATTCACATTTAAACAATTAAATATTAAAGCCGTTAACAATACTGATATCCGAACTTCCCACCTTACAGACGACCAAGAGAACAAATTTTTGCTAATAAATTTATTTTCAAATCTTTTCTCCGAACCAAATGAAAAACTTACCTTCACAACCAACGTTAAAGGAGAAATAAGAACAACATCAGAAGCCCCAGTTCATACAAGACCATATCCATATCCAAGAGCTCTGAAAGATAAAGTCGAAAAGCAAATAAACGAGCTGCTTTAAAACAACATCATTCGACCTTCCAACTCACCAATTATAATAGTTGAAAAAAAATTAGATGCATCAGGATTAAAAAAATATAGAATGGTTATAGACTATAGGAAACTTAATTCTATAACCATTGCTGATAAATACCCAATACCAGACATAAACGACGTTTTGTACAACCTAGGTCATAATGAGTTTTTCTCGATAATCGAGCTAAAAGGTGGATTTCACCACTTAGAGAAAAGACAGCATTTTCGATCAACAATGGAAAGTACGAGTACACTCGACTACCATTTGGTCTAAAAAATGCACCGTCAATTTTTCAGCGAGCCTTAGATGATGTTCTCAGAGAGCATATAGGACTACGATGTTACGTCTATATTGACGACATCATTATCTGCGGAAAAACTGAACCAGAACACTTTCACAATTTAGAAGTTATCTTCAAAACTCTCGAAGACGCCAATCTAAAGGTAATCGATAAATCGATAAATGCGACTTTCTTAAATCCCAAGTGGAATTCTTAGGCTTCACGGTATGAAAAGATGGAATTAAAACAAACAAGTCAAAAGTTAAGGCCATTGCTGAATTTTCAATTCCTCTGACTCTGCGTGATCTGAGATCGTTTTTAGGTATGTCAGGCTATTATAGACGCTTTATATGCGACTATGCTAAGTTAGCCAAGCCCCTGAAATCCCTTCTCAGAGGGGAAGATGGACATGTGTCAAAGCATCAATCAAAAACAAAACGCATAATACTATGTCAAGATGCGTTAGATGCTTTTAATAAGATTAAGAACACACTTATTTCAAATGATGTTATGCTCAGTTATCCAGATTTTAATAAAGCCTTCGAGCTCACTACAGATGCGTCGAATTATGCACTTGGAGCAGTGCTCGCCAAAGAAGGAAAGCCCACCACGTTCTTGTCAAGAAGCCTCAACAAAACCGAGGAATCGTACGCGACAAATGAGAAAGAAATGCTTTCTATTATATGGGCATTGGGATCATTAAGAAGCTTTTTGTACGGAGCAAGAAAAGTTTGCATATTTACAGACCATCAACCATTGACATTTGCGTTAAGCAAGAAAAATACCAACACAAAAATGAAACGCTGGAAATCAATACTAGAGGAGTATAATTACGAACTCAAGTATACTCCAGGTAAGTCAGACGCTCTATAGCGACCTCCACAAAGCAATGTTAATGTTCTATCTTCAACTGCTCACAGCGACGAAAGCTCCTCGCATGACTTAATACCTTGTTTAGAAGTCCCCATCAATGTTTTCCGTAACCAAATAGTTTTGAAAATAGGAAATGAATCCAGTTACCAATTAAAAACTCCCTTTAGCGGATACAGTAGACACATAATAATAGAAAGAAACTTATCCGAAGAAATGATAGTGAACCTATTTAAAAGATGATTAATGGCTTATCAGACCCAGAATCTATGATGCAATTGATTCAACAAGTATACGTTATGCATTTTTCTTCATATAGAATACGCTACACTCAACAATGCGTCGAAGACGAACCGAACGAGGACAGACAGGACGAAATAATTATAGAAACACATAACAGAGCACACAGAGGACCAACCGAAAATAAAATTCAAATTTGAGAATACTTTTATTTTCCAAAAATGGCAGCCAAAATAAAAAATAAAATTAAATTATGTTCAATGTGCAAATCAAATAAATATGAAAGACATCCAAACATTACTAAACTAAACAAAACACCAATACCGACATACCCAGGACACACAATCCACATCGACAATTTCTCCACAAAGGACCACCGTGTACTTACTGCAATAGATAAATTTACAAAATATGCGGTAGCAAAAATTATTAAATCCAGAGCCATCGAGGATATAAGATGACCACTACGTGACATTTTATTTTTCTTCGGTGTTCCGACTTCTGTTGTCATGGAAAACGAAGGATCATTCAATTCAAACTCGATTCTCTTTATGATGCGAGAAGAACTAAAAATTAACGTATTGGGGGTTGGAATTAGTTTTAAAGGTTTTCTAAGAGATGGCGTAACTATCAATAGATCGTATCGGGCACACCTGTGACTATATTCATTTCAAAGCACATTGTCTAAGCTTCATTTTTCAGTATGTGTCATTCCACTGAAGTGTAAACAACATATATTTTTTTCTCTGTGAACATGTCGACTTTCGTTCCAACAAAACGCAATTTGCGGGAAGGTTTACTTTTGTGCTTCCATTTGAAGAAAAAAGCGGTTGAAGCACAACGCACGCTTACTGAGACTTACGGGGACTATGCTCCATCGATTTCTACTTGTGAGTACTGGTTCCGTCGGTTTAAAAGTGGTGATTTTGATACGGAAGACAAAGAGCGTCCGGTCCAGCCGAAAAAGTTTGAAGATGAGGAATTGGAGGCTTTGCTCGATGAAGACCAGTGTCAAATCCTTCAAGAATTGTCAGAATCCATGGGAGTCGACTTATCAACGGTCGGCAAACGCTTGAAGGCCATGGGAATGATTTAAAAGCAAGGAAATTGGGTGCCGTACCAGTTGAAGCCGAGAGACGTTGAACGGCGATTTTGCATGTGCAAACAACTGCTTCAACGGCATAAAAGGAAGAATTTTTTGCATCGTATTGTCACTGGCGATGAAAAATGGATCCATTACGATAATCCTAAGCGAAAAAAATCGTGGGGACCACCCGGCCATGCATCAACTTCGAGGGCCAAGCCGAATATTCATGGCGCCAAGCTTATGCTGTGTATTTGGTGGGATCAGAAGGGTGTCGTGTACTATGAGCTGCTAAAACCTAACGAAACCATCACTGGGGAACGCTACCAACAACAATTGATGCAATTGAGCCGAGCATTAAAGGTTAAACGGCCGGAATATGCCAAAAGACACGACAAAGTGGTTTTTCAACATGACAACGCACGGCCACATGTTGCAAGAACCGTCAAGGAAACGTTGGAGGCGCTGAATTGGGATGTGCTACCCCACCCGCCTTATAGCCCAGACATAGCCCCTTCCGACTACCACCTATTCAGATCGATGACGCATGGCTTGGCTGAGCAGCGCTTCACTTCTTACGAGGATACCAAAAAATGGGTCGATTCGTGGATTGCCTCAAAAGACGAATCGTTTTTCGGGCGCGGAATCCATATGCTGCCAGAAAGATGGGAAAATGTTGTAGCTAACGATGGACAATACTTTGAATAATATACATTGTACCGTTGTTTCTAAATAAATGCTCAAAAACCGAAAAAAAACCTTTAAAATTAATTCCAACCCCCAATATTTACAATACCTCCGTATAAAAGCGAAATAAACGGTCAAGTGTAACGGTTCCACTCGACTTTAACAGAAATAATGAGATGCATAGATAAATAAAACCCTTCCAGAAACTTTGAAGAACTCCTTCAGAGAGCAGTAAATGAATATAATCACACCGTTCACTCCACAGTTAAAAACAAACCGGTAGATCTTTATTTCGGTAGAAATGTTAGTTTTGACCCAGACGATTATGACCGTACTAGAGCTAGCAATATTGAGAAACTTCTACAAAAATAAAATAAAGACATAACTTATCACAATAAAAAAAGAAAAGAACCAAAAAATTATAATGTAGGAGAAATTATTTATGTCAGACATAACAGGTGACTAGGCAATAAACTGTCTAAACGATATACTAGGGAAATTGTTTCAAAAAACCAAAATTCTACAGTTAAAACCCAATCAGGAAAAATTATTCACAAAGACCATATTCGAAATTGACTTCACAAAAATATTTTACTTTTACAGATTACTTATCCAAATAGTATCAGGAGAAATCCAGATACTGGATTATTCCGGGACACACATGATTTCTATAAACATAGGTAGAGCCAAGGTACAGGAAGGATACCTCAAACTAATACATATTATTGATATCAAACAATATGAACAGTTTTTAAATGAAATAGAGAAATACATAACGACAGATATTGACAAATTTCACCCTTCCTATACCTTAATTCATCATGAACTTTTACAATCATTGGAAATACTTTCAAATATAAAACCCAGTTACCCCTTAAGAAAAAGAAGAGCTTTTAATTTTATCGGCACTGCATCGGCACTGGAAATACATAGCAGGAAGCCCCGATCACGAAGATTTTGAACTACTAAACAATAAAGAAAATGAATTAATTACTAATAGTAATAAGCAAGCAAGTAGTTATTAATAAACAATATAACGAAAGAATAAATAATCTTACTAAAATTACGAATGAACTGAAAAATGTAATAAGAAAAGATAGTAATATTAATAAGAACTTATATCAAATATTCAATATAGATTAAGGTTAATAAAAGAGGAATTAATTAATATAAAGTTTGCCATACAATGGGCAAAAAATGATATAATATATTCTATGTTATTATCGCATAATGAAATTAAAACAGCAATCGATACTTTTAATAAAGAAAATTTTACATTCTCTACTATGGAAGAAGCTTTAGAATTTACTAAAGTAAATATATTAACAAATATAACGACAATTTTGTACATCGTCAAAGTTCCACTTACATCAAATTTTAATTATAATAAAATCCTGATTAAACCAGTTAAAAAAGGAAATACTGCAATAAGATTGTTATTTAATGAAGTTATTCAGAATGAGAAAAATTTATTTGGAATAAAAGAAAAATGTTTAGAATATAATTCTTTATCAGTTTGCAAACAAAAGCAATTAGAAGATATAAGTAATGATAGTTGTATTCCAAAATTATTAAAAAGCTTAAATTCATTGTGTACAACAATTAATAGCCAACATTTACCCACTGTCGAAGAACTACAGCCCGGTATTCTGATGCTTAATCAATTCAATGGGACAATAACTGTTAATGAAACTAACCACTTTTTGAATGGAACATATCTAGTTAAATACCATGATGTCACAATCAAAATCAACGGAAAAACCTACAGAAACATACAGTCATCTTCTGTAAAAGTCATGCCAGCTATATTGCAGTCATCACCTTTGGAAAAGAGTCAGATAAATTTATTGTCTTTAGAAGCACTGAGTGAACTCCATATCAACAATACAAAAGAGATACAACGGCTAAGTTCCGGAAGAATTTTAAACCAATCTCTGTTAAGCGGAACAACAATATTAATACTAATAATATTCTTAATCATATTAAAATCTGGGAAATTTAGAACATCTAGAACTATAACAATAAAACAGGATATATCTAAAAACATTAGCCAACAATATTTAAGGTCCTCGTCTGAATTAGATCGAGAAATATCCAAGAGCATCACCTTACCAAATATCTACTCTGGAACATTTCTTTGAATGAGGACATTCAAATTTTAGCAGGGAGGAGTTAATAATAAGAAACTCCTGACTAGGTATTTTCCCACCAAATGCATTTTAGCACCAGAATCAGTCCAGACGCAACCTGATGCCTGCTTTCCGCTGAATTCCTCAACTACACGTGCGACGCTGGCAGCAGCAGAAATGTGGACAACAACAACAACAAGAATAATAACATTATTTAGGCTTCGTTGATAATTAAGAGAATAGAATAAAGTTAGTCTTGTAATAAGTTTGAATCAATAAAGTTTATTTTTTTTAAGCTCTTACCCAACCAAATAATTTAACTAATATAGCCTACTGCTTTGAAATGTCACATGATTAGCAGTCATACAATTCAAAAGAATGAATTCCGAAATCGGCGCAGCCATAAACTAATTTAAAACAGTGAGTTGATCACAGCTTAATCACTCAAAGACTACTGAAGAGGAAAATTTTGCGATTTCCGAAACAGACTGTCTAGTCAGCTAAGTGATTGACTCTATACAGAGTTTTTGTTGTTGCCTTCTTAAAAATTTACTTGATCTAAAGCTCGCAATTTAATTCATGTTATAATTTAATAGATCATTAAACTAATTAACTAACTATGGCGGAGCACGGCCAAATAAGTTTAATTTATGTCAAATTAATTAAATAATCTAATAATTGATCGATTTTCGTCAAAGTCATGTGTAATTGAACATTTGGTTGTAAAAATAGCCACCTTTCAGTTAGAACACTAGCTTCTGGCGGAGCAAAAAACTCGTTTCATTTCTATGGTGCATTTCGACAAACTGTCGAAAACCAATGAATATATAAACGAGTATATAAATAAAGAAGCATCTAGAACAGATGGCAACATTGGTGGAGTTGATGGCGGTGATAAAAAGCCTACTGTTTTGATATGTCATATCATTAGCAGCCATACAACTCAAAAGAATGAATTCCCAAATCTGCGCAGCCATATACTAATTTAAAACAGTGAGTTGATCACAGCTTAATCACTCAAAGACTACTGAAGAGGAAAATGTAGCGATTTCCGAAACAGACTGTCTAGTCAGCTAAGTGATTGGACTCTATACAGAGTTGTTGTTGCCATCTTAAAAACTTACTTGATCTAATGCTCGCAATTTAATTTTCTAGTTTCCAGATAGAAGGCACGCAGGGGACATCAGTAGCCGAATGATCAGTTCGCTGCTTGCTATTTTTTGCAATTAAAACAAAAGAAGCTAACCGGTGTCTTGTCTGTTTTGTTTAATGGGCAATTGTTGCCCATTAAATGTTGCAGGTCAGCACAAATCATTTAGCAGAACTTCTGTGACAATATTCTCCACCATGGCCGTACATGAAACAATTCCAGCACTTAGTTGGATTTTGAACTTTTTTTGGTTTGAATTTTTTCCAAGAAATTGTTGTGCTATGAATTGTTTTTATATTAGACAATGCGGATGGGTTGAATGTTTTCCGTGAAAATTGAACCTTCTAAACTGCGATGTTAATGGAGTTGATTTTAGTGATTACCTCAGTAACTGATTTTGGTATGAGATTGTAATCTTTTAGTTCTGAAATTATGTCTTCAGGGTCAATTTTTGGGAGGTCATATAAAAATGTTGTGAGCAATCGATCTTCTTTGAAGCTGAAGGAATGAAATTCGATATTTTTATCTTTGAGAACCTTTTTACAGGATTCGTATTTTCGGTGGAAAAATGTTTGTCCCGATGGAAGTTCGTTTGTTTATACATTCCTTACTACATAATGATTGCATGTCTTGAATTGGAACAGATGAGTCTGTAACAATAGGATGGGGCTTACCCCAATCATTTTCTGGTTCAGATGTATGTTCCGCTTGGGTGTCCATAGGATTGTTATCAGCAAGTAAACTGAATCTGTTTTGACTCGGCATAGAGTTAATATTTACATTAGTTTTAACCGGTGCGAACGGTGCAATTATTTTGATTGAACCGATCCGGTTAGAAGTTTTAAGTCGAGCTTTCGACTGGCCCTGGGACCATTGTTTATAAATTTAAATTATAAAAGCAAACTAACTTAAGGCGTCGGGATCACGCGAGAGAAAAAAAAAAGAAAAAATAATGTAGACACAAATGTAACAAATGTAATGTGTACATAAACTGTAAATAACTTCAGTTTGATTAGACTTCGCTGTTACACAAATCGAGAGCACGCACGACCGTTTGCTATAGAAGCTAATCGTGAACTCATGTCATCGAAGTAATGCAACATTGAACTTTTCGAATCTACTAAAATACTGCTGTGCGAGTATTTTAACTTCGATCCAGTCTTTCTAAATTTTCTTTAAACTTTGCGGTATCTATGTATTTTAAGTTTTTTTTAAGAGACATACGTATGCATCCTCCAAATATGGCACGTGTTTTACTATTCAGCATAAATATATACAGTGCCGGCCTTACACATCTAGGAGCTCCAGGCGAGTCATGCATTTGGCAATTGTGTACCATATAAAACATAATATGCCCACTGCCGTATTTTAAATTATTTGAAGTCTTGAATTTTGTATTATTTTGATGACGTCACTTTTGTTGGTCGCGGCTTTTATCCAAATATTTCATCTTTGAAACTCACAGTCCTTTCGATTTATTAAAACTTTTGTGTACATCAAGTTCAAACATTTATTTTTTAGTTTATAACGGTTTTACTATTATGATTACGTCATTTTGTATGGAAGGTTGGCGGTAGTTAAGATTTAAACCAATTGGAAAAAATTTTAAGTCATTGTAGTATTTTTTGTGGAACTTTGTATTAAAGGTCTGCAGCGAACCATCCATTCGACTTGTACAAACAGATAAAACAAGTAAAAACCTGATAACATTGGTACAAATACAACAAGGAGTAGAACTGAACATATGCTTTGGAATAAGCAGAGAGCTTATCATCTCTTTCTCTGGCTCTCATTGTTGCTTTTACTTTTGAAAATACATATTATTAGGTGGAAGCCCTATTATTATAAAATTTTATCATTTTGAAATTCTGACCACGGATTCGGACTCAGCGACCCATTTTTGATGTACCATTTTTTTTTGCCAGCCCCGAATTCATAAAAATACAAAAAATTAAGGTGGCAACCCTATCCACCATTTTGCATTTTAAAATTCTGACTTCAGATTCGAAATCAGTGGCTCCCTAATACTGTTAAATGATGTTTAAAATTCTAAAAAATACATATTATTAGGTATACCCCTTTTATTTCAAAACTTTATCATACTGAAATTCTGGCCACGGATTCGGATTCAGCGACCCATTTTTGGTGTACCATTTTTTTTGCCAGCCCCGAATTCATAAAAATACAAAAAATTAAGGTGGCAACCCTATCCACCATTTTGCATTTTAAAATTCTGACTTCAGATTCGAAATCAGTGACTCCCTAATTCTGTTAAATGATGTTTAAAATTCTAAAAAATACATATTATTAGGTGGCAACCCTATTATTTCAAAACTTTATTTCTTTTTTTGTTGTTTATTTCGCTCTTTAATCTTTATGCTTGCAACGTCACATACTCCAGATATTCCAAATAAAGGTAACAGTAATATCGATATATCTGTTTGTTCTGTATGTGCTCAAACTAGTATTTTTGATACTTGGTAATTTCACTCTCTCATACCTATTCCATCGTTATCTAAATGCGAAATATTCCATGCATACTCAATGCTTAGAGAGCGAAACAGATACAAGTAGATATAAGAAAAAATAACAACGCACAACTGGTGTACTTGGATGGTTCTTTGCAGAGCTTTACTTTGTATTGTAGGTAGCCGCGGTTTTCATTCAATTTTCATATTACAAAGGTCATATTAAATATTAAAACTTATGTGCAAAATTTGAAGTCATCAGATTAATTTTTGCGGAATTGAAAGAGATTTCACCGTTTTGGTAATCTCACTGTGCGGGAGGTAGACGTGATTTTTATTCGACTTTTACAGATTTTACATATGCAAAATTTTAAATTACAAAATAAATTTTGTGAGATTTAAAGAGATTTGACCTTTTTGGTACCTCCATTTTGTATGGGAGGTAGCGGTGGTTTTCATTCGATTTTTCCAAATTTCATACTTAAATAACACATTAATTGTTAAAGCTTATGTGCAAAATTTGAAGTCATTAGATTAATTTTTGTGGAATTTAAAGAGATTTTATCGTGACCTCCATTGACCTCCATTTTCAAATAAAAAGCCTATGTTTTGAATTTCGTTACGATAGCTCCAAAATTACGGTTGTTATCGTGATCACAGACAGACTGACGGACATGACCAAATCGACTCAGCTAAATCATGATGCTAATCAAGAATATATATACTTGTCTATACCGGCCACTCCTCCTTATCGGAGTAACAAACGGAGTGACAAAGTTAATATATCCCTCTTACGTTTTTTAAACGTAGGGATAAATATAAGTATAGAAACAATATAAGTGTGTAATATGTAACGAGTAATAAATAGTATGATTTCATTGCCTTAATGTTATTTCATTAGAATTCATTGTTGGTAGCAAATTTTAGTAAAATTATAAGTATAGAAAAACTATAAGTATGTAATATGTAACAACTAATAAATACTATTTCTTCATTGCTTTAATATTGTTTCATTAGAATTCATTGTTGGAAAGCAAATTTTAGTAAAAATATAAGTATAGAAAATATATAAGTATGTGTAACAAGTAATATTATTTTATTACTTTAAAAGCAAAGGGATATATGTATAAAAAATAAAATGAAATGAATATTTATAAAAAATTCATTTTCAATTATTTCTTCAATATTAGTTTCTTCTTCAAAAATTTGATGCGCATAAGGTCCTCTAATTGCTAATCAGAAAGCTTGTTACCATATTTATTTTTAAATGGCTTCAGCATCGAGTAAAGTTTATATATTTCTGTTATTGTATTTGGATACGAACTTCCATCTAATTTTTTCCAAAACTCTAAGCCTGTTTAGCAAATCAGCAAGAATTTGTCTTATTTTTTTTTTGAACTTGTGAGCTTTGTTTTCCACATCGCAAGCTACTGTGTTATTGTGAAGGTAAATTTAGTTATCAATTAGATGAAAATCTTGAAATCTATTGTTACAATCAAACTTATAATCCAGCTTATAATCAAACTTATATGTATGGTATGAATAGTATGAATATGAATATATTACAGGTATGAATAGTTTGTCAGTATAAGTGAGGTTTTGGGTAAAAAAGAAAAGTCATAGTTTGTTATTTGTTGTTTTAAGATAGAAAGTTTTCTGCCAAAGTGTTCAACTGCTAGGAATAAACGAAAAATATGTTTATTTTTTCCCTGCAGAAGCAAATTCGGCTCATTTAGGATATTGCAAATGTCACAAAGAAAAGCCAAATCAATCAACAATTCTTATCTTCTAAAGATGATACAAGTATTTGACTCTCAGATGATTGACCTTCTTTTAAAAAGTCAAGAACGTAAATCAAAGAATCGTATCAGACTTCTTCCCCGACTTAACCAGCGAACTTCCGTAAAGAGCAATAAATCGCCATAATCCGCTTCAGTTTCTTCCAAATAGGTGGCTTAAGGCATTTCACCCACCCCCGAATTTTGTTTATTATTTGAATTGCAATTTTCATAGCATTACCCAAATGAAGATATTTTGATAATAAGGGTTGTTGATGTATGATGCAATGCAAACAGGGGACATTAATATTATTTTTCCTAAAATAATCGGCGGCTTCGGTGTGCAAGCACGACAGTCAGTTTCATGACAGTGTAAAAATACGAAGGTTCACGAAGCATGCGTGCATAGGCGTTAGCCGACACTGTGATATATAAACGCTAAAAACTTATTCTCACACCTACAAGATACAAGGTGGCGCAAAAGTAATCCTCCTATCAGAAAATGCTATAAATTTTGCGATTGGCCCCTAATGTCAGTTCTGTTTTGACATTTGTGTAGTAAACACATGCGAAATACACGTTAATAAAAAATGTTACGCTACACTGCTCCAGAATGCGGAATATTGGTGACCAATAATCGGTCGGTGACTTTGGCACAACGTGAATTTCGTCGCAGATTTCCTGGCCGTCCAACGCCTACTGGTGAAACACTGCGACGTTTAGCCGCTCGCCTCAAAGAGACTGGCACAACACGAGATGCTGCCAGGCGTGGCAGACCCCGGAGTAGCCGTTCTGCAGAGAATATTGCTGCTGTAGCCGAGGATGTCATGGAAGCGCCGTCGACATCGACCAGACGACGTGCCACGCAAATGGGTATCGGTCGACGGTCTTTACAGCGAATTTTGGTACAAGATTTGAAGATGTTTCCGTACAAAGTCTCGACGGTGTATCAGCTGTTAGCTGCTGACCGCCAATCGCGTCTAACATACGCTCAAGCCATCCTTAATCACCACCAAGAGGAAGATGATTTTTCATCAAAAATAATCATGAGTGATGAGGCCCATTTCCATCTTAGCGGGTACGTAAATAAGCAAAATTTACGCTTCTGGGGCACTGAAAATCCGCGTGTAACCCACGAAGAGCCATTACACCCGCTCAAAGTCATTGTATGGTGTGCTGCTTTCGCTGGAGGAGTCATCGGACCTTTTTTCTTCGAAGACGTCGCGGGCCAAACGGTTACTGTGAATGGTGAGCGCTACAGACCAATGATCAACGAGTTCTTTTTGCCGCAACTTGATGAATTGGGATTGGAAAACATGTGGAACCGTCCTGTGGTTCCAACAGGACGGTGCAACGGCACACACTGCACGTGCCACAACCGATATGCTGAAGGATGCATTTCCCGGGCGCCTAATCTCCCCTTTTGGCGATTTGCACTGGCCAGCAAGATCGCCTGATTTGACCGCTCTAGACTTCTTTTTGTGGGGCTTTTTGAAGTCGCGGGTTTATGTCAACAAGCCTCAGACTCTTGCAGCTCTTAAAGACAATATCCGTCAAGAATGTGAGGACCTATCGCCGGAAGTTTTTGGCCGAAGTGATGAAAAATGCTATAAAAAGGGCTCAAATGACAATCAACTGTAGCGGCGGCCATTTACATGACATCATATTCTCGACTTAATGTAAAAAAATTAAAAGACCAAATAAAAATAATCCACAAGAAGAATCAAAGTTTTTCATTTTTTTTTTAAATTACAGCCAAAAAACATCGCAAGGTTACTTTTGCGCCACCTTGTATAAGTTCATAAAAGCTATTCGCTGAATTTTGTTTTTATTATACCTATAGAGATATTTATTCAATTATGTGGTTAAGTTAGGGTGCGCGCACAGCGCCCTTCAGTCGCCGTCGCACCCTAAAGCCGACACTGAATATATATGTACTATATATACATAAATAAATGTAAATAAATATTTATTTTAAGGACATATATGCATGCTAAAATAATAAAAAAATTTGTTTTTAAAAAGCTGCATTTACAATAGCGAACACGACTCACATTAAAAATCAAAATTAAATGTTAAGTATGATTTTCTTATGCAGTAACTCTTTTTTAAGATGAAACTACCAAATTTTATTTGAATTCAAATTTGCAGACACTGGCTTATAACGATCGCGAAGTACTGATAACAAATTATGTTTCAGATACAGGAAATCGACATTAGAATAGCAATAAAAGCAAAATATAAATGTTCCGTTAATCGAGCTTTATTTTATCTCTTTTATTTTTTTAGTATTTATTTGTTGCTAATAGAAAGATTCATAACATGAGTGGAACTATAACATAAATAAACAAAAAATGCTAACGAGAAAAAACCATCAAAAAGTAGCCAAGCGCAAGAGAGACATATTTTTTGTTTTCAGGGCAGTTTAATCATAGTAAAAACTAAGATAAGCTGTTATTGTATTATATTATAAAAATTTATGCATTTTTTGATAGTGTTAAAAAAATCATTTGTTTATTAACTTTTAAATTTTTGGTTCTGGAAAGCCATTCTGTGGAAATGCCCATATGTTCTTTTAAAATAAAATAAATTCATTAACGTATCTCTTAAGATGTTGGCGCTATAAAGCAGCATTTAAGGATATATTTGTGTAAAAACGGAAAATTTGGTAAAATATTTTGGAAAATAAGAAAAAAGGGCCACATCATATTTGAAATTCTTGTTTTGTTTAATAGCGGTTGCCTTGATTTTTATTCTGTTTGATGGTCCCAAAAATGATATTGAGAAATTGAAATTGAAATAATTTGAGGTCTATGAGCTCTAATACGGGTAATAATTTTACCCTTGATTTTACAATTTTTATAAAGGGGCCATTCAAGAATTACGTAGGCACTAAAGGGGGCGAAGGTCTTTGCTTTCCTTATTCTTGATTACATGAGGGTTTGGCGTCAGCAGTTTTTTTTTACTTTTTCGAATTTTCTACAAAATTTAGTCGATATTGGTTTGAACACATATGGCAAACCTACTTGTCTACGTTTGAAAACGAAACACATTTTCAAGGATTCTTATTTGGATCAAGGATTTGGATTCAAGGATAACTTATTTGCCAAATTGAAAGTTATTTAATAAATTTTTTTGTAATTTAAAGATGGAATTTTTACTGCTCATTTTTTTGGGCCAAAATATTTTCCACATATATGGGAGGTGCACCGCCTACTTGCTTCACCCCACCGAAATTTAGTAAGATTTTTAAAGATCACACATCAGTTATCCACCGATAATTATATTTGTGTTGCTGTTAACGTACGTTAAAGATATAGCCCAAAAGTTGTATGGAAGCTGCCACGCATACGCATCCAACCGAAATTTTAAACACTTTTTGGAAATCACATAGTAGAGGTCTGTGTTTTATTTCGTGATCGTAGTTTATCTCATTTTTAAGATAAAGCGCAAAATGTGTCGAAGTGTATGGCAGCTGCTATGTCCACTTGTCGAATCGAACCGAAATTTTTTAAACTTTTTGAAAATAACCTAGTACATACATACGACATCTGTGTTTAATTTGGTAATCGTAGCTTATCCCCTTTCCAAGATATAGCTCAAAATTTGTTTTAGTTGTATAGAAGCTGCCTCGCCCACTTTTTTTTGTACCTTCCAGTACCTTGAACATAAAAAAAATTCACAAAATAATATTTTCGTCGGTCTTCCTAATACCCATTTTAGACATGGCGATATGCCACCGATATCTCTCGCCGATTTTCATAAGTTTTCTATTCTTGAATTCGGGACCTGAGGATAAAGGCTAAATAAAAATCGTCCAAAAAATCGGCCGTACCTGCGATTTTGCACCTATTTGTGTACCTACTCTTTCACTCACATCAACAGAGCATGAAATAGCAAGTAAAAATTGCTTGATCGAATTTCATGTTTGCTTTGAATCGTATTCGTAACAAAAGAAAAGATAAAAGATCGGTGAGCGACATCGGCGGCATATCGTCAAATCTAAGATGGGATATATTATAAATCTAATAAAAAATTTATTACAGTTAGCTTTAACAAACACTAACACATACTTACTTACATAATGTTTTTTCTTGTTGAATGTTAAATTCCCACATTAATTAAATGTACGGGCTTATAAAAGACAGTGAAATTTTGACATTTCAACTCTCCACTTATGAATGTAAACTTGGTAGCATTGAACAAATTTTCGCTTCAACAGCGTACTACCTAGCGAAAAAACTCTGCTGTCTGCTCGTTGTCAAAAATCTCAACGTATTTCTTATGGGATATTTTGTTTCGTTCCTAAAGCATAATAAGCTTAAATAAATAAATCCATTTATTAATTTTAGATGCTAAATGATTTGATTATGATTATACTTTCTGGTATAAAAGTATATGGAAGTTGTTTATAAACAATTTTTTCATTTCGTATTTTGGTTTCTATTATCCTTTTCAAATTGAGTATTCCTTTCAAAAATGTTTTTTTGTGTGGAAATAACTGCCGAACTGCTTTTCTTATTATGTTTGCTGTTTGGAAAGAGGGAGTTATTTATTTTAGATGGAGTTTTAAATAAGTTATTTGGAAGATATTGCTGGAATTTTTTTATTCAGTAGGTATATGGAAAAATAGAAAAATTTAGATGGGAAGATGTTTTTGCAAAATCCTTGAAATCGGCGAACTGCATTTCAATAAAATTAATTTTATTTTACTTGATTTAAAGTTTTAGATAATTCACGAGCGACAAAATGCTATGCATTTCCAAACGTTTTATATATTTTTATGAGACAATGTGTACTAGAGAACACTTTTTAATAATTCAAAATATAAAAAAATTAAGACAAAATAATTTGTTGAAAAAAAAAATTTTTCAGAACTATTAGTTAAATGTACGTAGTAGAGCAAAATTTTGCTCTATACGCCATTGAGTAGCGTATGGGGCAAGAGGTCACAAAAAATTTCTGTTTTACTCTATATCCATAGAGTAAAACGAACACTAAATATCTCAGTTTCTGGAAGAGATAGCCCAAAACGGATTGCAGATTTGAAAAATTTGGTATCAAAAACCCGGTATGGAACCATTAACTCAAAATTTTCAAAATGGCGAATGGAGCACATGAATCCCTGGAAATATTATCAACCCTGCCTTCAAATACCTATCTCTCACTCTATCCTCTTCTTATCTGTACCGATCTCTTTTTTATTGTACCGATCGCTGGAGCTTATCTTGTTAAGTTTACAACAGCAAAATGGACGTACATGAATAGTTTTATTGTAGTGGTTTGTCTTTTCTATTGCTCCTTCAAACTAACAAAATTCCTCACCCGTTTTCATCATTGTCTCCCTGTCCGCCTATGGTGGGCAATCCAAAAAAATACTCATAATGATCCTTGCTCCTCCGCCAGAAACAGTATATCCTACCTACTACATCTAGAGCCTCAAAAACACAAATAGGTATTTCGAAAAATGCCGGAAAATGTACACTAGTTTTGGCCTATAATTGCTAAACCTTTTAAAATCTGTTATATAATTATAGCTTATAACTTATGTTATATAATTATAAAAATAATTAAAACAAGAATTGTATCCAAGACGCAACAACCCCTCTTCAGAGCATGCCAACTACATCGTAGCACTCATTTATTGTTTTGGCATTGAAAATGTTAGTAATTCAAATGACAAAATAAGCTTAAGAAAAATATTCATTATGTTACAACTAACCTCTAGACCTCAACATCAAAAGACAGAAATAACTTCTTAACCTTTCTTTTGACGTGTTTTTATACACAGAACTTATTTTTAAAATGTAATTATTGAAACTTGCCTTGCTTGCGTCTCCATATGGAAAGAAATTACCATATATTTTTTTGAATTCTTCCACCGATAAGTGACCACTTGGACAATCTTTCAAGAATCCTTTGTACCATTCTTGAATTTCAGCATCTAAAAAATTTAATTAATTGTCATTTAAACTTAGCAGTCATAGTGTTTAAAATATATTTTGTGTCTGTGCATAACACTGTACCTAAATTATCGAAAAAATGTTCATAAACGAAGTAAACCATGCAACCAAAGAATAGAAAAAATGCGTTTTCAATTTTTCTTGAGAAGGTCGGGATTTTTTTTAAATGACTTTTAAGTTACAAGACGTATTTGTTTAAATAAATTTATTTAAATACTTTAAACCTTCTAAACATGACAATATGGATATTAGTGGCGTACATAGTTTTTAGTTGAGGTATTAAGGTATAGTTGAGTATTTTAGCCCGTAACTAATAAAATAACCTTAAAAAAGTATACTTTTGAATACCTGAATACATGACTGTTTTGTGAAGTCGAATGTCGCAGCCTTACTTTTTTGAAACGTCGAAAAACGGTAGGTAGGTAAAAAAATTATGGGCTTGGTGAATTAAATCAAGAATTTCTGGAAGCCACTCATGTCACTATATCTCTAGTAATTATTGACCAATTTAGATAAATTAAACACTAAGCTAAATCAAATTTGAATAACTTTCTTAAAAAAAAACTTTGGCAATACAGTTGGTAATATTTCCATCGCTCTGGAAGGTTCCAAGCCCGTGGATTGCCCCCATATCTACGCCCCGGGTGGGTATCAAATGAAAGAGAAAAATCTCTTCTAAAAAAAATACGAAGGGACAATACATCAATGCCAAATATGTAAATTGTTTAATTGACTTATATTTTATTAGTAAGTTTATGAAAATAATTTTCAATATGTTTGCAGTAGAAAAACTTCCAAAACTTTTAATACCATACCAAAAATCGTTTTCAAATTTTTTTGTTATAAAAAAGATTGTCATCTTTCATTTATTACTCATATGTTCATTGTTTTCACACTCTTTCATTGTCATGTTTGGAATGTTTTGGAAAGTATTTAAATAAAAATCTTTTTAATCAAATACATGTTAGAAACTTAAAGTCCTTTTACAAAAATCCTGACGTTCTAGAGAAAAAGTGAGAACGCAGTTTAACTATCCTTTGCCTCTAGTTTCACGTGTACATGGTTTACTTCGTGTGTGAAAAGTGCTGTGGTAGGGTGAAATAACAAAACAGTTTTTTCATTGCATCTTTTAAATATAGGGGTATTATTTTAAAAAACAACAATCAAAACAGAGATTGTTAATTTGTGTCGACTCTGAATTGCATATCCAAGTAAGAAAGCACAAGTTTTGGAGTTTATCAGAATTTTCACAATCCGGAGGCAAATATGCATCATAAAAACCCATAGTTTGATCAATAGAAGCTTGGCCAAAGTCCTTCCGAAGGCTAAAATGGCCAATTTACTATTATATTATTTACATAAAACCCATAGTTTTTATTTACTATACGTATGTAACACTGAATTGAAAACTGTCAGCTGATAGCGAAAAAAAGTAAAACTGAAAAAAGAACTGATATGAAAAATAATGAAATAAAAAACAAATAAAAAACAGAAGAAACCCGGCCGCTTCTTAGCAAAAGCTCTGCTGCAGCCGGACTGTTTGCCAAAAGCACTTTTCGGCCACTGTTATAGGTTTTGCAATTATGAATTTAATTTGTAGTACAGTTCCCATGCAAGAAAATATTTAACACAAGCCGGTGGTCTGGCATTCGAAAATTTAAGGTATTATTAGGATTTTTTTGTAAAGGTTAAAATAATGAACAACGATATTCCAACTTTTAAAGTATATTGTAACACTCATTCATCATAAAAAAAAATTTATTTTTTCAATTTAAAAAATTGTTGATCATGTTCAAAATGGCACTGGGGGAAAAGGGGCCTGGGCTGTGTTGTAAATTTTGAGTCTTCTAATTATCTGAAAAATAAAAAACAATAATATTCTTAATCACTATGAGTGGAACTAGAAAAAAATTAAAATATTTACAATTGACAGAATGATGCGGTTTTGAAAATTAAGTTCTTTAAACAGCTTGTTTTCTACCGGTTATTAAGTGTAAAATATACAGTGGCTCACAACTAAAGTCGGGCAGACATTTCTTAGCACTTTCGCATTGATTTCAGAAATGAAAATGTATGAAGAATTTTGCAATATATATTTTTTTCAAAACGTTATTTCTTGGTGAACAAAATTAAACAGAAACGTAATTAAAAAATTAGAACATAACGGTGAAACAAATTTAAATCGAAACAAACCTATAAAAACGAGCTCACATCGGGCAAGTAAGAAAAAAAATGCAAATTGTGGTCCTTAAGCCGTTATTCCTGCTTACAACTTTTTACTACTGTTGGAATAACTTCAGTCAAACGCAAAATTTAAAAATAAACATTTCTCGAGCAGATCGTGATAAATTATTATTTGAAAGGAAAATCCGAGCGACAAATTTCACAAATCGCCATAAAAAGTAAATCAACAGTACACGATATAATCAAGCATTATATACAAGATAAGAGAATATGCAATAAAGAACGTACAGTAGCTAAAAATAAACTTAGCTCCAAAGATGAAAGGTATTTTTATAGAGAAATAATAAAATACCCATTTTTATTTGCACTAAAACTAGAGGTCATGTTAAAACCCAATTTGAAAAAGAGTGTACACTCAGAAACAATTTGAAGAGTTTTGAGAAAAAATGTTTAACAATCATCGGTCCCTCGAGAAATACATCTAATCGGTCCCTTTGTATGCGCGCGCATACACATATATTTTTAATTGTAAAAAAGCTAAAAAAAATTAACAACCATTTATGTTTTGTGATTTTTTATGTTTATTAAACTGTATACTATCAAATTAATACATTTGAACTTCATAGAGGTAGATTTAGAATGAAATTAATTAGAATATTATATATATTAGAAAAAAAAATTGAATTTGTAACTTTTGTCAATTATTTGTACATTTTTCGCATAAATTGAAATTATGTAAAGCACAAATGAAATTTCTACACTTTTCACAGCGTGTAGCAAAAAGATTTTTGTTATTTTTATATTTGGGTACGTTTTGATGTACTTGGTAAATGGCGAATCTCACGAACTCTTTGAATAACACTGGAAGCATCATTACTTTGAGGTTTTTTTACGTTTAGTGATCTGTTTTTCAACGAGATTCAATCCAAGCTCCTCGATATAAAGGCGACGATGAATATTATTGTTTGTTTTAGAATTTTTCCAATTCGGGAACAATGCAATGAACGTCACGAATGCATTCAACGCACTTACATCAAGCATGTTACAAGATACTGCCATTGGCCACCGATTGACTTTTCATTTGCATGTGTACGTAGCCACAATTTGATCCATAGTATCAACTCCACTCTTGGTTTTGTTGTAGTCTTCAATGATGTTAGGTTTCTTCTTTTCACTATTCTCATTTATGCTGACAACATTGTGGTATGTACTGAGCAATGTCACAAATCGGTACCGGCGAGGAACATATGACAACATAACTGCTTGCAATTTATGTTCATATACAACTTCTGTATGATAAATTGGCTTTTGACGCATGTCAAATATAACTGAAGGAATTTCAGTCCTATTTTTCCTTATTGTTCCCAAAAGAGTCATGCGGTTCTAATTAAATCTTCTGCCAATTCATACGAATAAAAAAGTTGTCACACGTTACATTTCTGTCAGAAATTCCTTCCTCCAAATCCAAAACAACACGCCGTCCGAGATTACGTTCAGGAGTGGAATTACGATTCCGACCAACATAAATTTGTGTGTTGTATGCATACCAGCTTTTTGAGTCGCATTGCACCCAAATTTTGATGCCATATTTCGCCGGCTTGAATGGAATATACTGACGAAACGGACAACGCCCACGATACGGAATTAACTGTTCATCTACGGTAATGTTTTTTCCTGGTGTGTATACAACTTTCAAATTATGATTCCATTTATCGTATACATTTCGAATCGGTGCCAATTTGTCACGTACTTGTAGATGCAGTGTTGGCCATACGTTGTTCGCGGTCATCAAATCGAATGCAACCATGGATACGCTTGAACATTTTCAAAGACATTGTTGCTCTAAATATTGGCCGACCAGTTTCGTCATTCCACACTCAGGGAAAAAACAGAGAATCCCTATGTTAATCCAACAGTGAAAACTGTTAAATCCTATCCAAAAGATGAGTTTTTCAAATTAACAGTCTGGACTGTCAATAAAATAACTATTTTCTCAATTCCTAATTGAATATTCTTTTCTTTTATGTGAATATGTATTGATGTTAGCCATCCTAGTGCAGGACAATTGAAAATTCAAATGAGAATTGAGAAAAACATCTATTTTATCAACAGTCGAGACTGTTAATTTCAAAAACTCATCTGTTGGGTGGGATGTAACAGTTTCACTATTGGTTTTTTTTCTGAGTGCACAGTTTAGTGACACATTCACCGTATGACCGATAAACACCAGAAAGCAGCAACAATCCAAAGTATGAGTGCAGAGTGTCCAAATCAATGTTTTCCCAATCGTCTTGTACTTTCGCACACCATATAAATTCGTCATGTTCAAAATAATATTCTCAACCGGTTCAAGGAACATGTGAAATGCAGACGAAACATCAACTAAAGGGTTGTCCATATTCGAAGCGCCCATCTGGCAACACTGTAACTTTCCGCAGTGATGCCAAATCGACTAATGACATACCGCGTTTGAAGCGTCATTCCAAGCAAATTTTTACAATGGAACAGTACACGCCACGCGAACGCTCTAAAATTGTTGAAATTTACATTCAACAAAACAAGTCAATAGTGAAAACTCAACGTGCTTTCAAAAAATGAGCGATGAAGTTTATTTTCAGTTGAACGGAACGGTAAACAAACAAAATTGCCGTATTTATGCCACTGAAAATCCACAAGAGGTTCAAGAGGTACCTTTTCACGATGCAAAAGTCACTGTTTGGTGCGGCGTTTGTGCTAAAATGCTCATTGGGCCGTTCTTTTTCAAAGATGATAATGGCCACAGAGTTACTGTCAATCAGGAGCGTTATCGCGATATGATAAACAATTTTTTTATGCCAATCGTTCGTCGAAAGCGTATCAGGCACTACTGGTTTCAACAAGACGGCGCGCCACCACACACAAGCCGCACTACAATCGATTTTTTGAAGCAATTGTTCCCTGGCCGTTTGATGTCAAAAAATGGTGATTTCGATTGGCCGCCAAGATCACCAGATTTAACGCCTCCAGACTTCTTTTTGTGGGGTTATTTGAAATCAAAGGTTTACGTCAACAAGCCAAAGACCATAGAAGAGCTGAAAACCAACATCCGTCAAGAAATAACCGCCATTCCCATCGAAATGTTGAAGAAAACCATGGAAAATGCTGCAAAACGGGCACAATATGTCGTAGAGGCCAATGGCGACCATTTACGAGATATCTTATTCAAGAAATAATGTAAGCAAATCTACTTGAACCCAATTAAATGATATTCATGACGAATAGACAAAAAACTGTTTTTTCTTTGATTTATTTAAAAATAAAATGGGCGCTTCGAATATGGACAACCCTGTATAGTAGCAGCTGCTAATGCTTTTGGACCTTATTTATAACAAAAATGAAACATATAATGAACATGAGCCCATAACAAAGAGGGTAGGTTTTT
Organism: Dichetophora obliterata; assembly: GCA_963920525.1. Taxonomy (NCBI): domain Eukaryota; kingdom Metazoa; phylum Arthropoda; class Insecta; order Diptera; family Sciomyzidae; genus Dichetophora; species Dichetophora obliterata. Next base: position 66,115,680 of record OY986438.1, on the reverse strand, counting down.
ACCTGAAGTGAAATTTTCTGCACGTCGAAATGAATTTCTTCGATTTATTTCAAATGGTTGCGATGAATATTCAATTTTTTTATTTTTTGAAAAATATTTATTTTCAGGATTTGCTGCATTTTCTTCTGCTAAATTTTGCTCAAGTGGCTCAATGTCGTCTTCATCCGAATGCACGCTAACTTCACTTTCATCATTCTCCTCGTCTGATAATGCAAAATCATCGTCACTATTACACGGAGATTCGCCCTCTTCGCTTTCCAAATCAAAATCCATTTCTAGTTCATCTCGCTGCCTTCTATTACGTAAAACTCTATCCATTTTTTATCAAATACTTCGAAACACAACCAAACATCAAATATATGCGCAAACAAACTTCACTTATGTGTGTTCCACAACAAACTGAATTTCATAAAACGAAAAAATAGGAGCGTGATATAAATCCACACACAAAAATAAGCGGCAATTCCAGATACCTGCTTATGTGTATGCGCGCACATACACAGGGACCGATTCGTAACTATAACTGCACAGGCAAATACAGTAAGGGTACAAATTCAAAAACGGGTTTTTTTGGTTGTTCAGGCAAAATAATTCTACTTTGCAAAATACAAGGTCATTCCGCTGAACCGTTTTTATTTTATTCAAGGTTAAAGATCAAAATTGTATGCGTGCGCATACAGGGGACCGATGAGGGTTAAATTGAGGAGTAGCACGAAAAAATCACTGTATTAGAAAGAAAAATGTAATAGAACGCCCCAATTTCGTGCATGAGCAGATGACCAAATCTGGAGCAATGTTAATAAAACATGTTAATAAAACATAAACTTTCAGCACAGGTTTTCATGGTTCAGATGGAAAGCGAAAACCGAATGAAGAATTTTGCAATAAAAATTCTAAACATACGATTAAGCATGGTAGAGGATCAGTCATGGTTTGGGGCTGCGTCTGATGTTGGAAGGATTCATTTTATTGAAGGTATAATCGACAAAATATGTTCCTTGACATTCTCATGGCGCAAGCAAAAGAAAGTACGGGTAAATAAGGAATTGCAGGCAATTTTTAGTTTTACCAAGACAATGTCCTGAAACATACGACGCTCTTGGTAAAGAATTGTGTACTTAACATTTGTGCAAATGTCATAAAAACAACCGCACAAGGCAAAGATTAAAATGTTATAGAACATCTATGAGATGAACTTGAACCCTGAGTGCAGTATCAGAGATGGGCAACTAAAGATCCAATCCTAAAAAAAGTATCCTAAGTGAAGAGTGAAATCAGATTGGAGCTGAAGTTTTTAAAAATTTGGTTGCACCCATTTCAAAAAGGCTGCAGGCAGTCATATAAAAAAAAGGATTGGCAACAAAATATGAAATTCTTAGTTTTAGCATTGATTTCCTTATCTGCCCGACTTTCAATGTGAGCTCGTTTTTAAAGCTTTGGTTTGATTTAATTTTGTTTTACCGTTATGTTTTAATTTTTTAACTATGTTTCTGTTTAATTTTGCTCATCAATAAGGAACGTTTTGAAAAAATATTTACTCAATGTTTCTTCTTACATTTTCATTTCTGAAACCAATGCGAAAGTGCTAAGAAATGCCTGCTCGACTTTCGTTGTGAGCCACTGTATGATGTTTTTGTTATAAAACTTTGATTTTAGTTTTAGCGATAGGCACTGATGTTGTGAATAGCATATTAAAATTTCAGATGATTCGGCCCAATCGTTTTTGTCTTTCTACAACACCATTCCAAAAAAATTAGTTTCGAGATAAATTAGTATAAAGAGAATGAATGAATGTAAACGAAACACTGTGGCTCGATACCTACTCCGTTCTACTACCTACTATCCTTACAAAAATTTAACAGTATATTCTTAAAGGACCACACTTTTGAAATATAAAAAAAAAACAATTTTAAAAATTCTAGACCAGGCCTGCCTTAAGCACCAACGCACATTAGTCCCAAGACGGCCAAAACCTAATTTTTTAAATTTGTTTGAAGACAAGTTTTTTTGCTTGAAATACCTATTAAAGATAGATAAATAAAAAACAAACTTGTCAATTTTTTTAAAAATTTTTTTATTGATTTATGACGCCTGAAAGTTTGACAAAAATATAAAAAAAAATTGTAAAAGTTTTAAACAAAATTCAAACATTTGTTGTATAATTTGTGTGAGTAATTTGATATGTTTAATACTTTTATGTATTACATCAACGTCTTAGTATAAGAAAAAACTTTAAATAGTAAATGTTTGATAGTTTAAATGATACTAAATTTTAAATACAAATTCTATTTGTTTGATAGTTTAAAATCGTTTATTGAGCGTTAGGTCAGGCTAGAACAATTAATTGTTCAAACGAATTTTTCCAAAGAAACAACAACAACGTTTTAAATATGAAAAGAAAACATCACTAGCTGATTTTATTGCAATTTCGGCACTGCTACAGGCTTTACTTTACTTTACTTTAGTTTTTATGTTTATGTTATTATTATGGAGTCCAACAGTCTGTTGGAAGTCTTCCACTAACAAAGCATGTTTACTGAAGTGGTTTTTAGATTTTGCTGATATATTTTCATTTTGTTTCTGTTTGATCGTGCTCACCATTTGATTATAGTTTTTCTATATGGCCTTGTTATTTATTGCTTTGCTTGCACGGCGTATCACAAAAATTTCTGATGAAGCCTGTAGCAGGGCCGGACTTGCAATAAAATCAGCTAGTGATGTTTTCCTTTTCATTTTGAAAACGTTGTTGTTGTTGTTTCTTTGGAAAAATTCGTTAGAACAATTAATTGTTCTAACCTACCTAAAGCTCAATAAACGATTTTAAACTTTCAAACAACTAGAATTTGTATCTAAAATCGAGTATGATTTAAACTATCAAACATTTAGAATTTGTATTTAAATCATATAAAATCAACATAATAAATAACAAGGTCATATAGAAATAATATTTATACTTAAATATAATATTAAACTTAAAATAATATTAATAAAAAAAAATAAATTGGCCATTTCAGCCCTAGACGGGACTTTGATCGAGCTCCTATCGATCAATTGTGTTATTAAATGTTTGAACACATATGATCGAGAACTGGACCTACGAGTTTAATGCCGACTCCGAACGGCTTATGTTCTCAATAAGCGTTACATGGCAGTTTTTACTCTCTGAGGTTTGCCATTGTCTGCAGAGAGGTGACGACCGAACAGAAAAAATATTTCAATTGAGAAATATTCTGTCTGCGCTGGAATTGAACCCGGGCTACCGCGGTTCTTTAGCTCAGAGGCCTCGCACTCTACCCACTAGGCTACGGCCGCCACTATTTATACATTATGCTTTAAAAATATAATTGAATATGTGCATTTTTAAAAAAATTTGGTTCAGTTAAAATTTAAAAACGAAAGTAATAGCCCCAGTTTTCTACAATAAAATGATATTGGTTCCTTTGTGGGATATCTTGTCATACTAATAAAAAATAATTTTGGTGCCATCATGTACCACCCATCAATTGCTTTGAGAAAAACTAAAATGGTAATGAAAGCATTTTACGCTTGGTTTTGTGATTTGTTTGAGTGAAATCTCAAAAACGGCACTTCTTTCCATACACTTTTTTCTTGGAATTGTTGTTGCTTTTTGCTTGCGTCTATTACAACAAGAGAATATAAAATTAAAAATATATTTATTTTATTAGCACAGTAAGAACAGAACTCGTACCCCTTCGATCGATAGTTCTACACTAATCCAAAACAGCGCTATCGAAAGTACTACAATTGTCGTATTTTACTTCTATTTAGTCGTGAGTACTACTATACTCCCCAAATAAAAAAATACTAGTATTCTACCATTCCTAAATATAGAGAAAAGAATTAATCCAAAAAGCTTAGCTCCAAGTCTTGCTGATAAGGCTATAGACGAAGGATGACGAATATTAATGAATAAAAAAAATAAGGTCCAAATTAAAAAAAAAATTTGTTGCAAATCTCTATTTCTGGTTATCAAAAAATAATATGATTAAGTTTTAGTAAACATCATTCGAAAGCTAACAAAAAGTCTTGTTTGGAACAATTTTTTTATCGTGATCAGTTATTGCAGTATGAGCGATAAAAAAGGTCCTTTTTTAAAACGCAATATAAAAATTTTTTTCGAAAACTCCTTGTTTCATATTGATATAAAAAAATCCGTATCAAATATTTTTGACTAATGAATCATAAGATACATTTTTATGGGGGAAAAAATGTTGGTGGCAAATTTTGTATGAAATGACCCATATATTAAATATTTCTACAAGTTTTTATGATTTTTTTTTTATGTTATAAATATTGAATTGTAATGTTAGAATTCACATATTCAAAATAATTTTGTTTATACATTTTATAAACATGAACATATACATTAAATGAAAAAAGGAGGAAAATTAAGGAAAGGAAAACATAATTCAATTTCATATCATTATTTTGATAAAGTACTACTTTGTTTTTATTTTCAACTACTAAAGTACTGTACTGTACTTTTAGAAGTTCAAAAATATTCCACAAAAACTGAAATTTTACTACTTTTAAAAAGTGCACTAATTTTAAAAACAGCAGCATTGAATCCAAACCCTTTATCACATAATGTGATTCATTAAGTATTAACTGAAGCTATGTTGCAGTAGATGACAAGAATTTATTAAAAAAATTGTGCTATCCTATATGTGAATGCGTGAAACTATTTTGCTGTAGATCATCATAATCTATTAAAATTTTTGTGAATTGACTATCCAAACAACAAAAGCAGAGAGAATATATAAATGAGAGAAAGCATCGAAACATTTCGCCTCTGTTAACATAAATCCAACGATCTAAATATTAAAACGTTGCGAAACATTTGTTGCCAGCGTGTGCTGCCAACAGAGGCAGACGAAAAGGAAAAAACCAGCACCAAATGTGAGACAAGCAATTGAATACTCCAATTGAATTTTTATGAATGAATTGGAAAAAAGTAATAAACACAATTTGTACTAAAGGGTGCTTAAATTTTAAGGGCCGATGTTGAATGTGAACCACACCTAAACATCAAGTTTTTTTCTGCTTTTTATTTGACATTTCTCAATTTCAGACTAATTCAATTTGAACCATGGAAAGATACACAATCGATCAACGCGTAAAAGCTATTCAGGCTTATTATGAAAATGGACGTTCAAATCAAAATGCATATCGTGCACTTCATTATTTTTTCGGTCATTTTAATCGTCCAAATATGAGTACAATCGGAAAAATCGTGCAATAATTTGAGCAAACCGGGTCTGTAGGAGATGTGAAAATACCAGTGCATGCTCGTACAGCTCGTACTGCAGAAAATATTGCTGCTGTTCGCGATAGTGTAGCTGAAGAGTCGTCCACCTCAACTCGTCGTCGTGCCTAACAATTGCACCTCTCACTCTCGTCGTTGATGAACATTATGCATAAAGACTTGCATTAACACGCTTACAAGGTGCAATTGACTCAAGAACTAAAGCCTCTTGACCAATTCAAGTGTCGTCACTGGTCAGAATGGTGGCAAGAAATGGCAACAGTGGATGATCAATTTTCGAAGAAAATCATCTGCAGTAATGAGGCACATTTTCACCTCAGTGGATTCGTCAATAAGCAGAATTGCCGTATTTGGGCGAATGATAATCCAAGAGTGATTGTCGAAAAACCAATGCACCTACAAAGAGTGACTGTTTGGTGCGGTTTATGGGCTGGCGGCATCATCAGGCCGCATTTTTTCCAAAATGAAGCCGGTCAGGCAGTTACTGTGAATGGTGTTCGCTATCGTGAGATGATAACGAACTTTTTATGGCCCGAATTGGAAGATATGGATGTGGACGATATGTGGTTTTAACAGGACGGTGCCACTTGCCACACAGCTAACGAAATAATGGCTCTTTTGCGCGACAAATTCAATGGCCATGTTATCTCACGTGGTGGCGATGTCAATTGGCAGCCAAAATCATGTGGTTTGACACCGTTGGACTTATTTCTTTGGGGTTATTTGAAAAAAAAGGTGTACGTCGATAAGCCGGCAACAATTCAAGAGCTAAAGGATGAAATAATTCGGCACATTAACGGCATAGAACCTCAATTGTGCTTCAGCGTCATCGAAAATTTGGACCATCGGATGGAGGTGTGCCGCCGAGGTCACGGCGGCCATTTGGCCAATATTTTGTTTCATACATAATTGAACCATACCAATATTATCATTATAAAAAGAAGTGACAATAATTTCCTAAATACTTCGTGTTTTATTCAAAATCAACATCGGCCCTTAAAATTTAACCACCCTTTACTTATTGGCATACTACTTATTGCTACTTATTGGCATGTTTGTCTGTCTATGCAGAATTTGTTTAGTTCTTTGCTTGACGTTGTTGCTATGCTCTACTTCAGAGGTGTCGTGCCAGTGAGCTATATTACAAATAAAAAAAAAATTAAAGCTTCAATGGCGACGAAAAAAATAAAAACAAAAACAACAACATGACATAGAGACATAACTAATGTCTCTTTAAAAAAAATTGCAAAAATAAGTTTTCAGCATCTGACGCGGCCCAAATGTTACACGCAGTCAGTAAATCAAAAAATAAAATTTTTCCAGACAAGTGATATTGAAAATGCTACAACAAAAAACTCGCCACCGTTTAGTGTGCGCTGCGAGAACATACCAACAAAACAACATACAGCAGCAATAACATTAACAGCAAGAACAATATAAAGAAGATCACGCCTTAAGTGCGCAGAAATGGCAATCTACTGCGCAGGTCTACGTCGTAAGTGAAAATACATCCAAACAAAAATATCACATAAACAACAAACTAAACTAAGCAAATGATTCGGATTGGCTGATTGGGAAACAAACGAAATACACACAAAGAAACAGTCAAAGTGCTCTCAAAATAAATCGAGCAACAAAGCTATTTTTTGTGAAGGGGTCAACACGGAAGTCAACACCCCAATAAGATATAAAATTTTTATCAAAGATAGTAATGAGAAATATAAATATTTTTTCTGTACAAGCGTTGTTTTTTTGATTTAAAATTATTTCTTTTACAAAACCAATATAAGAAAATGAGATTTTTAAATCGAATACCCTTATTAAAAATTTTTTACTACTTTTTTTTCAGTCAGTTTGACTATCTTTTCTCTTGCACTTCTGACGTCACATTCGCGTGCTCACAAAGAGAGCGGACATGCGCAAGGCGGAATCTTAAATAAATAATTCTTGATTAACAGCTAGCTTTCGACTCGAGCAAACAACAACAATGCCATATACATAATTCCTCGAATTACACACACGGATATATTGAAGTTGCTGTAAGTGAGCTAAAAGAGCTATGGGATTTACAATTCTGCTCTACTTTATGCTTTTAAATATGTTTCAGATATTTTTCTTGGTTGGCTGAGCTGAAATAAAAGAAAGTGGGCAATTTGTGCTGTTTCTTAACTTAGCCAAATATGAAACAAGTGAATGTCGTTATGGCTTAACAAATTATTTCTATGAGCGAAATAGCTAATATATATTTTATTTATCTATACCTATGTTATATATTTCATCTCTCTATGTATATATTTTTATATTTTATCTATATATATTTTATCCACGTTTTGTAAAATTCTAATTTATCTACAATCTTCTGTATGCAATTGACACAAATTGTACAGCTATTTATTTCCATTCACATTAGACTAGCATTCGTATGAAAAATTAAAATTGTTCGAAAATGAAAAGAATGACTTGTTAAAAACTTGACGTTTAGAATAAAAACCAGCATATATTAATATGAGTTCGATTAGTAAGCTAAATTACCGCGAGTTGATCTTTTTGTTGTAAATTGAAAAACATATAAATATTTTCGGACTTTTTACATACTTCTCGCATTATTGCACATAAAGCCTTATTTTGTGCATAAAACTGGTATGCACTTCGTTTGTTATTGAATTGTCCCTAAATATGAGCTATAAAACATAAAAATCGGATAAAAATTACCAGAGTTATGATATATTAATTTATAAAATAAATTCATTTTTTTCTTATTTAGTAGAAAGAAACTTAAAAATTCAAATTTTAAAAAAATTGCAATAAATTGCTATTGAAATGTTTTCTGAAACAGCATTTAATGGAAATGCAAACAAATTATGTGATTACGTTGAGTAACTTGGTCGTTATGAAATTTTTTACTAGAAGTGTAATATTTTGTAAATTTCGAGTTTGGGTATTTTTACGAAAAAAATTCCAAAAACCCAAAAATGAAAAATTAAAAAAATTCACGGTTGGCTAAAGCATAGTCTTAAGCTATTTCAGGCAAAAAATTACAAAAACCAAAATTCGAATAAAAAGTTATAGCTTTTGAAAATTTATTTTTTTTTTCAAAAATTGATCCTCAGACTGTCTGCAGAGGTGTATTTTAACGAGTTGATAAAAGTTTTCAATGTGACTTTACATATCGTCGCTGCGCCAACAAAAACAGTTATGTGATTTTTGTTAAGTTTTTATAGCATATATTGTTTACACTATCTATTACCCACATTTCTGCATTTGCAGTTTTTTTATATCTCTTATGATTTAGAAGTGATCAAAAACAGTTATTGCCCGCAGTACTAGAAATGCTTTGTTATTTTACTCTCTTGAAAAGTTACTGAAATACATAAAACTGTTTTTTTGGCGCAGAGACGATATGTACCTAGATTATCCAAAAATACTAAAAATTCCATTTTTAATTAAAAATTAAAGTATTTTGTACTTAAAAATTGAGTAGTCAGTTTTTAAAAATTTCGTTTAAAATAGTTTAGTAGTTAACATTGATTCTCCAACATCAGATTTTGAGAATGCATTAAGAATGAATGCCTCAATACGATAATATTTTCAAAGTGTCAAAAAAATAGTGGTGCTGACTATGAAATATGTGAATAAAATTTTTAGTTTAAAAATTTAAAATTTTGTACGAAAGTGTTTCTAAAAAAGAACACCATGATAAAAATATGTCCTAAGCGTAGGTCTAACGGTTTAGAAGATATAGTTGTTTGAGTACATGTCCGAATAACAATTTGTTTTTCTTTATAATTTTTAACTGTGTATAACTGCAAAAAAAATTTATAATTACAAAAAATATGCAAATATTTTTCTTTTTTAAAGTACTGTCCACGTGCAAAGAAATGTGAGTTTCGAAAAGCGTCCGATTTGACATGGACTGACCGATATATAAATTTAATGAAAAAATATTTTACAATTATTATTTCAAAAAGTTAAACAAACTTGAGGTTTAAGTAAAAGAGAACAAATAAATAATCATATTAATGTTTTTTTTTATAAATTCTTTTAAAAAGCTCGAGCCGTTGATATTTTCAGTCTGTTTCCTTCATTTAAGCAGTTCAAGCCCATTGGTGAAAAATTTCTTTCGACGTTAACGTTTTGTGCAGGCAACAAAAAACAAAAACTGACAAATTTTTTAAACTTTGAAAATATATCACCAATTTTTTGTTGGAAAATTAAATTAATATATTACTAAGCGTCATTTATGCAATCTGTTTTCCATAAGTTAATAAATTCGATACAGTTAAGTATTTTATTTAAATTTATCTATTCAAAAACTGAAAATTTTTTAAATTCTTTGCACCATGATTTCAAATAATCATAAGATATTTTATCATTTAAACTTAATCATTTAAGCCTAAAATCTAACCCTCAAAACAAATTTAGGGTTAATCGATGTCTCTAAAGAAGTGAAAAAATAGCTAGGACGTGAACACATAACATATGCAAAAATATAGTGGTCACAGCTAGGGTTAAGATGCTCAGGGATGGCGTTCAGCATTGCCATATAGCTATTTACTTGCAAATCAGTGTTAATACTTTTCATGCCAATTTCTTTGTGTGCATTTTTAATAAATTATTTATTGACAGATATATTTTGTCTCCAAAAGCAAGGACTTTTCATTTTAAAAAAAAGATAAAAAAGATCTCGAGAAAAAAAGAGAACATATCCTCTTTAAAAGAGATATGATGGCAACGCTAGGCATGGGCGGTGTTGTAGATTTTGAATTTTCTATTTATCTGAAAAATAAAAACCAAGAATATTATTAATTACTATGATTGCAGCTATGGCTGGAACTAGAAAGAGAAAATATTGAAAATTGATAGAATGACGCGCTTTTGAAATATAAGTTCTTAATACAGCTTGTTTTCTACCGGTTATTAAGTGTACGATGTTTTTGAAATAAAACTTTGATTCCAGTTCCAGGAATAGCCACTATTGTTGTGGCTAGATACCTACTAAAATGGTTGCAGAAGTGAAAATAACTTCAGAAAGACAATACTTATGAAATATCAAAAAAAAAAAATTAATTTCATAAAAATTCCAGGCTTTAAACAATGCAGTTTTGATTAATATAATTTACGAATGATAAGCGATTCAAATATTTGTACAGCACGATTGTTACTTTATTGATGTAATATTTGCTAGAAATATCGATGACATTACATCTATATTAGAGTAGGTCAAAAAATCAATTATTTTCTTTTTTAAAAGTGACACAGAAAAATGGGTTGCGAGACACCTTAAAAAAATTCTCACGAAATATGAGTTCTTAACTTTAATAGGAAGATGCTCCGCATCGAAGTTTTTGTTTCTTAGTATAATATAAAAAGTTCATACCTCATCATTAATTGATTGTACAGAAAAATGTTTTAAAGAATCTTTGAATAAAAATACTCCAGTTTCTTCTTCGTCACCCACTAATATTTCTCCTTTGACTAATAGTCCAGTTTTACCTCCTATTGAACCCACAAATCATTTAAATTTAAGGGCAGTGTCAAGGAGGAAAAATTTATTTATTTCACGTCTTTAGCCTGACACAACTGTTGAAAACGTATTGACGTTTATCAAACATAACAACTTGTTGAGTCAAAACGACTTTTTTTCATGTAAAAAAATAGGGAATAAACCTTCCCACGCTTCCTTCATTCTCACAGTTCCAGCTGAAGAGTTTGCAAATGTTTTAAATTCTAATTTATGGACCGATAATATATTCGTTTCAGAGTTTCTGCCTAAGAATAAGTCTAGAAGGACGACTCAACCTGTTCGTCAAACTCAAAAAAACTGAATAGGCTATCCCTTTACTATCAAAATGTAAGGGGATTACGCTCTAAGACGCGAGACATATTTTTAATGTCTCAAAATTTGTCTGAAGATATTATCGCATTGACTGAAACGTGGTTAAATGGAAGCATTACTGACTTGGAATTGTTTGATAATAGTTTTGAAGTATATAGAAAAGACAGATACGCTGGCAATACTTCTGCTGTCGGTGGTGGTGTCTTATTAGCTGTTAGGAACTCCTTCGTTAGTTCCATTATCGATATTCCCTGCTCTTCTAATATTGAACTTATATGCATTAAGGTTGTACATTGTAATTCTAATGTATATGTAGTTAATGCTTATGTTCCTCCAAAGAGCAGTGTGGAAATTTATGCAAGCCTTGCGGATTGCATAGAATACGTTATAAATATTCTTGACGTTAGTGACGACATTTTATTGTTGGGCGATTTTAATCTGCCTGACTTGAAATGGGAATCTTCAGACGATGATACATATTTTTGTGCATCTAATTCGAAGACACGCCAAGAGCATATATTTGTTGATAATATATGTTCTGACTTACAACAAGTAAGTTGTATTTATAATAGTCGTGAAAGACTTCTTGACCTGGTCTTAACTACAGACTGTAACAATGTGATTGTTAAGAGGGCCCTTCATGCTCTAACTTCTGTTGATGACTACCATCCACCACTAAGCATATGGTACAAGTCCGACAGGGAAAATATGGTGAATTCCAATTCAATAGATAAAGTTTATGAATTCAATTTCAAAAAAGCTGACTTTCTGAGGTTGAATCATTTACTTCATAATAAACTTAATGTAATTTTAGAATATTTTAATGGCAATAATCTTGAAGATTCAATTAATTTTTTTTATATGGAAATCTTTACTATGTTTTCTGAGTCCGTGCCGTATAGTCTAAAATTTGCGAAAAATTGTGCTTAACCTTGGTACACAAGGGAATTAAAGACTCTTCGCAATAACAGGAATAGGGCATGGAAGAAATATGTCTGTAGCTTAGACTTAAATGACCTAGAAACCTACAAGCGTTTGTTTCTGGATTTTGAAAGTTGCTCAGCTACCTTATATCAAAATTATTTAGACAATATTAAGCTGAGAATATTGTCTGATCCAAAGAAATTCTGGGGTTTCATAAACACCAAAAAAAAATCTGATGGATTCCCTTCATCATTTAAGACTTCTGACGGATTTACTGACGATCCCGTTATAATTTGTGGCCTATTTGCCACTCTCTTTAAAGAGTCATTCTGTTCAGACTCTTTTAGTCCTGATGAAGATTATTTTGAATATATGAACTCTACACCCAGGGTTTCGTTGGACCCTATATCTTTTAATTCAGAGGATATTTTAAAGTATATTGGAACGATCGAAGAAGATTTTAATGCTGGACCTGACGGAATTCCTGCCGCAGTGATAACGCAATGTGGTTCCGTTCTAAGCCAACCACTCTCCATATTATTCAATAAATCAATTAGGGAATGTAATTTTCCACCTTTTTGGAAAAAATCTTTTATAAGTCCTATTTATAAAAAAGGTTGTAGGAATGATGTAAACAACTATAGGCCTATCGCTAAACTCTCATCGATTCCAAAACTTTTCGAGCGGCTCGTGTATGATCGTGTGAAGATTCATTGTGGGAGGGTCATAACAACTCGTCAGCATGGATTTGTTACTGGCAGATCCACTGTGTCTAATCTCCTCGATTTTACAACATTCTGCTTAAATTCAGTTTATTCAGGTAACCAGGTCGATTGTATTTACACTGATTATAGTAAAGCATTTGATAAACTACCACACAAATTAATTATATTTAAACTAAAGTTAATGGGTTTTCCACAATTTTTTGTAAGCTGGATTCAATCGTATCTGACAGAGCGAGCTTATCAAATACGATTTCGAGGTGTGTTGTCTGCTGAATTTATTGCTGCATCAGGTGTTCCTCAAGGTAGCCACCTTGGTCCACTTCTGTTTATTTTAGCCATTAATGATGTAACCCACATCATCAAATACTCTCATCTGCTCATTTATGCAGATGATATGAAAATATACAGAACAGTAGATTCTAAAGACAGTTCAGTTCTACTCCAGTCTGATTTAAAATCCTTTGAAGTTTGGTGTTCTAAAAATAATATGTTTCTTAATCCAGATAAATGCCAAACTATGACCTTTTCGCGAAAAAGGAATAATTTAATTTTTGATTATAAGATAAAAGATACAGCTTTAAATCGTGTAGATTCTGTCAAAGATCTTGGTATATGCATGGATTCTAAGCTATCGTTTAGTGTTCATATTGATAGCATTTGTAAAAAAGCGTCTTCTATGCTCGGTTTTATAAAACGCTGGGCCAAAGAATTTAATAGTATGATTACAACTACAACGCTGTATTATTCAATTGTCCGTCCTCACTTGGAGTACGCAAGTCAAGTTTGGTCGCCAAGTTACAATGTACATGTTGAACGAATAGAAAGAATTCAAAAACGTTTTGTTCGGTTTGCTCTAAGGGGCTTAAGCGGAACTGACACTTTTAATCTTCCTCCTTATGAGGATCGTTTGAAACTATTAAAAATGCAGTCTTTAAATGAGAGAAGGAAGTCTGCTGATATCGTCTATTTACACCAACTCATAACTGGTGGGTTCGATTCACCAGAACTCCTAACTCTTATAAATTTTAACACTAACCGTAGAAGCAGTAGAAACGCTAACAATTTAATTTACTTACCTTTTAGTAGCACAAATTATATGGCTACTGCTCCTTTAAATCGCATGAGTACCTTTGTTAACAACTGTAGCTTTTTTGATGTTAACTTATCGAAAGGTCAACTCAAAAGTAGATTGAAAACTAATGTATGATTAGATCTATGTTAACGCATGGTTAGTTGTTATGTCTTGTGTTGTCCCTGAGCCCAACCCATATTATGGTGGGTAAATTTTTCTCACTTTGGATCGTTTTGGACCGCTCTTATCGATATCATTAGGGCTATTCACAGTTTGAGCGTACTTTTAACAAATCGTATTTATAGCATTTGTTATTGTTCAAACTGTGAGCACCTCGCCATGTGACTGTCGTATAAAAAACCCTGTGCAACCCTGTGATGTATGTGATTATGCGGCTGTAGACAGAGCATAAAAATACGAGGTACAAAAAACACGTCCAAGGGCTGCTTTTATTTCCGCGTGCCTGCGTATTTGCGTTTGTATGCAAAACAACAGCAAGGCAAAATGCGCTTTCGTGGATTGGCGTACAAATAGCGGATCGTACAAATGGCGAACCAGCGTATTCGAACTGTGAATGGCCTTATTGAGATGTTTTAATGTTGTTTGGGCTGGTTCTTAAGATGATCTAATGCGGAGAAAGTGCGAAAAAGCTGTAGTAGCTGAACTCTATTGTTATTGCATGTACACGACTTTTAGTTTTTATCAACTGAGAAATTGATTTTTCACAAATTTTTTTATGTGTAAGTATTTGTACATTATTTATTGCTTAGTTAATTATTGATTAATAAAAAAACTTTAATCAAAAACTCTTAAAATCAGTATCTTTTGAACGCTTAATATAATCACCAAAACATGCGGTACCATTTTTATTGAGCAGTTAGTTTCCAACAAAAATTTTTATTGCGCATTTTATAATAGTCATTTATTGTCGAGTTATAAAATTCATAAGCAAAAATTAAATATGTCTTAAAATAATCAAACTTAAATCTTCAATATCATTCAAATGGTGAGGTTTACGGAAAAATATGGGAAACCTTTTTTGTAGTGCATTTTATTTTTTCCAAAATTCTTGGAAAACATTTTTCTTTACAATCAATTAATGATGAGGTATGAAAATAAATAATTGATTTTTTGACCCACCCTAATCTATATAATATACGTTTGCTATTTTAGATATTATAAAACAATAATTTCATTAATAATTGAAAACAGTTTCAAAAATAAGTCAAAATTAATGTAGCATGTATTTTTTTAGTAAACTTTATGGTATTAAAAATTTTTTAATTTAAAAATATTTTTTATTAAAAAAACCATTAAATTATCAAATTTATGAAACTATAAATTTTCTCAATTAATTAACATACGTACTTTTGTATGAAAAGTTGTAGCTTAAGAAAATTACGGTACACGAAAACATTTTGTGTAATAGTTTTTACAAATATTATGTTAAAAAATTCCCGTTATTTTGTTGCGATAAAATTATTGATATATCTTGAAAATTGAAGATTATCTTAGTAAGCAAATATTTTCTTTTGTAAGCAAATATCTCCACTATTTTCGAATCGATTTGGCTCAAATTTTCTTTGACTGAAAGTTCATTAATTCCTATAAAATTCCTATAAAATAATGGAAAAATAATTATTGGTATCTTACCAATCAATTCTATGTTATTTGCTATTTTTAAAAAGCCCCTAAAATATTTAATGTTTGCTCAAAAAATAGGTCAAAAGTTGTTTTTGTGTTATTTTTCTATTTTTTAATTTTAATTTCTCACGCTCTTTCATATGACATATCATTTATCCGCAAAAATTATTTTGTTTTTACACAGATCAGTAAACAGTTTCTGCGATTGAAAGCCATCATTATTTTATTTCAAAATGTTGTTTTTATATTTTCTATAAAGTAATACAGCTTCCAAAATTGGTAAAAAAATTTCCTTAATATCTCTCACCAATCAAAATCTATAAATAGATATATATGTTCATAACATGAAGAACGAAAGCTGTCGTACATTTTTAGTATGTATTATAAATAATTTAGCATTCAAAAGATACTGTTGCACACATGAGAAGAAAAAACATTTTGATCCGAAATATAAGCGTAAAAAATAAATTAATTTTGTTTTCCGAAAAATGCTAAACCATGAGAAAAACCATAAGGTGTTAAAAAGAAATGTTTAAGATGAAAATACAACAGGACCTCGTATACATTTGACTCCTCTTAGTATCACCTCAAGGGTTATAACATTTCTGTTTTCTGCAATTTTCTTCATTTATTAAGTTTTTGTACGGGTCCCAAAAGGCTGCCTGAAAGGGGTGAATATGTTTGGAAGAAATGTTGGTAGGAATAATAATAAAACCAGCTCATACATTTTACCCCTCCTCGATGTTTATTCGGAGGGATATAAACTCCGTTGGACAAATTTTTGTAAAGCACTTCTTCCAATTAAGCTTCGGACTGACAAAATTTGTGTTCACTTTTATGCTATAATAGCTAATGGTTTATGTTTGGGTTTAAGTACATAAACTTCGCCGCTTCAAAAATGGCAAACGAGTACTGTAATCTACGCAATGTATCTTTAATGTTGTGTTTTCTCAAATCCACGCTATAGTGCCTTAACATACGCTACATTAGTGTTAATTTTGATACAACAAAGTTTGTTGTATTCTTAAAGCTTGAAATTAATTTTCTAAGGCCACGTTCTTAGTGTTTTTGCAGAACTTTGAATGAAACATATGAAAAAGCTCAGTGTTGTAATGCAAGATGACTCCGAGCATAAAGCAACTTTTTCAATGTACACTCTGCACATAAGCAGAAAGCGCGTACTACAAACACCAATAAGCCCAAGAAGCTACTTTGTAAAGCGTTGAATAAGCGTTCATTTTGATCAAAAAAAGCTCGACAAAGTTGCTCTATGAATCAGCTTCAGCCAAAACGTCCACTATGAACGCGGCCTTAGAAATGACATTTCAAGCTTTAAAAATACAACAAACTTTGTTTTAACAAAAATATTGATTTCTTAATATAAATCAAAGTTGAAAGTGTTTTTAAAAAATATTCAGGCGTACGAACTGACTGTTGTTGGGGTAGTAGTTATTATAAAACTAAACATGTTCATGACCTCCATTTTAACCCATTTCCGACCGATGTTCTATTAATCGAAAGTATAATTTGTCCATTTTCATTAATTTTTTTACCTATGAAGGTAAATGATATCAGGAAGATCGTTGATATCATATATTACTTTACATCATTGGCTATTTGAAAATAGTATTCACCAGCACCACCCGTAATTTTAAAGACGGTGGGGGTGTGGTTGAAAAATACCTTGCCAATAGACCTTTCTTGTAAATAAAATTAAATATATATGTATACTTAAAAAAGTTATGAGTCAAAGTTAATGTTCGATTAATTGAACGTTTTCGCTTATTTTATACCATAAAATCCAATACAAATATGTTATGTCAAATTTTACCAGCAAACGACAACGTATTACCCATTTATATTGTGCTAACACGAAAATAGAAATGAGATAAGCGCCAACGTTCGATTAATAGAACATTTGAATTTTTGACATAACGAAAAAAAGATGGGTTTAAAAATTGTTGATGACTGATTTGGAATCAGTGGACCCTAATTACTCTAGAAATATACTTTATATCAAAAAATTCAACAATTTTTGCAGGACGGCAGAAAATGGGTTAAAGCCGCCATTTTGAATTTTTGTCTTTAGATTTGATATCAGCGACCGCAAAAACTTTCGGGGCACAAAATTTGAAAAGCATAATATAGTTATTATTGAAGTTAGAATGTTCATGGCCTCCATGTTAAAGCCGCCATTTTGAGTTTCGAATTTTTGACTACAGATACGTGATTAGCGACCCCGAAAACTTTCGGTGCATCAAATTGGAAAAGCATAATATAGTTATTAGAAAAGTTCGCATGTTCATGACCTCCATTTTAAAGCAGCAATTTTGAATTTTTAATTTTTGACTTCAGATACGTGATCAGCGACCCCAAAAACTTTCTGGGCACCAAATTTGAAAAGCATAATATAGTTATTAGAAAAGTTAGCATGTTCGTGACCTCTATTTTAAAGCCACCATTTTGAATTTCAAATTTTCGACTGATCAGCGATTCCAAAAACCCCCAAAAACACATTGAAGTTTTGGCCGTCTTTTTCGATTTGGAACCAACGTGCAACGGCTCTATAAAAAACAATGGTGCCGTTTCGATAGAAAGTAAGACACCAGAAGACTAGCTTCAAGACTAATGACTGGCGGCAATCGACTGGCGTTTTCGGCCTCATTGATTCCGAAGTGGGAACTTCAAGTGTTGAAGGTAAGCGAATTAATTTGAAATGTGGTGTCAAAAAATGTTTAAATTTCAAGTAAAATGCTACAAATGTGTCTCCACTACAAGCAGCTTAACGAAATTTACGGATGAAAATTGTAATAAGTGACTTTTTGGTGATCGACAGTGGAGAGAAAATGGACAAGTACTCCCCAGCAGTAGAACTAGCTGAACCGATGCTGGAATAGTGTTTTGTTCACGAAGAAAACTGTTTGCTAAATTTGTATTGTGGTTAAGCAAAACTTGCGCTTGAATCTAAGCCACTGCAAAATTATGCTAGAATTCAGAAAAAACTAATCAAAATTTGCTATTCCAGCTTATAATAACTTTGCAAAATTTTGATTAAATTTGGTTTATAATAACTTAGCAAAATTTTGATTTAATTCAATGAAATTTATATTTAATTCAAGCAAATATTTGCTAAAATATTTTTAATTGGAATAGCAAATTTTGATTAGTTTTTACTGAAATCTAGCATATTTTTGAAGTGAAATAACTATTAACATTAAATTAAATTGAAAAATTACCATTATCCGGAGACTTGAACCTCGGCCGCGATAGTGTAAGTGCATGGGCTTATCCATTCTATCATCACAGTTGTTAACTTATCGTCGCCTAATTTTCTTCATTAAGAATAAACGTGTGCTCGGAAAGAAATTTTCTTAGGTTTACTAAAAATTGACTATTTGAGTTTATAATAACTTAGCAAATATTTGCTTGGGTTTAGTATAAATTTGCTATCAGTTTATAATAATTTAAGAAATATTTGCTTGAATTTAATATAATTTTTCTTTTTCCAAAATAAATGAAGAGTAATTTCAATTTACCAATCCTTTTCTTAAATCATACCGTGATTGAGCAAAGTTTTGCAGAATTGCTTTTAATCAAAACATTTGCTTGATTCAAGCAATATAATTATCTCCGTGTTATCATACAGTTGACTTAGTGTGTGATGCAGAAGAAGTGGTCAGACTTCGCTTCCAACGGATTCTTCTGTCGCCAGCGCACGCATTAGCCACTCTTTCAAAAAAAGCCAAAGACTTTGCTGAAAAATTGAGGAAAAATGCTCCGAAGTAATCAAATTCTCATCTTGCTGCTTTCCAAGTTGAGGGAACAGACATTTTTAAAATAAGATAAGGATGGGAAAAAGAGAAGCATGAGAAAGAGCTTGCATTAAAAGAAGAAAAAATTAAAGTTGGAGGAGGAAAAAGTTAAACAAGAAATGGAATTTAAAACCTTAAAGTTGGAGAAAGAAATGGAAAAGGATGAACGCTTAAAGAAGTTCGAGATAGAGCTGATATATAAGAGAAATATAATAAGAGTCAATGATTCAAGATCAGAAGTGCCTTTTTTAGTTGCATTTATTTTTTATGTGGGGGGTTCTCAGGCCTGGACCCACCCAGAATCATGGAAACATTACCAAATATCTTACGTTATTGTGAATTGATTTTATTAAGTTAAGCACTAATCCAAATGTATATGAATTGCGGAAAATTATTATTATCAAATTCTGAATTTTGAAGTTATCAGAATTTGATTTAGTTCAGTGTTTAATTTTTTAAATCGGTCAACAATTACTAGAGATATAGTGATATGTGTAGCTTCATGTCAAAATAAGTTAGACTCAATTTTTAAAAACTTATATATAAGCAATTTTTTATTGCGACTATCAACAGATATTTATGATTAGAAAAATTGGACAAACTAATAACAAAATTCATGCTATTTTAAGCAATTCTCACAAAAAGATTGCTTAAAAAAATTGGCAATGAGGGGACTGCCGACCGAAAACTTAAAGTAATGAATCTTGAAATTATTTTTAGCTATCAAAATTAAAATTTCATAATTTGTGTGTTTTATATTTAATAATTACACATTACCTTTTACACATGAAGCAATTGAAAAGTAATGCAACTGCAACGGAATAGCTTAAAAAGTTGCAAGCCACTTCAATTTTAAACTGAACCTATGCTTCAGATGAGCAAGTCCCGTTGCAACGCAACATTGAAAAATTCATGACACAAATACTTTTTAATTGAAACTATGTTAAATAGCAACCAAAAATTGAAGTAGTTAAAGCGATTCGAGTGATGAAGATGTTATTTCATATTTTTATACGCGAAGAACTCAACGTCAAAATAGAATTTGGGTGCATCCATACATAAGGAACAACATTAACTGCAGATTACACAAGTCAACAGGAAAAAATACCATTTCAAACCACTATTTTTTTCTAATGTATTACGAGATCCATGTTACAAAAGTGGACAAAATTTTAAATTCTATGGATAAGTTTTTTTAATAATTTTTTAAGTAAAATTGTCTATTTTTGAAAATCTTTTTCCACGGATTTTAACATAACTCAAGAAAGATTCATCCCACTTTACTAGTTGCTACTAAGATACCTACAAGTTTTGTTAACATTATTTTTTAGCCTGCACAAGAGTTGCGGAGTTATCTAAAAAGTTGTGGTGAAAAATAATATTTTTCAGCCAAAATGTATACAACATTTTTTTTTTAATTAGAAAAAAATCCTAAACGCCAAAAAGTGCTCAGCTTAGCACTTTGATAGTAAAGTCTGACCTTCTATGAATTAAATGAGACATTTTATAAGAAAATCGATGGACAAATTTTGATTTTATTCACAATTAGGTAAAGGTATCCCATTTCGTCAAGAATATTGAAATTTTACAATTTCAACAAAAATGAGCAAAAAATTAAAAACTTTTTTTTATGATTCAAGATAATGAAAAAAAAATTAATTTCGATTGAAAATAGTTACATTTAGCAGCAATAAATTTGTATTTAATGCTTGTGCTCTTGTAAAAACCCCACACAAGAAGAGTGTTGTAAAAACCCAGTTCTACCTGAAAAGTGCAACACGAAGATAAAACACACTTGAGTTATCATTGAGTCATAGTTGCTAATAATATTCTTTCGGTTGCTTGAACCTTAAAACCATTTTATATTTTATTAAAATTTATATTTTATTAGCTGAATTTATTATAAGAAACAAAATAAGAAAAGAAATAAATAATTTAAACTGCAAACTCTGGAATTTTCTTTTATACGATTTTCTACTATTCTTGAATGACGAAGTGTTACTCTGAATACTCCAGCAAAAATCAGCCATCATGTGTGCATCCCACCGACCCTGGTATCGTTCCTCCATTGTCCGGATATCTTTGTAGAATCGTTCGCCCTGTTCTTCACTCAAGTCTCCTAGATTTTCAGGAAAACGATCTAAGTGGCTGTCCAGGTAGTGTACTTTGATGCTCATGTTGCATCCGAGTCGGTGGAAGTGGGATAACATCTCTTCAATAATCAGACTTGTTATTTCCTAAGAAATTTTTAATAACCCATACAAACGAATCCCATGCATTCTTCTCAATTTCGGACATTGAACTGCCAAAATCAGTATCCTTCACCAATTTGTGAATTTGTGGGCCGTCAAATATGCCTGCTTTCAGCTTTTCCATGCTCACATTGGGAAACTTCCTTGAAATATACTGGAAACATTCACTATCTTTGTTAAGTGCTTAAACATATTGTTTCATCAGGCCAAGTTTAATGTGAAGAGGAAGTAATATGATACGATCTCGGGGCACTAGAGCTTACAC
This sequence comes from Dichetophora obliterata, assembly GCA_963920525.1. NCBI lineage: Eukaryota > Metazoa > Arthropoda > Insecta > Diptera > Sciomyzidae > Dichetophora > Dichetophora obliterata. The sequence continues at coordinate 66,093,863 of OY986438.1, read as the reverse complement.
GGAGAAAAATCTAGGATTTTAATATGTTTAGAGGTAAACAAAATATGTTTGTGGATGATGTTGCAAACAAAGTTTTGTTTAAATTTATCAAGAATTTGTTCAGACTGAAAGAAAATATGTTTGTGACACCTAAACTGAGAGAGGCTTTGCAGAAAAAGTTAATTAAAAATGTATAATGTTTAGTTTCAATAAACTTTTTCTGTATTTATTGTTTGGTCCTAGCAATAATTTGTTCAGATACAAACGAAATATATTGGAAAATATTGTTCCAAATAAATCTTGTTCGGATCCTAACATACTTTGTTTAAAATTTAAAGAGTGAAAAGAGAGCAGTATGGTAATAATTTCTGACTCCAAACAACATTTGTTTGCATCTGAAAGATAAATATTTACAACAAATGAGAGAAACGAGAAAGCCCGAAGCTTGGCAACGTTGCAGCGTCATATCGAAATTTGGCAATGTTGTGAAAAGTTAATTGTGTTAAAGAAGCTGAAAATTATTTGCTGTAGCTGAAATTATTACGAACGTAAGTAATTTGTAATAAATTGTTAATTTGTTATTATTTCATTATTTACATTAAGATTTCGTATTAAATAACTTAATAAAAATGCTTATTCAAGGCGCTTATGGTGGAGACAAAATATTTGTCGATAATCCTGAGCCATATTCTTATGATGCCTTTATTGCTGCAGGTATGTACATATGTATTGGTTGTTAATATTTTTAGTTTCAGTTTGCCGTTAAGGAGCTCCAGTAGTTCAAATAAAACAAGACACTTTATCCTGATACGAGCTGCATCGAAAATATAGCAGTTATTGGAAAATTTTTGAAAAAAACCAGCCCTTGCAAAATAAAGACAGGATCAATATTGCCAAAGCTGTAATTGACGAGTGTCTCCAAATTTTTCCTAATAGATTGTAAGTTATGTTAATTTTAATAATAATTTCCTGATCAAAAGTTGAATTTTGTTTTAGACTTCGGAAAGAGGATTTTCAAATATTGTCACAAAGCATAGTTGCGTTATTTAAAAGCGAAGTTGAGTCTGCGTACTATATCCCATCAATTAAGAGCAGCGCAGCACGCGGAAAATTATGGAGCGCATACAACAACAAGAGGACAGCGTTAAGTATTGAAGGCGTTATTAATAGGCGTTATTAATGTTCGAGGGTGAACTTAATTAAAACTCTTTTTATAAAGTATCAGCTAAAAAATAAATGTTAAATAAATAAAATGTTTGTTTGTACCTGAACATTTCCGTATTTAGGTACAAAAATATTATATTCGATAACTGGACGATGCAAACAATGTTTGTTTGTACCTGAACAATTCCTTTTTAAGATGCAAACATGCAATGTTCGGGTAACTGCTTCATGCAAACAATGTTTGTTTGTACCTCAACATTTTGTTTTTATGTGCAAAAATGTAATTTTCTGGCTGCTGCTTGATACAAACAATGTTTGTTTGTACCTGAACATTTCCTTATTTAGGTGCAAAAATCTTATATTTGGATAACTGCATAAAGCAAACAATGTTTGGTTGTACCTGAATAGTTAATTTTTAGGTGCAAACATATAATGTTTGCGTAACTGCTTAATGCGAACAATAATTGCTCACTCCCAAACATTACGTTATTGCACATTAAGAGAGAGAGAGAGATAAATTTACAAAACATATCTGCAAAAAAAGAGTGAGAGCAGATATTTCTGCAAAGTTCCATGTGCTCTCAATATGTTGCAAACAATAATATATTGCCAGCAGAGTTTGTTTGGGTAAGCGTTATAAATTTTCTGCGTGTAGAGAAACCAATGTTTCCCTTGAAGGCCAATGTTTTCTCTTCCAATGTTGTGATTTAGCTCTGCTGTTCCATAAACATATGAAACAAGGATATTTGGTAAAGTCGCTTTGTTGACCTAAGAGGAAATTGACTATCTTTAGATCAACACAAATTACCCACTTATGTTCATCGTACTTTATCTTATTCAGGACCAATGCAATTAAAGAGTATTCTTCTTTTACTTTCGTTGAATGTGCGATCGGCAAGGGGCCAAATTTATTTTAATTATGCAAAAGGACACACTTCAAGCTGCGTTTTGATGAGTCGATAAATAAACGCCATTCGTTTGAATCATATCTTTGTAAGCCCATGGCAGTCATCAAACCAGAATTATCTGTGCAGTACACAAAATCACCCTCTTCAGCGAAATAATGAAGTAATCCTTCTTCACGAGTACGGTAATACGAAACTTTAGTTTCTTTAGTTATCAGAGCTGTTTCTTTCATCCGGGACGCAAGTAATTCAGAAGATTTTTTCGACAACCCAAGGTCTCTAATTACATCATTAAGCTGGTCTTGATTCTATGGTCTCGGCGAGAAATGTTTGTGTGGGATGAACTCGTCATTTGCAGATGTAGAAGATGATAGTGCTGGATCTGAACTATCTGATTGGTAACACATACTTGTGGTTGAGAGTCCTGGTGAAGATGAAAGCACTTGACTGCAGCTTGCACCCCGATCTTTTGCATTTGCAATTTCTTCCGAATGAAGAACTGCAGGTGTAAACCCATCAGCAGACCTCGTGGGGTAAGACTATCGATATGTTTTCCGAAGCCGCTTTTTGTACTTAAACAAAAATAACAATCGGATTCGTGGCTTGCTGTTTCTCTCCATAGCATAGGCTTCGAAATTTCCAAGTGTCGTCTGTAAAATGAAAAAAAAATTTGAATAAGGAATATGAAGAATTCAAAATTTAGATAAGAAATACTGTTAGTATAAAATATTCCAAATCTATTAACCTATACTTACTTACGTTAGAAGATAAGTTAAATCGACATGACACGCATATAGTACTCGGTTTAAATGCTGGTTTAAATTGTGCGGATTTGTATTATAGCAATCTTTATATTTTTTTTTTACGACATCTGAGAAAATTTGTTTATTTTTCAAGGTGGTGTATTTACCGCACACGTAACAAAATAAATTCGGGTCGTTTTTGCACGAAAACTTTCTGAATTTGTTGCTCATTTTTGGGTAAATCAGACTTTTCACTATTTTGTACACTTGTTGAATGATTAAGAAAGGATACTTGAACTATTATATATACTGCTTGTGGGTGTGATTGTCAAGTGTGTTTTGTTTGATTCTTGTTGCAGTAAACAGGTAGAACAAGTGTCTTTTGTGTGGGGTTTTTTACAAAACTCGTTTTTGTGAGGGGTTGTCATAAGATCACAGGTGTTGAATACAAATGTGTTACGATTCACAGAATTTACAATCGCATTTTGTGATTTTTTTTCATTCTGAGAATCATTAAAAAAAATTTCTATATTTTGGACAAAATGACCTTTACCTAATTGTGAATAAACTCAAAATATGTCCATTGATTTTCTAAGAAAATACCACTTTTCATTAATAACAAATTGGACTTTATCATAAATGTGCAAAGCCCTGCACTTTTTGCCGCTTACGATTTTAAAAAAAAGTCAAAATTTTGGCTGAAAAAATTATTTTTCACCGCAACTTTTAAAATAACTCCGAAACTCTTGTGCTGGCTTACAAATAATTTTTATTAAACTTAAAGGTATTTTAGTAACCAATATTTTGATATGCTCCCTAAAACAAAGAGACTAGTCGTTCTTAAGTTATGTCAAAATCAGTCGAACACTCTTTTCGAAAACCGACAATTTCAGTAAAAAAATTATTAAAAAAAATCTATCCATAGAATTTAAGATTTGTAACATGGATCTCGTAATACATCAGAAAATAATAGTGGTTTTAAATGGTATCAAAATTTTTTTGATTTTGTTCCCTTGTGTTATTTGTCGCAGAAAAAAACCGGCAGCAAACTGATGTCAAACAAAAAATAATATGCAACACAAAATCGCCGATTAAAATTGCAGCAAGCTGTGTGGCATTGAACTGGTCGCAAACGTGTTGCCAACTTGTTGTGCTCGTGCTGCTTCATATGAAGGCTTCGGTATAATTGCATTGGTTAGTAACTTTTGTTGCAGTTGCATTACTTGAATTGCTCCATGTACGTTTTTATCAAGATGTCGCGAGTTGCTTCTGTAAGATGCAATTAATGTTCCAGATAAAGGGTATGATGAATCTCCTGCTATTCATTGCTACGAAGAAAAATACTGCTTGTTCTGTTTAAAAAGCGAGCTATTTTCATATATTTGAGCATCATCCAGATTCCAGGACGACCACAAACGACATGACGAATTTTAAGATTGTGGCCGCAATCCTCGTGTTTTTGTTGAATATATCGTCGTTCGCAAGTTATTGTATTCTCTATCAAAAAATTAAAAAAATAAGATAAGACTGATTTTAAGGCAAACTTTTCGAGATCTGTGCAATCAGTTAGCTCTTATCTTTATAGTTTTCGAGATATGAGACATGTAATGACCATTAAAACTTATTGAAAATATACAAAAAAAATATATATAACACTTTCTTATTTGTCTAAACTGTTTTACAAATACTATGGTTTCTGTAAGCATAAAAGTTGGTCACTTTGTAGTTACCTAATCTACATTAACTCGATCATATATAGCATGAATTTGCCTTATATATATTTCGCTCGTAAGCTGACATACAAAAGCAAACCGGTTGACTCGGTCCGTTATTTTAGCTAAAATCTCCTGACTAAGCTTTTCTGAGATGCGACGAGTTCATTCGAAAAAGCAAAGTGCAGCATTAAAAGTCAAGCTTTAGTGTGCTAAAAGTTTAAAAAAAGTAAAGTTTTATTAAATTGGTCATGGTTAAATTTGGTTAATTGAATTTGGACTCATCCAAGTAGGTCATAACTGCCAAGCCAACGACAGCCAAGAGTGGGTCTAAAAGTGTCAAAGGAATCTTGTGCAGCAAGCGTATTAAGGGCATTTTGATTCCATAGCTGATTTAATAATAAACATAAATATAATCTACATGCGTTTTGCAAGGATTGAGGCTAAAGCGAGTTTTCTGTTCCTGAATCGTTCTTAAGGTGATACAGCTCCTCATGGTGCTGTTTTAAATTCTTTAATAAGAAGTCGATTTGATTCTACTAATAAGAATAGTTTTATTTTGAGATTTTGATAAGATTTAGTACTTAAAATTTACGTAAATAAAAAATTTTATCTATATTTCACACCCTTAGGTGTGAAACTTAAAATTACAACTTAAAAATTGTGTAGTTTCAACGGACTTATTTCATCTTCACACGAGCACAGCTCCGTAATGGATAGATTGGGTGGGTTCGTTGATACACCGTTAGAAAGGACAATTTATTGCCTTAAAATAAGTTTTCCATGAGTTCGTTTTTCTGCTAGAAACAGTAGTATGAATCAAAGTCATGAAAGAACAATTAACCTCGTAACTCCTAAGGGTGTGAAAATAGACCCTCCCCCCCAAACGATTTTTTGCTAAACTTGACCTCCTCTTTCACCTCCGTAAACATTCGCACTCTCGCACGGGACACCCTGTATTAATTAAGAAAAAAAAAGAAAGGAAAAACGACGAAGCATAGTTTAAACAAATCAAAATTTTAAATAAATATTAGCCTACAATACTACATTCTTTTTTTTTCATCTTCCTTCAATTTATAACTAAATTTGTTATTATACTTAGAACTTGCAATAAAAAAGTGAAAAAGTTTACTTATTATACTTTTTGTTTCGCTCTAGCAAAAATATATCTTTGTTTTTAATAATTACTTTGTTAACGTTAGTTTAAGTAACCAACAACAAATACCACAAACATCACTTTCTTATCGAATCGCTGGGCCTATCATCGAAAGAGAACAAGTAAGTTGTGATTGTTTTTTTTTACATTTTCCCTTTTACATATCTACTTATATTTAAATCAATGAATTACTAACATTTCAGTTTGAATATAATTTATAAAATTTAATAGGCTTATTACGGTTCACAGCAATAAACTGCTGTGTCTTCTTACGAGTAGACACAACAGTCAAGAAGACACAACAGTTTCGAGCTATTATGGTTCACAACAATACGTTGTTGTCACGTTTGATTGTGGAACATATGTAGAATTCGTTGCTTGACTGGTCCAGGGTTGTTTCGGAGAAAAGTAAAAACGTACTCTTTAAAAAGTATTTTTTAAATAGCAAAAAGTACTATCTTGATAAGAATTTTTTGCGATATGAAAAGGAAATATTGTGGGAACATATTTAAACCCGTTAATTTCAACTGGCGTTAAAAAATAGGATTAAATCTAGTATAATGAAATAGCTGGATTTTAAAATGTTTTTAAGTACAAGGAAGCATTATTTAATAATAGTATACTGGTTTTGAAAAAAATCCCGCTTCCCCTCCTTCTGGCTGGAACACGGACCCTTTTTATAGTAGCAACCAGAGAACTGCACAAGCCTTTTTGAAGTCTATATCAAGTATTTGCTTGAAATACAAGTTCAAGCTAGCTTGAGCTTGATAATTTTGAATCAAGTATAGCTTGTAATTGAATATAAATAAGCCCACTACAGATTGCGACTTGCAAGTATGCTAGCTTACAAAACGAACGGTACGAAGTTTCAAGTAAAGGACATATTAAAAGACATATTAGTAGGTGGCAACCCTATTATTTCAAAATTTTATAATTTTGAAATTTTATAATTTTGAAATTATATAATTTTGAAATTCTGACAACGGATTCGGATTCAGCGACCCATTTTTAGTCTACCATAAAAATACAAAAAATTAAGGTGGCAACACTATCCACCATCTTGAATTTAAAATTTTGTCTTTAGATTCGAAATCAGCGAACCTTTAACACTAATAAATGACGTTTAAACTCTTAAAAAGACATATTATTAGGTGGCAACCCTATTATTTCAAAATTTTATAAATACGAAATTCTGACAACGGATTCGGATTCAGCGACCCATTTTTGGTGTACCATTTTTTTACCAGCCCCGAATTCATTAAATTACAAAAAATTAAGGTGGTAACCCTATCCACCATCTTGAATTTTAAAACTCTGACTTTAGATTCGAAATCAGCGACGAAAAATACATTTTATTAGGTGGCAATACTGTGGTAAAAATTTAGGTGCCAACCCTAACCTCCATCTTAAAATTTAAAACTGTGACATTTTATTCGAAATCAAATCCGTTGTCAGAATTTCAAAATTACAAGAATTCGCAAAAATAAAAAAATCTATGTTGCAACTCTATCCGCCATCTTTAATTTTAAAGTTTGACATAATTTTTGAAATCATTTACCCCCACAACTTCCAACCACGTACTTCATAAAATCCTTAAAAGTCCTATTACCCTAAAGCTCTCTCTAAACAAGCTCATTGAAATTTTTTTATACTTGCTTCAATTGGATACTTGCCTTCAATTTCAAGCTTTTCAAGCTTTTTGCCGAAGGCATCAAGCTTTCCTTTACTTGAAACTTCGTGCCGTTCGCTTGTAAGATAGCAGACTAGCAAGTCGCAAGCTGTCGTGGGCTTATTTAAATTCAATTACAAGCTATACTTGATTCAAAATTATCAAGCTCAAGCTAGCTTGAACTTGTATTTCAAGCAAGTACTTGAAATAAACTTCAAGTAGGCTTGTGCAGTTCTCTGATGCCAGTAGCATAACTATAATTTAAGAATAATGGCAAATTTAAAATACATCTTGTTTTTCTTAACTAATAAAATAAAATAGCACTTCTTTTTATCATAAATATTCCAAAATAATTAAAAGGTAGCATCGCAGAAATTTTCTTACTCTCAAAATAAAAACGTAATCTAATTAGTACGTTTCGATGTAACTGTGAACTGATCACTGTCAAAATAAAAAAGTAAACAAACAAACAATTTCGAATTCTAAATTCAATATTATTCTGTTCACAAGGAGACGTATTATCAATTTTCTGTGAAATTTTCATAATTAATAAAGAAAAACGCAATTTTAAATAAAATTTTCATTTTTAATCTATTTCGTTTCTTCAACACTACACCAAATAAGCTGTCTTCAAAATTTGGCAGATAACAAGACATAAAGCACAACTGCTGTGTTGCGTAGTAAGTGTATTGAAGACACAGCATTGTGGACAGACAACAGTGGAATGTATTCAGTTGCTTTGTTGTCTACCGTAATAGAAATTTACACATTGAAGACAGCAATTATTGTTGTGTTGTGAACCGTAATAGGGCTATAAGAAATACGGCATAGATAAGAATTTAAAAGATTCAATTAGTTTAAAGAAAAAAACTAACTAATAAGACTACATTTATTAGATAAACACAAACAAAAACAACAACAACATGAATTAATGAGAGTATTAATTCGCTCACCTACTTTTACTTTGTTTTTATATTACAAGAACTTTAAGGTACTATTAAGCGTGTAAGAAATTAAAAATCAATATTTTTTCGTTATGTATGGTTCTTTAAGTACTTAAAATTTTAGAAAATTTTAGAAAAAATATCAACGAGAAAAAAAGTTATAACATATATTATATTCGTATTCCGCGTGATATTCAAGACCCTTTAAATCTTTAATCGCGTTTTTCTCGAAACAAGGTTTTTTCGAATCGACTTCTAAGATATCTGGAGTTCTACTCGATTTGATTTCGATGAATCTTAATTCATTCTGATCCTTGTAGACTCTGTTAAGCACTAGACCTATAAAAATCCAAAACACTTTTATATTTTTTTTTTGTATGGCTGAAAGTTTCGGCAAAAAAAGGGGGGTTTTTTGTACATTTTTCAACACATGACTTTTTTTTATTCTGTTTTTTTTTTTTTTTTTTTGTTTGCGTAGACTGAGTGCTCAACTACAACCTTTAACTCAGGAATGCACTTTGATTTTTTACTTTCAGACGCTTTGTAAAAGCAAGAGACGAGAAGCCAATTACAACAATTTTTTAAACATGCTAACTTTAACGCCCCTATGAATAATTCTTCATAATGTAAAAAATTTGAATCATTAAAATTAATAATACTAGGTAAAAAAAATTAATAAAAAAGGTATTATTTTTATAGCTACACACTGTAATAGTACCTTAAACAATGTTTCATTCCATTTTGTTCCTACGCGAATAGATTTTTGGGCTCTATTCTTTCTTATTTTTCTTATATTGATTTTTTTTAGCTAATAAGAATGGCATACATAGTAGATTTTAAGTTTAGTTGACAAATCTAATCGAAACCGAAAACATGTCAATACAGATTTTATGGTTGTTTTGGCTAAATTAATGTTAAGGCTAGCTGTCATTTATTATTATGTTGTATGAAACAACAGAATTTAATAATGTCAAGAAAAAAAAATGAATAAAATGTAAATATTTATAGTCTTGCGATGAAGATGAACATATCAGTTTAGATTTTTTTGAAGTGATTTGGGAGAGAAGGTGGGTCTCTCGAACTGTGGTTGGGCAGGGGCTATGATCCAAGGTAATTTTATCATCATTTGCCTCACTCAGAAGTAATATTTTACCTTCACTTTACCATTAGACTTTTTTTTTGTTATTGTTTTGTTTCTCTTTTATATGAGGTTGTTTTACCAGTTTTAGGTTTTCTGGCGTTTTCTAAGTAATGTACCTTTTTCTGCAGCTAATGCATTTTGGTTCTTATGAGGATTTGGTTTGTTTAGCTGTTTTTGGGTTTTTTTTACACCTGTGCATAAATTCTTTTATAACAAAATGATAATGGGACAAAAAGTAAGTGTAGAGCACGAACTCCGACATAGCCGACGAGTCTAGATCAGGAACCACTAGCATGCACAACCGCTCAATGCAACATTTGGTCCAAACATTTCCATCTTGCTTTAGCACTTTAGTATAAAACACTTTAGTGACAAGCTTCGTAACCTATTGTGTTTGGGTAAATATTATTTAATTGGTAAATAATAATATAAATAAAATTCTATAATAAAGTTTTGACTTTCGTTGCAAATATCACCGCTGTTCTTAAATACATTTAAATTTTTTGTTTAAAAATTGATAAAAGTATTTAAGAAAAATAGTTTGAACTTAACCGTTAGGTCAGTGTATATATTTTTGCCTCTTTTTCAAAAAAGGTCTAAAGTATTTTGAAAAAACTTTTTACACAAAAGTTGTTTTTATTTTTACAATGATTTTTACAATGTTAAAACTGCATTACGGACTACCTTTTTATGACATCACATTCATTTGAAAATTCTTCCAGTTTTATATAAAAATTGTTTAACTGTTTTTCTCATCAAAACAACCCTATTATTTTTTTTCGGCGAAATTTATTTCTTCCCATTATTTTTTTCTGCGAAATTTATTTCTTCCAAAATGTTGTTTTTAAATTTTCTAAAAAATAGTCAAAACTCAAACATAATTTATTTATTAAAGTTATGGCTACAAATCTATATTTTCATACCATTGACTACCTATAGTAATAAAACTATGTAGTTTTTGTATTAAAATTCGTGTTCATTTATAATTTCATTTTCATTAAACTGGCAGCTGAAGATTTTTCATGTGTATTCAGTAAAACAAAAAGAAGTTGATTTTCAAAATGTCGCTCTTGCAAGTATTAAATCGTTGCAATATGAAAAAATAAGCAATTTACAATATCCTATAAAACAAAAAGAAAATATGAAAGTTAATATTTAAAAAAGTTCGAAAATGAGGTTGTTTTAGCTCCAAACAATTTATTTGAAGAACATCTTTAGAATTCAGATCCTAAAAAGACATCACCGTTGAAAATTAATGACGTGAAAAGTTAATATAACTTTTTATCGCTATTATTATTTTTGTAGTTTCGACTGTAGTTAAAAAAAAATAAGTTGGTCCTTCTTAATAGCATATATATCCAGAACCAACTACAATAATCAAACAAATAGTATGTTAAATACTACTAGATTTGCTAGTGAAACTCCCTACAAAAAGTGCCTAGATTATTTTTGATTCAACGTTTAGTTTCGGAGAAATAAATTAAAGTTTTGAGGAATTTTTTACGTTTTTCAGAAAAATTTACACAAAAATATAAAACTAAATTAATTGCAAATTTTGATATGAAATCAAAAAATTTTGTCACTTTTGATATTTTTTACTTAAACCCTGTAACTTTCCGAAAAAATAAGATATTGTTAAAGAAAATCTATTTAGAAAAGGAAAAGTTGTGTTTAATTGAACGAAAGCACCCAAATTGAGTGGTTGTCTATTTATGCATTTCGTCTTATTTTATTGTCATATGCATAAATAACAAATAAAGTTTGTTGTAATATAATGTTGTTTGATTTTTAATTGGTCTTTTTCTTTTCGTCATTTACATTGTATTTTAGATTGTATATGTATTTTTTATTGTTCTTTTAATAATTTACATTGTTTTTTGCAGTGAATCTTACTGACTTCACTGATTCGAAAGATTTCCGATTGCTTTCACTCGTTGAATCGGGACAAGTAGGATATGGCGCATCATCGGAATGAGTAACTACCTTGGTTTAATTTTTCTAAGTAGAGTAGCTATGACAGTTCTAATCCAAAAACGCGTGTATTTCCTTATGGGCCTCCAAATTCACAAAATTGTGGCAAACTGCGCAGTCGGCGTCGCGGTTGATCGTCAAGTTGGCCGATAGTAGGGTAGCTGAAGCGTGTTGTTGTTATAAATTGGAGATAAGCATGCAAGATGGGCGGATGGATGGACGGACGGATAGCTAGATGGGCTATGATTGGTCAAGCTGGCTGAAGTAGGATGGCTGAAGCGTGCTGTTGTTGAAAATTGGAGATAAGCATGCAAGATGGGTGGATGGACGGACGAACGGATAGCTAGATGGGGCTATAATTGGTCAAGCTGGCTGAAGTATTAAGGTGATAAGCCGAAGCTTCATAGCAAGCATAATGTTTATGTATTTAAGTCGCTACAAAACCTTAAGTTAAAGATGATAAGCCCCAGCTTCATAGTAAACGTAATAAGCGGACCCAAAACCGAAAGTTTAAGATAAGGGAGCAGTGTAGTTGTTAAGCATTGTAATAAATTTAATATGAGTTGGCTGACTAATGTAAAAACAAAGTATGAAAGCAACAAAGGCGGCTGTGACGGCGGCTGGGGTTTATGATAAATTAAGTTAGCGATTGAAAGCGTCATCGTAACCATGACCATACTCAACTATGCTGATATAAATAAAACAAAACGAGTTGATTTATATATGAATCATTATTGTTCCTTTATTGATTTATTATATATAAAGTTTGATAATCACATGCATAAAAAGTAATAATTACATGCATAAAAAGTAATAATTGCATGCATAAAAAGTAATTGATTTAACCATTCAGCTTCGAGTATAATTTTGCTCTATCTTTTTCTGTTTCTACATCTTTTTACTCCTTTACCAATTTTATTTTAGCATCTTTTTGCTCCTTTGCCGATTTTGCTAACTTTTGATCATCCTTCTTCTTCTTACACTTCTCCTCTAAGTGCGAGTTGCTACCGCAGTAGTAGCAATAAATTAATTTACGATACCCTCTCAATCTATTCATTTTATTTTATTTTGTTGATGGCTTTATTCAAAATACCTTCTACAATAAAGATCAGATGATGACTGGTTACCTTTTTATAATTCACACAAATTTAAATAATTCTTCTGATTTCGCCGGTTAGAGGTGAGTATTCAATTAAACGATCATGGATTACTAGACAATAGGCTGATGTTTTATCTGGAATCGGTTTGTTTGCTTCGGTATCAAATTCAATTCATATATCAATAGGTCCAGTTTTAACTGCTTCATTTTGGTCTGTTACATCAACAATAATTAGCGGAGCAATAGCGTTGAATCCAACGACATCTAGCAATGGTTGAGGTACTCGCATATAATAACTTTGTTGAAATTTCACATACATATCATATAGAACAGCATACTGCCCCATTTCAAAGCGGCTATTCAAATCATCATAGGGATATGAATCAGAGTTTAGATATACTTTTAAATTAGCGATATTGCAATGATTGAATGTATTTCCTTCCTCTTTACCTTTTTCCTTTTGTAGACCGATGATAAGAAATCTTGGTTTTTCATTTTGCGGAGCTAGTTTTACATTCCATAAAACCTTTGTACTTTTTGGAAGCATTGGATTTATATGACAGTCCCAACTTCGAAATAGCATTAAAATAGAGTTTTTGCTGTTTATTATGTTGTACATTTCCAATTTTGCAAAGTCCGATAATTGTATGTGGGGCATTTTCCATGTTATATCCAATATTGTAAATTTTAATTGATCTGCGGCATTAGTAGGATGAAATGATCTCTCATTAGATGAAGAACGTTGAAGGACAAGTTCATGCTTCGAATTTAATATTATTTTAGTATAATCTTCGGCAAAACCCATCAACATTTTCAGAGGTACACAGCAACTGAAAAGGGTTTTTTTCCAATGAAAAATTATCTTCCAAGCACCAACCAGCGTTTTTTAATGCATTGCTTTCAGCTGTATTCAAGGATGTAAAATTTTTCATGGTGGATGAAATTCCAAGATTGCGTGTACGATCAACTTCAAAACCATTAATTTCATATCGAATTTCGTCAAACAAATATGAAACAAAGTTATTTTTAAATTTCACACCTGTTGTTGCTTCATCTTTTCCTCCTTCATGTTTTACTATAAAGCCATGAACGTAAATCATACTCTCAATTGGTAAGACGAAGAGGTCCTGATTTTGAAATGGTATACGAATCTCATCATTATTACTAAAAGATTTCAAATATGGCAAGTAACTATGGTATTCCTTTTTTATAATGCTCTCATCATATATTGGCTTTTGAAGGACATTTAATATCTCATTCATGCTTGAAGATTAAGTCTCAAGGATTTTAAATATTCTATATTAGCTGCAGTCAACAGCTTCTTTTTTGTAAGACCCGGGTTGAGTGTTGATGAAGGAGTAACTGGAAATTCTTTTTGAATTACGTTTTTATTGTGCTTAGTGTAAATAATCATTTTTATTCTGGCTTAAAGTGAAGTCTTACGGAATTTTTTCTCCTTTATAATTTATAAGGTCTCTGTCTTGATTTAAGACTTTTATCGTTATGTTGTTTATTTGTTGACAGTTGACTGGTAAGTAAATGACGTACGTTTCGAGGTTTCTCATTTATTTTATATCCTGGTGAGACATTGAGAGGAAATTCGTGAATAGTATGAACTGATGTGTTGTTAATATATGATCCGGTGGTCAAGTTGCATTCAATTCGTATTTATATTTGTAATATTTAAAGGTAAATCAGATTCAAACTTTTTCTAGTTTTATCTGACTGACCTATATGTATATATTCCGTTTTTTCTACCTCTTGTAACGGATCTATAGGAACCATTTCTATAAATTCCTCATACGCCAACTCAGTTACTATCAACTTTCTTATACTGAATCCCAGCACCTGTCCTATACTGTTTGGTTTTGAAAAATCTATGTCCACGGAGGATACAATTTCAATTTTAAGAGTGCTGTTGTTTGATTTAATTTCCAGGAAAATTTAATCATCAAGGTCTCTTACGGCTGATTTCAAGAAAAACCCAATATCCTCAAATTCATATGAACCAACTAGTATTGTAATAGTATGCGGCCCGATATGAAATAAATTGTTGTGGACATCTACATTTGGTATAGAATTAAATTTTACAAAGTCTACAAGTCCGCAAACATATTTTGTTGCCAATTCAATTGGTGGAAAATATTTTCCAATAAGAGTTGACGTGGTTCCGCTTAAAGAGTTTGTTATAGACATTATGAGTGGTCGTAATGAACATCTATAAATATTTTTCTCCGATTTAGTATTAAATAACGACTAAAATAGTTTACAATTTTCTTTATTCATATTCAAATTAAATTTTGCTCAAAATTTTCTTCTGATATGTACAGCTTGATTTTTCAAATTATATATTATTTTTATTAAATATTGCACAGTATCAGTATCAGTATCAATAACTGTAGCAGTATCAGTATCAGTAGCTGTAGCAGAATCAGATCAGTAGCTTATGTGTTCTTTATTTTTTTAGCATGCCTACAGCAAAAGATGGTTGATTCTGTGAAGATTCAGATGTATTCGAAGTTCAACATGAATTTACAAAATTTGTCTAGAATATGTACAATATAATCAAATGTAGAAATTGTAATTTTAAATAATATATTAAAAAAATAAAGAACACATAAGCTACTGATACTGATTCTGCTACAGCTACTGATATTGATATTGAGACTGATACTGCTACAGCTATTGATATTGATACTGATACTGTGCAATATTTAATAAAAATAATATATAATTTGAAAAATCAAGCTGTACATATCAAAAGAAAAATAAAAAACACTGAAAATAAAAATGAAAAATTTGCTGCAAGTAAAATAAAAAGTCTGAAAATAGACAAATGAAAATTTAAAACTGAAAATAAACAAATGAAAATTTAAAACTGAAAATAAACAAAATAAAAATAATCTAAAATGAATAGAAAGAATCGATATTTACTTTCTTCTACACGTTTTTCTTATAAAGAAATAGAAGAAATTTTTTTATTTTATTTTAATTTTTTATTTATGTATGTTTTAACTAAAATTATTATAAAATTTGAAATTTATGGGAATTTCAGTCTCGCCATCCTAATTCGTAGATAGGAGCGGGAGGACGAAGAGTGTAGTATTCTTCACCAACTCTCCGTTCAACTTTTATCACCTCAAGGCAACACTTTTTAATTTGCTGAGGTGTGTTGTATCCCCGCAGTTTTTCACACTCTGCGATAAGACCTTTGTACAGGTCCTTCCTCCCAGCAATTTGAAACTTAACGTTTCGGATGAAATTCCAGATGATCGTGTTGGTGAAACTAGATCATCATCTACAAACTCGTACGACTTGTACGATCTAGGAGCTGAAAATAAAAAAAGAATAAAAATAAGTATAAAATTAACAAAAAAAAAAAATAAAAAATAATACCTCTTAAATTTTGATGGACATTGATTAGTCCTGTTTTTTTTCTGTGGAGTCTTCTCATCCACTCCTCTCTTATACTTCTGCGCTCATTTGCACGGATTTGCAGATACTCCCTTTGTGCTATTTTGATTTTTTAAATAAAGCATCTTGTAAGTACGTTGTTTCGTGGGAAAAAGAACAAATAATTCTTAAAACTTTCAGTTTTGGGTCCGCTTATTACGCTAACTATGGGGCTTATCAGCTTTAACTTGAAATTTGTAGCGACTTAAATTCATACACATATTAAACAAGCATGGGAAAAATAAAAAATATTTTACTTCTTCACTGTTTCCTTGTGTTAAACTTGCAGTTTTGGGTCCGCTTATTACTCATTGTATGAAGCTGAAGGCTTATCACCTTTAACTTGAAGGTTTTGAAGCGAACTTAAATATATAAACATTATGCTTGCTATGAAGCTTGGGATAAAAAATATTTTACTTCTTCACTGTTTCCTTATCTTAAACCTGCGGTTTTGGGTCCGCTTATTACACATACTATGAAGCTGCAGGTTTATCACCTTAAACTTAAAGTTTTGTAGCGACTTAAATACATAAACATTATGCTTGCTATGAAGCTTCGGCTTATCACCTTAATACTTCAGCCAGCTTGACCAATTATAGCCCCATCTAGCTATCCGTCCGTCCGTCCATCCACCCATCTGGCATGCTTATCTCCAATTTTCAACAACAACACGCTTCAGCTACCCTACTATCGGCCTACTTGACGATCAACCGACGCCGACTGCGCAGTTTGCCACAATTTTGTGAATTTGGAGGCCCATAAGGAAATACACGCGTTTTTGGATTAGAACTGTCATAGCTACTCTACTTTACTATGCAAACTAATGTGTTCCATTTCGTTTTGACAATATCGGCGGATGCATTCTCAGTCATGAGCCTACCTGGTTTTATTGTACCAAGAAAATGAATGTATTCAGTTTCGGCGGTCGCGCTCTAAGTCGCGCTCTAAGTCGTTTTATTGTAGCATGTTTGCTTGTATCTTCTGTGTTCTTTCTCAGAACACATGATTTGACACTTATGCCTTATGAACAATAAAAATTTTAGAAATATTTATTTTACTTACGACAACCCTTGCTTGTTATGTATTTATATGACAATAAAATAAGGCGAAATGCATAAAAAGACAACACTCCATTTGGGTGCTGTACCAGTGCGCACCGAATTGAGCAATTAACTGTACTCAAACTTATTGATTGCACTGTAATATTGAACTATGTATATTGTTATTCACCACGCACAATGACCCGGAGTTATATATTTATTTTACATTACGCACGTTAATATTCTGTTTCTTTCACTCACGCACTTTTATTGTTATTGTATTAGTTATATTTATTTGCATTACGCACTTACACATTAAGTTAATATTTACTTTTCACTCACGCACTTTTAAGTTATTATATTCTTGAACACTATGCATTAATATTATGCACATTTTTGTATGTGATTTAGAAACTTAAAAATACCGTTAATTAGCTTTATAAACACTGACTTTTCGAAATAAGGATCATTAATTTAACAAGCTTCAGCTGACCTAATTTTTCAAAAAATTAAAAGCATTCTTATGCCGGCTGACACGAACTAAAAAAAAATAAATATTTAGAGCCAGTGGCGTTATTAAGCGCCGGCAAAATTATCGAGGCATGTCCTTTTAAATTAAAAAAAAATAACGAAACAAATCACAGTGCTTTCGTTCATTTAAACACAACTTTTCCATTTCTCAGTAGATTTTCTTCAGCAATATCTTATTATTTCGGAAAAGTACAAGCTTTAAGCAAAAAATAAAATAAAACTAACAAAATATATTGATTTCGAAAAAGAATGATATTTTAAAAAGCACTGACCCATTTTACATTAGAAATGGATAGTGAAATTCAGTGTACATTCTGACTGTTAACTAGTGTAATTTGCTTAAAAGGCACAACTTTTTGTCTTTGGTTTTTTTTTCAAGAAGCTTGCTCAAACTAAAATTGTTCTAAACGGTTGTTCTAAATCAACCATGAACTTCGTGGAATCGAAGTCAAATTAATTTCATAAATGTTTTTCGTATTTTATAGTCAAAACTTACCTTGTTTACATAAATTATCAAGTATTGCTTTAAGTGAACTTATAAAAACCTAATTATAATAATAAGTTAAAAATGAAGTCAATATATATATGAAATAAAATTTTTGTTGAGTGAAAGCACATTTATTTATATTTCTCACAATACTTTTTACATTTCGTTCTATATGCTATAAACCTAGAAGAGTTTAGTTAAAAAGTGCATAGAGAACAAAGCATTTTTTAAAACGTTTCTTACTTTACAGATTGATTCTGTCGCGGTAACGCTAATCTTATTACCGAAGAAATTCACCTATGGTAAATTTTACACCCTTTTGGTATTCTGCAACCAAGTGTTACCGATGAATATTGTTACCATCTCTGTAGGTGGTAACAAGCAAAACAGCTGGCATTTGTATAGCTTGCAGCTGCTCTGAGTGGCTGCGAACAAAATTAACATAAAACTGCAGCTGTGCTGGCGTAGTTCGTTCTTATTTCCTGCTAAGAAAAGCAAATATTATTTTAAAGTTAGCAAACTTCAATTAATTCTTTGCACTTACTTCTCTTTTTTACTTTTTTTTTTGTTTCACCACACTCTCACACAGAACCGCGAGTGCTTTATTTCAATGACGCGAGCTTACGACGTTTGACAGCGTTACCGAGTGCACAGAATACCGATTGCTAAGGCCGGTAACGAATTTCGGTAACAAGATAACTATTACCGGTAACGCACAGAATCGATCTGTAACAAGACGTTTCCAAAGACGCACATTTTTTGACCGAAAAAACCACAAACTCTAGAACATTCCTTGGTGAGAAGGTCGCAACAACATTTTCGGTTCAGTATTTTGTAATTAACAACTAAACTTTAACATTGATAAAGAACGCTTTGAAGATTCGTTTTGTTATTAACGATATTTGGTTGGAAATTGGTTCCACTATCTTTCATTGCCGGAAAAGTACTACTACTAGTTGCAACTCGATAGTAAATTGCTTGCAAAAATTCGCTTTTGTTAAACTCCTCATCGGTTTTTATTAAATCAGCTAACATCGCGAACTGCTCTCTACCAACTCTTAACATACGCCGGAATCTATCCTCATCTATCCTTGTTTAAATATTATTTCGCCTAAGTTCTGAACTAAGTATTGAGTTAGAAAGACTCTCGACGACACTCCATCACAACAGACAAATTTTCTGTCAATTTATCTAAAACTGCCTCCTCTGCGTCATCACTACTTTCCATTTCAAAAAATATTTTTGACTAAAATTTTGCACTAATTATTTCATACTTTTGTTAAGTATAATTTATTTTATATTAACTCGAAACACCCTGACGTTGCCATATGGCAACGCAAACACAAACACTTAAAATGTGCTTATTTTGGCTTAAACCAATTTTGTATTTGCGTTAACAGGTCATACTGAAAATTTAAAAAAAATGTACTCAGGGTTGTGGCACAATAAAAGTGCCTTCAAGTTTTTTTTCGACATAATACTTATTTAAGCAAAATTTATAAGCAATATAAAATAGTTTTGTTTTTCATCAATCAGCTGAGAATTTTATGTTTTGCAACAAGTATTGCAATGTAAACCGTATTGATTATTGCAGAATTTTGCAATCTCAAATACACAAGATTATACACTGCGGCCTGATATGTGTATAAACTCATAAGACTTAGCCATTGTACGAAACTTAATTTTGTCATTTTATCGTTTTTTATGCATAATCTGTTTATACTTTCTCATCTCATCATTTTCTTACCAAATATTTTTATACTTTTTATATACCTTCTCTTCTTATTTGCCTAAACATAACTCTTCGGTAGTTTTTTTTTTCTTTTCTCTGCTCTAGGTTTTCGTCTACTGGCGCTGATGATCATCAAAAAAAACTGATTCAAGTGCTGTGTAAACAACGCAGTGGCTTGAATATAGTTAATTTTAATGCAGTTTGAATATGGACATTTGCCCAGAAAAGTCAACAGTGACCAAAAAATTTCAACTAACTAAAAACGTGTTATTTTATGATATTATCTAAGATAAATATTTTAATTTTATTAATTTAAGCAATTTATGCATAAATTCATTTACCACTATTTCACAAATGTAGTTTTTCTTTTTAGTAAATGTTTAACAAATGTTTCGTAAGCTTTGAAAAAATAGTTGAGGTAAGGAAAGGGCAATATATTAAATTTGTTTTTTTAATAACTGATTTTCATAATTACTTGACTACCTAATTACTTAATAGCCCAATTAAACTACAAAGGAAGAATGTGTGACGTCCGACACGTAACGTCCGTACAAATAAAATTGCTAACTGTGACTTTAAAAATACGATATTTAAGATGATGTTGGCCTTGTTTTAAACTGATTTGATTTGCAAATTTTTTGTTCCTTTTGACTTTCGATGTGCGATCGACCATTTCGCAGAAATATTCTAAGTTCGAATGTTAGTTTAACAAGAACTTCCATTTTAAGTGATGTCCGAATACACGAAAAAATAACAAATTTTAGGTAAACTGCGGTAAGATGCAGGATGTTATAGTTATTATAAATAATACTTATGAAGAGCTTCTCAACCAGCTACGTCTTAATTAAAAAACTATTCATAAAATTTGCGAAATTTATGAAAAAATGTATGCATCCGAACGCTAGGATTTACCCATATGTCCAAATAATACTACAGTAGGTATATTTTTGAAGATTTTTTAGTATATGTATATCATTTGTATCTCTGAGACTTGGTTATGCAATCAGATAAGTGAAGAAACTTGTAATATCAAAAACTTTAATAGGAACTACCGGAACGCGGCGTAAGCAAAGAGGTGGATATGTTGCAGTTTACTATAAAATTATGCATCTTTCTACTTATGGCTTTATTTGGTAAAACGAACGCAGTCAGATTTTTTAAAGGAACATTTCACTGAGAGAGAGAGGGTTTGTGTTAATTCATATGGAAATGGAATTGCCAGACAAAAAACGCCAAGTGTTGTGATTGCGTGCATTTTACAAAATAAGGCCATTAAACTTTATTTAAACTTAAAATATTTAAAAACGCTCAAAAGTTTATAAGACAAACTAAGACGAAATCATAATTATTATTGCAGACAAAAGTTACAGTTGTAATATACCTACAAAGAAGAATACAAGGAAAGAAATTCAACAATAACTGGAAGGAAAGGTCGACATCTGAAATCCCATTTTGTATTTTTAGAGGAAATGCTTGTACATTTTATGATTGAAAAGAAATACATAACCTGATTAAATCAGATCGAAATAAAATTAAATTAAAAAATTACGATTATGCTATTATGATTTTTTTAACGATCCTTGATTAAAGATTTTTTCTAAATTTTTAAATTATAAATTATATAATAAGTTTATTTAATAAAAAACGTTATTATTTTTTATATTAAAAAAAAGTTCAAGATTTATTGAAACCCAAAACATTTAAAATATTAAATAATATTTCACTTTATTATAAACATTAAAATATGCACGTAAATAAGTTAAACAAAATAAACAACATGAATTTATCTTTTACAAAATGTAAAAAGAAAACAAAACTCCTTATTCAAATTAACAAGTTAGTAAAAAGTTTGAATCATATCATTATGATATTCCTTTATGACAATAAAGATTCCTTTTATAGTAAAAAAATTATAGTATGGTAATAAAACTATTGTTTTTTTAAAAATTTCATGAAAGTTGAAGAGCCTAGTAAACAGAATCTTTTAATATCACAACTAAAACAAACTAAAAAATAGACTTTCAAAGTGTCAAGAGAGATAAAAAAGAACAGGTTGATTTCAATATTAAAAAAATCGTTTACATTGCAGTTGCATTTATATTTATATTTTTGCTGAAAATACTTATATTTTTTTATGAATAAAATCCCGTAATTTATTAAAGTACGGGACTAGAAATTGGTTCGTGATCCCGAGATTGAAAGCCCTAGTATAATCCCAATAAATGTCCCTCTGTTGAGCCTTTGTTCTCTGCTTTAGCTAATTGTATTGTTGACTATGGTGATGTTAATATCAATCTTATCTAAAATAACCTTGGTAAACAACTTTTGTATGATAAGACATCCATCATCATGGATGGGGGGGGTATCAATGTATTTCGGATGACTGGATACCCTTAAGACCCGATTTATTTTTAAATACAACATAGTTGAATTATATAAAGTTACTCATCCGTTCGAACAATATAAATAAATCTTAAGGGGTCCTTTTTATTTGAACGGCTAAGAAAAACACTTTGTAATTATTTTTACTAAAAACATTTTTTAATGATGAAAAAAAACTTGTGTACATCAAAATACATATAATTAAGTATGTTTCGAGTTTTTTTTTTGTTTGGTCTTTTATCTGCTCTCTTAAGCTTTTCGCAATGTGGACATCATTTTTCGAATCCAAAAAGGTGGCAACGATTTCTCAGCTTTTACAACAGGTCACTGAAAATTTTTGTAGTTCATCTAAACGATAATACTTGAAACTATAAGATTACGTATAATCAGCCAACTAAACCTCATGGTGGGGTGCAATAGCGCCTTGTGAAATTACACCTTAAAGGCCTTATTTCACTTTGAGTTGAGAAATAAGGCCTTTATTTCAAAAAAGGCTTTATTGCACTTTCAATTGTGAAATAAGGCCTTAAAGGTGTATTTGCACTTTGAATTTTTTTTTTTAATGAAGCAATAATATTCTTTTTCTTTTTATATTTTATTGAAAAATTACAAAAAATTTAATATTAACAAAAATTAACATTATAATAATTCAACAAAAATTTTCATATCCAGAAAATTAATAGAATATTAATAATTAAAAAAAAAACCGAATTAAACGAAAGAAAATTAAACAAAAATGTTTTTGGCTTCTTGAACAATGCCTCTACACACTGGACATAAAGTTGAAACAGAATTCCTTTTTTTCTCCGCGTCCAATTTTTCATAGCAATCACTGCACATTAGAGCGTATCACGTTATAGGGGGGAAAAAAAAAGTTCGCCGTAAACCTTCGAATATGAAGCATTTTTGTCTGTTGTTTTCGAAAAAAAAATTTTTTTTTTTTGACCGAACGTAGGGGTCGCGCATTTACATTTTTGTTTATGACTTCGTCATTTGACGTCAGATTTTAAAGTATGTTATATCAAAGTTTTTGTCTCGAGGAGACCAATATTATTGTTTCAAAGGTCATTGACCTCAGACCCCCCGTTCTAGTACTTACTCACCAGATCTCAGTTCCTACCATGCTAACATGCCACCCTGATTTCAGAAAAAAAAAGCTCGCAAAAAATGTGTAAACTTTTGTGAAGGAAGTATATCGATTGTTTCAGTGCAAATATTTTTAAAAATTTTTTTAATTTTCTTTAACGAAATTAGGTTATTTTTACACTAGAGTATATCTTAAAGGGCTTAGAGCTACCTTGAATTGCAATTTAAAAACACTCCTAGCCACAACATCTCTGAAATAGATCAACTGGTGCTACCAAAATCACAAAATACAGTGATGCCATTCTTTATGTTATAATCCATTGCAAAATCCAATGGTAAATTTCTACTTTCTTATTGCCTTCAATCTACAAGACGCGTCTAGTGTGTTAACCAAAATAATTCAGTGCAGTGCTAAAAAAATATACTTTAAATTAAAGAAAATTTCTAGAAGCTGTGCTATCTGCCGCTGTACTTGGAACAAAGAAAATTTAAGTTTTTTCAAGGTTCCCAGAAATGAACTATGTAGGAAAAGGTAGAAAGACTCGTGTGGATTGGAATTGAAGTCTTCGGAAAAAGTCTGCGAAATGCATTTTAATACGCACGATTGATGGGATTTTTCATAGTTGTATCCCTTTTACCCGATTTTAAAACTCCCTCTCAAAGTGTTTGTCTTAAAACATAGTGTGTTGGTCTATTTCATACCTGTCAATGTCGTCAAAAAGTCTCTATAAAGCTATAAATCTTGGTTATAATTATCAAATGTGTTTTGTGTATTTAAATTTCACGACCTAAAAAATAAAAAATGTCTTTTATTGTGAATAAATTTAATAATACACAGTTGCCAACGGAGCGCGATGTGATTAATTTTTTATTGTATTTGCAACAAAATAGTGATCGAAGTCGAAAGCTGGATGCTTTTAAACAGGAAGCTGTAAGAAACGTTATCCTTTTGTGGCAACGCGCGGGTATTCCAATTATATCGGTAACAGCAGTACGTAAACGTTTAAATAATCTTGTGAAAGAATATTACAAAATTGCTAAAAATCCATTGAGATACAATGTTTATGCGTGGAATAAATTGTTCTTAATTTCGCGTTGCAAGTGCGGCATTGAAATGAATATTCCATGCAATTGCATCGCGTCTAATAAAATCCCAGACCCAGCAAAAGTGTTTTTCATTGATCAGTGCGGTCCACGATTGATGGCTTTAGATGATATCTCTGATTCAATGTCGATGATATTTGGCAATGTTGAAATGCAGTCACTTATTGCAACAACGAATACGAACTACTCCGCCAGCGTTGGGTACGAACCAGACAGCGATGAAGAACAAGAATTTGAAGAGAACGTTAGCGATTCACAGCCAAAAAAAAAATTTACAGTGGCGGACATTTCATTGCGTAATTTTAGTATGGCATTGGATCGCAGCGACACCTCAGTTCGCTACGGTGCTTTGCTTGCGACAATGTTAATTAAAGATTTGCGATTGTCGATAACCGCAAAAGCCAACGAGGAGTTATCTGCCGAAACAGCCGAAAGTATAGGTCAATTCTTTGACGGGCTTATCATCGACAAAAATAAAATATTTAGAGAACGTGTGAAGTTCCGTAAAGAAGCTATAGCCGCGGCCAGATGTGATGAACTATTAACATGTATCTCCTTCGATGGCAAAAAAGAGGCAACTTTGAAAAGAGTCACGGAGGCAAATGTGTCGCGCAATGTTGTTGTGCATGAAGAACATGTCACCATTGTAAAAGAGCCAGATTCCAAATTCATTGGCTATACTACCCCCACTAACAGCACCGCAGTTGCAATCCAGAACAGCATAGTGGACTACTTAAGTAAAGAAAACTTGAAAACGGATCATTTGATTGCCATTAGTTGCGATGGAACTCCTACCAACACTGGCTACAAAGGTGGAGTCATTGCGAGGATGGAACGTCATTTACAGAGACCGTTACAATGGTTGGTGTGCTTATTTCATTTTAACGAGCTGCCATTTAATGCGCTTTTAAGATCAATGCTTGGAAAACAAAAAGGACCTGGAATCTGGCCAGGAAATATCGGAGCAGGAATTCAAAATTGCATGCAGTATTCTGTAAGTATAGTACATTATTTGTTTTAACAATTTTTCATGTTCCGTGTACTATACGTCAATGTTATTGTAAACATTGAATTTATTTGTAATTCGGATCTATTATTGCTTATTCCGTTTGGTTAGGTCAAACAAAATTTCGAACGCATTCCTATGGGAGAAATGCCTGAAAACATAGAAGGCTGGAATGTTCGAGGCGACCAGCTTTATTTATACAATATGGTTCGAGCCGTTCATACTGGAGATTGCGATGAGAGATTAGCCAGCGAGAAGCCTGGACCAATTAGCACAGCGCGCTGGCTAACAACAGCGTCTCGAATCCTTCGCTATTATTTAACGTGCACGCAACCCTCGATGACGTTGAAAAAACTGGCTCAATTCGTTGCGAAAGTTTATGCGCCATTCTGGTTTCTGGTGAAAAGCCAACCACTGGCAATTCACGGAAGTCGCAACGTTCACAAATACATATCTTGGATTCGTCAGTTGCCGGAAGACATTCAAGAGGCCGTCCGTCCGATCATCGAAAATAACGCATACTTTCTTCACCCCGAAAATGTTTTGTTATCGATGATAACGGACCCAGATCCTCAATTGCGTTCAGATGGATATGCGAAGATTTTAGAAGCCCGCAAGGAAGTAACAGGAAGCATTCGGCAAATGTTTGGTCCTCAGGAAAAAAATTTCATAAATTTTGAGAGTGACTCATACTTCAGTATGATTAATTGGACCAAATTCGAAGTGACGGAGCCGCCATGCTTGCAGTTCTTCACGCAAGACCAGCTAGAAGCATTACAATATTCAAATGAAATCATTGAATTACCAGGTTTGCATAAGAAAAATAACATAATTTTATAGTTTCATTTTTGCAAAGCCTTAATATTTTTGTACAGCTTATCCATGCCATTCTCAAAACACCGAGCGTTTTGTCCATGTAGTACATGAATCTGCTATGGCCGTCACCGATGAACAACGTATGGGCCACATTTTAGCTAAACTCGAGAGCCGTCAGAAATACAGCCAACTTGAATCACGTCGAAATTTGATGGATTGAAATTTTATGGATTAAATGGATCCAATGGTTTCTGAATTCAATAAAGTTTTATTTCATTTGTTAATTTTTGATTATGAATAGCCTTTTGTCTTAAAATTGCAATTCAAGGTAGCTCTAAGCCCTTTATGATATACTCTAGTGTAAAAATAACCTAATTTCGTTAAAGAAAATTAAAAAAATTTTTAAAAATATTTGCACTGAAACAATCGATATACTTCCTTCACAAAAGTTTACACATTTTTTGCGAGCTTTTTTTTTCTGAAATCAGGGTGGCATGTTAGCATGGTAGGAACTGAGATCTGGTGAGTAAGTACTAGAACGGGGGGTCTGAGGTCAATGACCTTTGAAACAATAATATTGGTCTCCTCGAGACAAAAACTTTGATATAACATACTTTAAAATCTGATGTTAAATGACGAAGTTATAAACAAAAATTTAAATGCGCGACCCCTACGTTCGGTCAAAAAAAAAAAAAAAAATTTTTCGAAATTAACTTGCATAAATGCTTCAGAATAGAAGGTGTACGGCGAACTTTTTTTTTGCGATACGGTCTACTGCACATATTAAAATGACTACATGGCAATAACAATATTTTTCTTTGTTTTTCATAACAAATAATGCATATTAAATTATTGTCAATGGTGCAAGGCAGAACAGACGGCAAATTATCAATTATTGCATTAACCTCATCATCATTCTCATCATCTGTCGTCATCGTCGTCGTCGTCATAATACTATCTTGTTCCCGAATCGCGTTCAAAGACAAGTCTTTATAACTTAACTGATTGAGACAGTCATTCACACTGATTATCCCATTATCCAATTTTCCTAAGATAGTTTTAATCATACTTTCTCTCGTTTTTAGCTTTTTTGATTTTTCTGTACATATTGAAATGCTGCCGTCCAATGATTTTTTAAAATCAATTGATTTTGTAACATCTACATCCAGCAAATGGTCTAGGAATTTATAAAAACTTCCGTTCTTCGCTAGGCATTTACTCAATTGCCCATGGAACGATTCTATTAAGCTTGTAGTTTTAATGGGTTCGTTATAAACGGAGAATTTTGATGCACCTTCCTAAAAAAAAAAGACATTTACATGATGCCGTGATTTAATAATTTTCCCTTTTACAAGATGTTTAGTCCTTCATGTCAATATTTTGTAAAAGGAAAATTAGTAAATTTTCACTATAGTTTTCTCTATAGTGAAAAACTATTAATTAATGTACCTTTTTAATCCACTGCCTCTCGAAATATGCTATGAATGGTTCAAAAATACTATTAAAATTATTACTCATAGCCTGATTTTTCAGATTTTGATATCCAATAAGTATATCGTTTGGTTTTAATAGCGGTAATGTTAGGAATTTGCGAAACAATCTTTTCGCATCACTATCTTTATTTAATTTTGACATGAAGTTAGGAATTTTTGAAGCATTTCTTCTAACAGCTTAAGTAAAATGAAACCAACATGTCGTTAGTTTTGTTTGTGGGTAAACATGTGCCAATGCTTTTCTTAAGGCACACTCAAAATCCATGATGAATGTTGTGGGCTTCATGTCAAAAATATTACTTTGAATATTTTGTAGTACATGGATATATGCTTTCAAAGATTTCCTTGACATTAAAATGTAGATAAAAGGAAATGTCTGAAAAAAAGATATACAAATATTAATTTAACCGCAACAATATTTAAAAAATATACTTACATGTTCATTATGAGCAATATGTATTATAAGCAGTTGTTTAAAGATATTGGAATTACTAATCGGTACTACATTAAAAGTCCCATCTATCAAATAATGACGATGTTCGCTAGTAGGCATTTCCATTATTGAGTTACATATTGTAGGGGACACAAAAATTGAGTAAGCGAAATCCTCTTCAATCACCGTACCCCGGTAGAATGGCAAATAATTGTCATCATATCTTGAATTTGTATAATTCTCTCGAAATTCCTGGGTTTTAAAAATTGATATTATATTATGGAAATTTTGAGGTGCTTTTGGTAAGGCTTCTGATTTTATGTTTATTAATTGCCTTCGAATTTTCCCAAATTCAACCAAATGAGCAGACTCTTTAGCTTTTTTGCAATTCTCATCATATACTTCACGAATACTTAATCTTTTCAATGACATTTTATTAGCGCATTCCAATTTAATAGAATTAATTAAACTTAATTTCTTTATAAATTCATTTTGGGCCTCATGGTTGTGCACTAAGTTTTTTTTTGTTTTACGGCAATGTATTGCATTGTTCAAATCCACTGCAATTTTAACGGGACATCCATTCTGATAACAATAATAATATTTTGTATTATTTTGACAATATTTAAATTTATAAATTTGCCCTCTGTTGGAATATGTAATAATTTGCTGGTTTTCCTTAAACCCGGTATTATATTATAAACTCACTTCTATCTCATCACTTTCCATTTTCACGATTTTTAATAATTAACAACACACGCGGTTTAACAAATGACTGATGATGACGACATTAGTAGACAGATTAGTAAGCGAAATGCTGTTATCAACAACAACAAAAACAATAGAGTACCAACAGTATCAAAAAAAATTAATAAAACTACTCAGAGAATTAAGATGACGATAATGACACATTATAGTAAGCGAAATGCTGTTATCAACAACAACAAAAACAATAAATTGAACAGTGTTACAAGAGAATAATAAAAAGAAGAAAAAAGGCTTTATTGCACAATTGGGTAAATTTTAATAAAGGCCTTATTTCACTTTGAGTTGAGAAATAAGGCCTTTATTTCAAAAAAGGCTTTATTACACTTTCAATTGTGAAATAAGGCCTTTAAGGTGTAATTTCACAAGGCGCTATTGCACCCCACCAAACCTCATACCTGTTTCAGGCGCTATTTTCAAAACAAAAATTGAAAAATTACCCTATTTTTTACATTTCTAACGCTCTAAAAATTCGAGATTTAGGCTTTAATAGATGATTGTAGGCAATAATCTTAGAGGTTTTACAATAATAAATATAATTCTAAACAGTTTCAGCTCAAAAGGAATTTTTCGTTAATCTTCGGTACCGTTTTAAGAAATCCTGAAATTTTTAACCCACATATAGTAACACTTTCCAATCTTTCGATCTTTTCAATCTTTTCAAGTGAAGAAGATCCCTTAAAGGCAGTTTTGATATCGTTCCCTAAATCAAAGAAAATAAAATAAAAGTATTTCAACAGTATCGAATCAGCATTTAAAAATTTATTTTCGTTTTTGTTTTAAAAATTCAGAGTTTATATGTGTTAAAAAATAAACAGGGCTTTCAATTTCTTTTACATTTTTTCTCTTAAATTTTTAAATTAATAAAAAAAAATTGTGTTTTAAATAAAAAATACAAACTTAATTTTTAAGGATAACATTTAAATAATAATTCTTATTTTTTTAAGGTAGCCCATTGCTGCGCAATATTATCTAAGTTAATGAGATCAAATATGTCCTTTTCCGATGAAAGTATTTATAAGTCATTAAGACGTGAAGTCACTTTGCGTGATTCTTAAATAGTCTTAAACTAATCTTAATTTGCTGAATGTTCTCTCATTTCCTGAAACAGTAACAGGCACTGTACACAGCAAATGTCACATTTTGTTAACTGCAGGAACTGATTTTTTATTGCATTCTGAAACATTAGCTGCACCCGATAGAGTTTCTACGCCTTCGCATAGATCATAGAATACTTCAAATTCCGCTTTCAATTGAAGTGAATCCAACAAACAATTTTTTGATTACAATTTTATTGATTCTAGAATTCGCTTTTGGGTCAAGTTAGTACAAGATAGAATTGGATTAAAGAGTTCATACAGAGGCTTTATTGTTTCTAAGCTACTGCTTAACTTATCTCGCATCAGTGAGGTTATCTTATCCAATACAAGTTTAAATTCTCTTAAAAATAGTTCATCGAAAAATAAGCTGCATTGTCATTGTTATCATCCAAACGTTTCGGCACAAGACGACGGCGATTCAGTCAGGATTTTTATATTTACTTGCACATTTTTCATAAAACAAGACTTCTAATAAAGTCCACAGAAATGAGTTGGTTTGATAGCGAATATGAAGCATTTCGAGTCCACTCGTCAATTTTCTTAGAGCTTTGGGATATTTCGTTTAGAACATCAACAATGACATTAAGCGATGCTTTTATAATAAATGAATTTTGAATGCAGATTTAAAAATGGTGGTCTTTTTGCCATCATCACGAGTTTTAAAGTTAAAACGGACCTTTTTTCAATAGTTTGACTTTATCCTTTTTATTCATTATTTATTTATTTATTATTTAAATTATATAAGTATTTAAATTAAACTGCTAAGTCTATGAAATTAAAGATTTTACATCAGAGTTCTTGGGCTAAGAAAATTTCTTTAAGTATGTTGGCCGATTTCGATCATTAAATTTTTTTATTACAAATGTTGGTTATTTCTGGATAAAAATTTCAATCTCAGAAAGTTCTACAAAAATGTATTAATTAGGTTTTAAAAAGGGGAATATGTGTGGCGACTGAGTAAACCTTTGTTCGTTTGGGCTTGTTTTATTCCACTTATTTTTAATTTTTTTGACAAGGTATTTATGTCAGGGACTGTTATCATTAAGCTATATCCAAAAACTTAAGCATTCATCATTATTTTATGATTTCAAGTTTTTGCTAAGATATAAAAATAGTAATCTTATTTTATCTTTGAAATCTTAAATAAAAATCATTAATATTTTTTGGTCAAACAAAAATATCATTTTCGGTTTTTATTTTTGGTCAAGGACACGGTTGCACAATTGGACTAAAAACGGTCCATTTTCTCCATTTAGTCCGCGCTCTCTTTTACATTACTATGCATTACTATTTTCGTACTTTTTTAACAAAATGTATACTACTTTTCTGAACTTTTTCTGCATTTTGTCATAAAGGAACACTGGATTCGTTTACAACAATTCAACGCTGATACGACTTAAAATGAGTTATCCGACTGAAATTTGTTTAAGGTACGACTGAAAGTGAGTTTTCCTAATGAAGTTTGTTTAAAATACGACTTAAATTTAGTTGGCCGACTGAAGATTGTTTAAGGTACGACTGAAAGTGAGTTAGCCGAGTGAAGTTTGTTTAAGGTACGACTATAAGTGAATTGGCCGACTGAAGATAGCTTTTGGTATGAATTAAAATTAAATAGCCAACTAAAGTTCGTTTTTGTTCTGAAAATGGCAATAGAAGGTACGACTGGCTTGATGCGTTCAGAATTATTGTTTACAAAAATCAATATTTTTAAAAATTTAAGTGAAAAATAACAATTAGGCCAACTATAAAAAAGTAGGGAGGGTAGTCTACCACATCCCCTTATCCCACCGCTATATACGCCCCTGAAGACATTGGCACTAGGATTATCTGTGATCAATGATATTATGCCAACCCAACACGGTACAGCAACATTACTACTCCTAGTCTTCTTGATTATTTAATTTTTTCGGATCTATCTGTTGTCTCCCTCTTTGATCAACTGCCTTTTATCTCTGATCATGATTTAATTTTTTGTTCGTTAAACGTGACTTTGTAAACGTAACATCTAATACTTTCTCGTATCGTGATTTTAAACGTCTCAACTATTCTTCACTTTATTATGATATGTCTGTTTATGATATGGTGTGTTTTAGTGAGTGAGTTCCCTTGTAAGCCCTATTAAATACACGGTGCTTAAAAAAAATCGCATGTACTTTTGAAGTGACATAGCACAGGTTGTAGATCTGATCGAGTCTAATACCATGTTCTCACTATCGTACTTTACGGCTCATTCTTAATTTATGCATAAATCATGACCAAATTCAGTAATTTCGCCGTGGAAAAACTGTCAATGAAATTACTTCGAAATTAAGTAATTTATCATAAATTACCATTTAAATTAAGATGCAATCGGTGTCAGCACTAGTTTTTTCGATAAATAATCGAAGAAATCGCATCACAAGCTGTCATTTTTGTAAATAACCAAAACTGACCAAAACTCAAAGTTCACAATGTTGTTCTGTCCGACTTGCGGTAATATTTTAATGGTAGAGGAAGACTCTACAGGTCAACGCTTTTCATGCAATACATGTCCTTACATTTGCAACATCAATTAAAACATTTCAACACTTACCTTTCCACGGCTAAAGGTGAGTAGTGCTCCAAGTATTTGAGACGAAATATTATTAAGATTATTGCAATGTTATAGGAAGTGGATCATGTTATGGGTCAGCTGCTTGGGAGAACGTAGATTCAACTGATGCTGATTGTCCGGCTTGTGCTCAAACAAACATGCTTATTTTATGCAGATGCAAACTCGCCCTGCTGATGAACCTATGACCACATTTTACAAATGCTGTAATCAAGCACGAAGTTGCTTACAATCGGGCGAAGTTATAGCTCTACCAACCGACACTGTTTATGGTCTAGCCGGCAATGCCAACAATGATGAGAAGGCCATACAAAAGTTGTATGAAATCATAGGACAAGACTGTCGGAAATCAGTGGCACATTGTGTGAAATACTTGGCTGCTCTTCGTTGTTATGGTAAAGCTGAGCATATAAACGATAAACGATGCCTAGCCTCAGCTAGGTGGTGTCTTTGATGCTGGCCAGCTGGGACTAACATAAGAGTGTCGTTCTGCATCGATGGTTATTGACATGTAACAACCGGGAAAATTAAAAGAATACGTGCAGGATGTGCGCTTAAACAAACGCTTGAAGTTATGTCTGAATTCGGTATTAGAAACCTTGAACTGCTAAGAAGGTAAAATCAGCTTACTTTTTGTTTTTTTCCCAACGTAAAACACTGATTCCCATATATATTTCTGCCGTCATACAAAGTGCTCCCATTTCGTCCAACATTAATCATCTTTATCTCTTTGGAAAGACAATAAGATAACCAACATATTACAGTATAGAATTTTGAAAATTAAAAACAAACTATGGAACGTTTTGTTTGTTTTTTTAAATTTTAAGTACATAGTGGGGCAGTATATATATATATATATAGTGGAAACTTATCAATTTTTCATGGTCTGACATTCTAAATAAAACAAAAACTGTTTAAATTCACATCAATGCCTTGCAATTGCATATTTACTTCCTTTGATTTACTTACTTTTGCCACAAAATAAGCAAATATATGAGTTACCAATGAACTGTGAAAACAAATTACGAACAGCTAGTTTGAACGCAGTTGATTTAAGTGAAGTAATTTATGGCAAATTAAGTAATTTATGCCGTAGTATGAACGTGGTATAACATAACACCATACTTGAAATTGTTAATACACCCCCAAAATTTAATTTTGCAGTAAAAAAAAAACGATTTCTAGGTACTTGACGCACTTAATAATTATTTACTCAGCAATTTTTTAACCGATTTTCGATTTTAAAACGGTTTTGAAAATATATTAAGTAAAACTTTCAAAATATGTACAAGTCTTAAGAGCTTTAAAAAGGGCTTTTTGGGTAATTATTGTCCAAACCTAACATGTTTACCTTTTTCACATTTTTTTCAACTTTGAGGATAACTGGCAAAGTTTTGTTAACAGCTACTGTAAACTAAATAATTTTTTGAAAATACACATTATTAAGAATAAAATTAATGTTCATTTATGAAATTCGGATGAAAAGTGACCGAGTCATTAAATTTGTTTATAAATAAGAAATAATGCTTTCATTGGTGCATAGGTCTTGGTCACTTTGACAGTTCTATTAAATATATTTATATGAATTATTTTAAAATTAGTGTATTTTATTTAATTCGAATGACTCTTTCTTTAATTTCCCTATTCGGAAATAACCTTTTAAAAGTATATACTATATCGAAGATTCTGAGGGTAATTGAATACACAAAACATCAATGGCATATCGTCTCGGATCTGAAAGTCCTCACTTTACTATTTGGAGCCCCTACGACGAGTGACAATCTTTAAGCGATGTAGGCCTTACCATATTATGCGGGCTCTGGCATGGTCGACCACCCTTTCCCAGCCATAACAAATAGACTGCGACGTTTTTGTCCTCGGACACGAGCTACCGGTCGAATCCAAATATGAGCCCAACTAAAAAACAAAAACACAACAAACAAGAAGACTTGCGGGAAATCACTGCAAGCAGAGCAGCAGACGTTATGGAACAGAGATTCCAAGGAGAAGGTCAAAAGCAGGGCACCAAACTTAGAAGTAATCCTCCTCTGCCAACCAGAACTCAAGTCAATAGGACTTCACGCAGAAGTGATCAGGTGGAGCATAAAATCCATAAAGATGATCACAGACACTGCAGAACACAGATCAGGAGGAACCCGTACGGCAGAGATCGAGTGGAGCATAACATCCACAACGATCAAAGGCCTAGTACGAGCCACCAAAGGTAAACTGCGAGCCCCAGGAGATTACATCCTGTCACAATCCATCTTCCTCAGCGTGGGGAGCCAGGAGGACTAGACGACCCACTAAGAGTTGGTCTAAGTGGAGCGGGCGTGAGATGCTATCTGCGCTACCTGGAACAGGGCATAGCACCCGAAGTAGCTCGAGAAAAAACGTTAGAGCATCGGGGAATCACCGGCTTACCAGAGACAACGAATAGGAGTTGTAGCGAGATAACGCCTCCTCAACGTCCAGAGAGCAAGAAGGTAAAAAAAACTCCTGGAAGTAATAGTAGGTCAGAACCTGGGGCTAAGTTACCCAAGCCAGAACCACTGAAAAAGAGGACCAGCTATGCCAGCATAACCAAAGGCATCCAAATTGCGGTCCTGCCCAAAGAATACCCCCGGCAAATGCTAAGTCCGGATGAGCTCTCGGAGCTAGAAGAAGCCATACTGAGCGAAGTAGTGAAGGGCTGGTCCACCAAGCTACAGTTTGAGGGAGAATTCACTTCCGTCCGGGCATGTTACTGGTCGACTGTTCGAAACCCTCAACAGCAGAATGGCTGCGAGCATCAGCACCAAAGCTCGAGCACTGGAAAGGGCTAGAACTGATGGCTTGCCTAGGGGAGGAGGTTCCAAAAGGGCATACTATTAGGATGTTCTTGCCAAGAAGCTCAAGTACGGAGATCAATAGATCGATGGGACTAATTGCCGCCCAGAACGATGGTCTCAATACAAAGTATTGGAAGATACTGAGCTCTAAGGATGAGGGAAGTGGGTACATGCTTAAGTTCTCAATAGATAGGGAGTCACTTGAAACTATCAAGTCACGGGGCTCAACTATCAGCTTCCGCTTTGGAACCATTCCGGTGTTGGGCACAAAATCGCCCCCAACGACCAAACCGTCCATAGAAGCAACATCCACAGCTGCAGCGCCCACAGCTGCAACGTCGACAGTGGTAACAGAAGCTACGTCTGTAACTCCCAATGAAGGGAAAGACGCAACGCCACCAACACAAATAACTGGTAAAGTTGTCACGGAGAAGTTCGCCTCCGTCTCGGTCATCACCGCAACACCTTCAATCGGAGATCAGGCAGAGGGAATGAACCTCGCCGCTCTCTCGATTGATGATAGTAAAAGCGAACCTTCAACTGAGGTAGGAGCAATGCTGCCTGAAGAAGATCGGGGCAGCAGCCCGGTGTTATGACGATCGGCACAGAAACCAGCACGAAATTTGCCCAGGTAAACCTCCACCATGCAAAAGCTGCTTCGGCAGTTATTGCTCGGAGGTTAACCCAGAACAACTGGGCTTCGTGCTGATCCAAGAACCCTGGTGCTACAGGGGAAAAGTCAGTGGCCTCTACTGCAGAGAGGGTCAGATAACTTGGGACTAGAGAACAATCAATCCCAGAGCATGCATCCTAATGCAGAAAAATGCTAATTATATTTGTCTTTCAGAATTTAAGACGCGGGACCTAACAGTAATCGAGACTAACATCGAAACTGATGGCAAGCACCGCGCCATAGTGATCGCATCCGCATACTTTCCTGGGGACGATCTAAACATCCCCCCAGCGGAGATAAAACGGCTAGTGGAGCACTGCAGGAAAGAGCAAATTCCACTAATCATCGGCTGTGACGCCAACGCACACCATACAAATTGGGGAAGCACCGACGTCAACACCAGAGGTGAGTACCTTCTAGAATTTCTTTTAAGTAGTAACCTAGACTTTTACAATGTGGGGGTAAACCTACTTTGTCACTAGGGCTAGAGAAGAGGTATTAGATCTCACCATAGGAAGCCCAGATGTTGGGGATATGATTAGGGAATGGAGGGTATCAACGGAACCTTCAATGTCTGACCATAGAATAATAGAGTTTAGACTTGGGGCAAAATGTCAAGTGATAGAACCCAAAAGAAACCCAAGATATATCAGTTGGGACAACTACACCATCACCCTGAAAGAAAACCTACAGAGCGTAAAAGCTAGGAGTAGAATTAGTAACATCCTAGCACTTGAATGCTATGTAGAGCAGGTAACCAATGCAGTATATAATGCCAACGAATCTAGCTGTCCAACAGGGCACAAGGCAAGAACAAAACATACTCCTTGATGGAGCGCCGAGTTGACCAGACTCCGAAAGAAGGTGCGATGCAGTTTTAATGCCGAAAAGCGCAACGGAGGATGGCACAACTACACGGCGACTCTGACGGAGTACAATAAAGAAATCAGAAAAGCCAAAAGACAAAGCTTTAGAACTTTCTGCGAAGACATTTCTTCCACGCCAGCCGCAGCCAGGATACACAAAGCAATGGCTAAAGGCAGAGTGGAGACAAGAATGTCACTTCTATTGCCAGACGGAAGCTATTCACTTAGAGAAGAGCAACGAGCCAGTCACCTTCTTGAAACTCATTTCCCGTGCAGCACACCAGTAACTGAGTTTGAGACAGCAGACAGGAAGATTACTCCAAATCAAGAAGAATTGAAACTCGCAACGAGCATTTGTACTAAGGCTCGTCTAGATTGGGCACTCAGAACCTTTCAACCATTCAAATCAGCAGGTGTAGACGGCATCTTTCCTGCACTTCTACAAAAAGGTGCAGAAACTATATTGCCTCGCCTAGTCAAAATAACTAGAAGCAGCCTTGCGCTGGGCTATATCCCAAGGAAATGGAAAAGGGCGATAGTCACCTTCATACCAAAAGTAGGGGAAATAGACTAAACGCTACCAAAGTCGTTTAGACCCATTAGCCTTACCTCATTTGTACTTAAAACAATGGAAAAGGTAATAGATAACTATATAAGAACTGAGATTCTGGAGAAGGCACCAATGCACCCATGTCAACACGCGTATAGGGCGGGTAGGTCTACAGAATCTCTATACCAGTTGGCATCTATACCAGTTGGCTAGTAACATCCAGTCAGCTTTCAAAAACAAAGAAACCGTACTCTGTGCCTTTCTAGACATAGGGAGCCTTTGATAATACTTCTCACGAGGCTGTGAAGAAGTCTTTACACAAAAAAGGAGTAAATGATATGCTCAGCAGATGGATATGCCAAATGCTTAGCACTAGAACTGCAGAAACAAAAGTGGGCAACACCACTATAAGAATCAAAACAACAAAAGGCTGCCCACAAGGCGGAGTCCTTTCTCCACTGCTATGTAGTCTTGTTGTGGACGAATTATTATCGATGCTAACCGAGAATGGCATAAAATGTCAGGGTTATGCAGACGACATCGCCTTAAGAGCGAGAGGGAAGTTCAAGGATACACTCTGTAACCTGATACAGAGAGGACTGTCAGTAACAAAGGAGTGTTGCAACACAGTGGGATTAAGTATCAACCCAGCGAAAACCACCATTCGCCTTTTACTAACAAAAGAAGCCTGCCAAACCTCCGAACAATGAGAATGGATGGCACTGAAATTCCCTTCAAAGGAGACGCAAAGTATCTGTGACTTACACTAGATTCAAAGCTTCTCTGGAGAAGACATGCAGAGGTAACTATAAACAAAGCAACGCGCGCACTCATGGATGTAGGAGCCTGGCGGGGAAAAGCTGGGGTTGTAACCCAACAATTCTCCGCTGGATGTATACTATGATGGTGAGACCCATCCTCACCTATTGTGCAATAGCATGGGCTGAGAGAACCAAGCTAACCACAATGAGGAATATGCAGAGACTAACAAAGGTGCAGAGACTGGTCTGTGTATGCATCACAGGGGCCATGAGGACATGCCCTACAGCAGCACTAGAAGTAATTCTGGACCTAACACCCTTACACCTTGTCATAGAGGGAGTAGCCAAACGAACTATGTTGTACATTGCAAAAGAGGGGACAGGTTTAGGTAAAACTATCAGCAGTAGAGAGAAAGAGGATATTGCAATGCACACTCTGTACAGCGAGATGATATCGCAAGTCAAGAAACCACACAGTATAGCATGGTATACAGATAGGTCCAAGACATTGGAAGGTATAGGCGCAGGGGTGTACGGGCCAAGAACCAAGCACTTTGAACCTATGGGGACAACACCCAGTATCTTCCAAGCGGAAATCCTAGCAATACAGCTGTGTGCACAATTCAATCTGGACCGTGAATACAAAGGTCAGGATATAGTTGTGATGTCAGACAGCCAAGCAGCAATCAAAGCATTAGTTTCCTGTGAGATATCCTCAAGAATAAAATGGGAATGCCTAACAGAACTCAAGTAACTAGGCAAGAATCACACTGTTACTATCCTTTGGGGCCCCAGGACACAAAGGGATACAGGGTAACGAAGAAGCCGATGGTCTTGCGCGACAGGGTGCAGCCATAAAATATATAAGACCAGAACCATTCTGCGGATTGGGCACACATTCTATAATAGAAGAACTAAGAATGGAGGAGAGGCATAAACGTTCAAACCTTTGGAAAAGCCTCCCAAAGATAAGACAATCCAAATTGCTCCTCAGAGATTTTAACACTCGGAGAGCAAAATTGTGCATAAGCTTAGGCAAACCGAATCTAAGGATTCTAACGGGGTTCTTTACATGACACTGTAACTCAAATAACACCTGATGAAATTGGGCATAGAAACCGATAGTAACTGCCGTTTCTGTGAAGAAGCAGAGGAGAATCCAATACACCTACTTACAAACTGCGTCGTCGTGGCTCGCAGACGTAACCTAGCACTGGGGAACTATGATCTGAGTCTAGAGCAGGTTTCATCCCTTGAACCTAAGAATATTCTCTAATTCATTAGAGAAATGGGCTGGATGAAATTCTGTAATCCGCAAACCCAGCGGAGCTTTGAGAAGGAGATACAATAGATCTCATTTAGGTCGCATCTCCACCACACAACATTAACATTACTATTTGGAATGCTAGAAGGATGTACTAAGTATCCCTTCTATCTTTTTGAGTGAAACAGTCGTGCGAAGGATCACTACAA
Source organism: Dichetophora obliterata (assembly GCA_963920525.1). Classification (NCBI taxonomy): domain Eukaryota; kingdom Metazoa; phylum Arthropoda; class Insecta; order Diptera; family Sciomyzidae; genus Dichetophora; species Dichetophora obliterata. The sequence continues at coordinate 66,054,208 of OY986438.1, read as the reverse complement.
AGGCAGTGAGTGGCCATCGCGAAAATCGTTTAAGTTTTGAGAAAGTAATGTTGTCAACATTTCTCTCGTGTAAGCTGAATATATCATTTTGCCACAAAGGCATCTCAAATTGGGTCGTATGAAGCAGTTTGTGAAACGACTAAACACAGAATGCGAAGCTTCTTTTATATTGAAAACGGTGTATCCTAGGCTAAGTGAAGCCAAAATCAAAGAAGGTGCATGCTCTTTCTTCTCGGAAAAGAATATTTACACGCAATTATATATTTTAAAATTTGCAGGTATATTCGTTGGACCTCAAATTCAAAAAATTATGCACGATGAAAATTTCCCAGGGAAAATAGAGTAAAATTGAAAGAAGAGCGTGAAGAAGTTTTATTTCTTTATGTGAAACAAAAGAAGTGCCGATTACGTCGACGTTGTAAACGAAATCTTGAATGCCTACGGAGAAATGGGATGCAGAATGAATGTCCATAAAAATTAATTTTCTGCATTCCATTTGAACTTTTACCAAAGAGTCTTGGTAAATTTAGCGATGTATAGGGTGAACGATTTCATCAAGAGATGCTATCACTTGAAAATCGATTTCAAGCAGTTTCACTATTTTGCTTACAAACGGAAAAGGTCCAGTAAGCATTTCTGAACATTGTGAAAATACTCGTATGTATAACATATATACATGCATGTATCTGAAAATGTTTTTCTGTATCATTTAAAATTGAAATAAATTTTCTGCCTAGGACCAATTTTACAGTAATTATTTCTTCTGGAAACTACCCTTATATCGATAAAAGTAGGAAAAACTTTTTACGATGAAACAAAAAATAGAAAAACTATAATATTGCTGTATTCATATAAAGATTAGTTTAATGTTTTACATTAACAATTTACAAAAAAAAAAATTAAAAGTAACAATTTTGTGGTTGTTTAAAAGGGTATTTCCGAATACGAAAATAAAAAAAAGGTTATTCGTATTAAAAAAACACTAATTTTACAATAAATAACAAAAATATATTTAATGGAACCGTTAAAGAGATACATGAACGCTTCCAAGACCCATTGGTCAATGAAGCTGCAATTTCTTATTTAAAAAAAAAAAATTAACAAGTCTGTCATTTTTCATCCAATTTTCATAAACAAATATTATTTTTAATTTTTAATAAAAGGTACGGGTCCGCCAAATAATTTTTTTTTTTGAAAATTCTATAAAAAAAAAACTACAGGGTATTTCCTCAAATTTCTTTTTTTATTTGAAAGTACAATCCTTCCGGTTAATAATGGAAAATAATTTCATTCAAATGGCTGGCCATGCAGTAGCCTACACGATCGGTCCAATTTTTAAGCACATTATCGATTGTGTGCAGCTGTCACCAATTGCTTCACGAATATTGTCCTTTAAAGCGTCAATTGTCTCTGGCTTGTCAGCGTAACACTTATCTTTGAGGGCACCTCACAAATAATAGTCCAACGGTGTCAAATCGCAGCTCCGAGGTGGCCAAACGACATCAGCTCTGCGGCTGATAATGCGATCTTCAAAAACAGGGCGCAAAACATCGAGTGTAGCTTCGGCTGTGTGGCACGTAGCGCCGTCCTGTTGAAACCAAATGTTGCCAATATCCTCTTCTTCAATTTTTGTGAACAAAAATTCGTTCAATATGGCCTGATAACGATCGCCATTGACTGTAACGGCCACTCCTTGCTCATTTTCGAAAAAAAATGGCCCAATTATGCCTCCGGACCAAGATCCGCACCAAACAGTGACTCGTTTTGGGTGCAGCGGCTTTTCAATGTATGCGTGCGGGTTTTCTGTGCCCCAAATGCGACAATTTTGCTTGTTTACATACCCGCCAAGATCAAAATGAGCTTCATCTGAAAAGATGTTTTTTTGGCAAAATCGGCATCTAGTGTAAGTCGATCGCAGGCCCACTTAGCGAAGCGAAAACGCATTGGATGGTCAGTTGGCTTCAACTCCTGAACCAATTGGACTTTGTATGGCGTCATACCAAGGTCTTTATGCAAAATTCGTCTCAATGATGTCTCCGAAATGTTCAATTCTTGAGAACAACGGTGAATTGATGTTGATGGCCCTTCACGCACACTTTCTGCCACATCAGCAATATTCTCGGGTGTACGCACTGCTGTTGGCTTTTCACGCTTTGGTTTATCGATGAGGATGCCAGTTTCTTTCACTTTTTTCACAAGATAACGAACATACGGAGCTGACGGTGCTTCTCTTCTTCCAAAATCCGTACTCAATTTTCGCACACATTCTGCTACATTACCATGATTTTCAAAGTAATGTCGCAATATTTCCCAGCGTTGTTCAAGCGTATACACAACCATATTCGTTCAGCGGAAGGATTCAACTAATTATCTGTCGAATCAGACATGAGCTAAGTGTTACCATTCACGAAATAAGCACTAGTTGAGAAAAAACGTTAGATGGAGGACCCTGTATTTTCAGAAAATTTTTACGTTTGAAGTAGCTTTTAACAAAACTTTGGCAGTAAATAATCTTCAAAGTTGAAAAAATTGGAAAAAAGGTAAAAATGTTAGATTTGGCCGATTATAACTAAAAAATTATTTTTAAAGTTCTTAAGATATGTTCTTGTTTTTAAACTTTATCTTTTATCTTTCCAAAACAGTTTTAAAATAGAAATCGGTTAAAAATTGGTAATTTAATAATTGTTTGAAGTCTCAAGTATCTAAAAATTGTTTTTTAGCTGTAAAATGAAATGTTGGAGGTGTATCAACAATTTCAGGTATGGTGTCATGTTAGACTCGATCAGTCTACAACCAGAGATCTACAACCTGTGCTATGTCACTTCAAAAGTACATTTTCAGTGTAACACCACTATGTATGTTCGAAAAACATGTACCACATCTTACGATAAGAGTTAAAAATGTCTAGTACGTGTCTACTCAGTACGTCTACTCAGTACGTGCTCAATAGTTTAAAAATTAAATACACTTTACAAAATATGGAAAAAAAGACCAATGCCTGACAACTGGTAATTATTCAGATTGCCCAGAAATGATGCCAGAATAGCATTAATAAACTTGGAGAACGTAGTCTTAATACCAGTGAATGTTATGTAAATTTTTTGATGACTCTGCTGCTGTGTCTAGTGATAATCTATCCTCCTCTCTGTCCATCTGTAGGCTGACAATCCCACAATCTTTCAAGTTTACTCCGGAAAACGAATTAGAAGTTGGAAAATGTGTAAGTCTCAATAAGTCAAATCTGAAAATGGTATTTCTGTTACTTCTGCATATTATCACACGATTAAAAATTGTTGACTACACATTAATCCAAACTTTGGTTTAAAGGAATTATTAATCCAAAGAGCACTATTTATTAATCCCAACATTAGTTTAATTTAGCTGGGTCTCAAACCCATGTTCCTGAAAAAAATTTTCTTGCAATCGTAATGATGCAAAATAAGCGAAACTATGTTAACAACTGAGTTGGACGAGCGGATAAGTTATTGGACCAGCACATCAGAAGACGTGTATTCAGAACTGGTCAGAACATTTTCTTATTTTACTTCAATTTTGTAATGTGCTCTCGTTATACACACTGCCGACCCTAAGTTTCGTTGTTATAAACAGCAACATATTGAGTGACTAATAAGTTAGCACTGCATTATCGGCTTGTGCTGCACTCAGTGCATGCGAATATTTTCATTACTCACTCAATATTGTTGACCGTGCCAAATTATCATTCGTCAAACCAAAAATATGTAATTTGAATCCTTTCGATGATTCAAATTCAATATGCAAGAACGAAACGCAACATAGGTTATAATTATATTAATTAACTAGAGAAGTATGACCATAGATTAAGACTGCTAAGTAAGTTTTGTAAAAATGTTATAAAAGAGCCGAGATGGCCAACAATAAATCAGACTTTAATTAACTACACAAGTTGGCAGATCTCTGCCTTGTTCAGTTTATTTTAAACGTCTCTGTTTGCCTTGGACATAGTTCAAGTCGGCAAACACTGTAGCCTATAGCGAAGGCAAACCCTGCCGCTATAACACAATAATACGATCCTTAATATATCTTAAATAAAACGATATTAAATAAAATATAACTTGGCGATCCTAAAAACTATATAACATGGCGATCCTAAAAAGTATATAACAATTTATCTGGGTCTCGAGCCGACGTTTCTGCTCGTTTGCTTACTTACTGCAAGTTTACTTGCATTCGTTATGATGACACAAAATATTTTTTCCTAATAATATTTCAATTTAAGCATAAAGAATCAATTACAAAACCTGAATGAAAAAATTTTAAAATATATTAATCTAATTACCATATATTTTAAAGAAAAGATAGTAAAGGAAAAGAAACAAAAAGTAATTTGTAGAAAATAGACTAAGATGAAGAAAAAAAGATACGATAGATTGTTTAAAAGCACCCACTGAATCCTCTTCACCTACGGGGCAGAGCATTCCACAGTCTTATGGCGTTGATGAAGAATAAGTTAGACGAAATAAGTGAATTTTATCTAGCAACACTGAGAACAAGACTGTATATAGTTTGTGTATTTTTCTATATACACAAAACTGTAGTTTTTCATACAGGCAAGCGGTGATTTTTCGTGTGTCCGCTTACGTAGAAAAATACAGTTTCGTTCATTAAAGTAATCTATTATGTCATAACCAAGTATTGCGTTTCTAAAGGTTGAGAGGTTATCGTTGAGTAGCATAATTGAAAGCAATTTGCAACTTCATTTGAGAGTCGAGCCTACTATAACTACACCTGTAGTTCGATTCTGTAACTACTGCGACAAATACTCACCTTTTCTGACGTCACAGTATTTCATTCCAAAATACTCACTTTTGCGAAAACTAGTGTTTTTGTAACCAATATGCGAGTAAATAGTGGCCCGTGATAAAAAAGAAACACAAAGCGAAAGGGAATGTATGAAATTGCAACAAGTGACAGAAAACTTTGTGTGAAATGTTATGGGCTGTGGAAAACTTGGTTCTTTCTAACAATAACAATAAAACTTAATTTTAAAGTTAATAATTTTACTTACACCAAACAACTTAACAATTATAATATTAACAACTGGGTAGGAATTCGCTATGCAGCAACTATGCTGCAGCCTTATCGCGAGCGTATAAATCAACCGAACTTTAAGCCTTTAGAGCAGCATAGACCAGAGTCCATGCCACCATAATAAATTAAATATTCGATGCAACGCTAAGTTTAGCGTTGCGAACACACAAATAGCAGCCACGACAAATATTACTTTATTCATTGTTTATAAAATGACAAACAATCTAATAAACGCCACCGGTCAATTACGTTGGCATTTATAAACATCCGACCCGTCATCAGCGCTAACGACGCGACGGACAGTGTGATAAGAAAACGCTGACGCTGCACATACCAGCTAATTGCTGGCGACTCGCTGGCCTGCATGTTGGGTAGCTCGTTCAACAGGCAGGCAACGATCGCTAAGAGTATAAACAAAATTAAAACGGTTACATGACCTCCATAGTGAGCCGTTACTCTGCGGCATAAAGATGATCGCTATGCTTGACGATTTGTCGTTTATGACAAAGCGTCAGAGACCATGAAAGTCAACACGTTATAAACAGCTCAAATGCCTGCTGATATATAATTTCAGCGGCAGCTTAAATGTATGACGAATATTTTACTTACCAAGTAAAGTTAGTCATAGTGGTGGCAACTATGTCTGGCTTTAATTACATAGCGACAGAGTGTCGCTGGGTAGCGTGAAGAGCTGCAGACTGAGGGATGGCGTCACTGGAGGTTCCGCCACAATACTCCTCCCTAGCACTTAAGGCGTGATATGTTGAATCGCTGAAGCCTGCAAACTCTTCTACCGCTTCGGGTAAGGACCGGCGATGACATCTGAGAGAACTTCGTCGGTTGTCGATATGGTGACGCAGTTTCTGCGTTGGGTGTTTCACCAGTCTGTTACGTCTTTCGTGTAACCTTTCTCTTAAGTCCAGCGAAGTCCACCGGTGGGTCGGAAAGTGTCATGACCTGTCTTCGGCAATTGCGCACGGGCTTTACATGTCCCGCGATGTCCAAAGGGGGGTCGGAAAATGTCACGACCTTGCTTTGACGATTGTGAGCGGGCTTTGTATGTCCCACGATGTCCAACGGTGGGTCGGAAAATGTCACGACCTTGCTTTGACTGCTGAACTACCTATTCGATTCGGAGTCGTTAAGCGCTTCAGGTATAAATGCTGCCTTTAACCTGTAGATTGATATTTTCGCTGTTTTGCTCTTGATGTTGATGGTGAAACATTTGTCGTTCCTTTCGACGACTTCATATGGGCCATCATGTCGTGGCAGTAGCGGGCGCTGGACCTTGTCGATTCGTACAAACACTTGAGAGCAATTATTTAATTCATTCTGGACGAATACTCTTGGTTTGTCGTGATGTTTGACCGATGCTGGAGCAATCTTCTGCATTGCCTCACGCAATTCTACGATGGAATCGGCTTCACAAATTTTTTTAGCCGAGGGCGTAAGGAACTTACCCGGTAATTTCAACGATTCGCCGTAAACCATTTCTGCTGGCGTCACTCCGATGTTCTCTTTGATGACAGAGCGTAGACCGAGTAGTATATAGTGGCAAGATGTCACACCAGTTGTCATTTTCGTGACACGTAATAGCTGCTATTAGGGTGCGGTGCCACCTGGGTGGTACGATAATGTTTGACGCCGAGTAGTGAATTAAGTTGGCGGAATAGATCAAATTCAAACTGCCTTCCCAGGACAGTCGTAATCTTCATCGGAATTCCAAAACAAGCTACTCATCCTGATATCAAGATTCTGGCAACCGTCTCTGCGGTCATATCCGGTATTGGAATCGCCTCTGGCCATTTCGAATATCTGTCTATTATCGTAAGACAGTAACGATTTTCTCTTGAAATCATGAGAGACCCCACTGGGTCGATAATAATGTGCTCGAAACGTTCGCTCGGATTGACGAACAAGCCTAGCTGTGTTTTGTTGTATTTTGTCACCTTGCTGCGCTGACAGGGGATACAGCAGCGTACAAATTCGCTGATGTTAGCTTTCATGTTAGGCCAAACGAATCTCTCTTTGACTAATTTAGTTGTGGATTTGGCATTTGGATGAGCAGCGCCATGCAGTTTTGTTATGACGTCCATGCGCAGCTTACAAGGCACTAAGGGTCGAACTTTCCCTTGCGACGTATCGCAGTAAAGAAAAAAATCTGAGCTGGGTACTTTTAGCGTCTCGATCACCATGAAAGTTGACGGTGCCCTTGCTTTTACGAAGTCTTGCATCTCTGTGCCACGAGATTGTTCGCATGCCAGATCTTCAAAATCAATGCAGGTCTCTGCTGTTAACTGCTGAATGCGAGACAGGGCGACGGCCACATCGTTATCTTTGCCCTATCTAAATTCTGTTTGAAGGCAAAAGTTATCGGCTTATGTACTGTGTAAATGGAAAGTTCTCGGCCTTCTACCATGGATTTAAAATGTTTGACAGCCTGATAAATAGCTAAGAGTTCTCTATCATAAGTGCTGTACTTCTTCTGAGGCTCTGTGAGTTTTTTTGAGTAAGAACCAAGCGGCTGGAGCGCATCGTCAATGTGCTGATGTAGCACAGCTCTAACGGCGAAATAAGAGGTAGGATGAAAAAGCAAAGTGGCATTGTCCAGCTCTTCTTTGCACTTTTTGAATGCGCCGTCTGTTGACGCAGACCATGACAATGGCGTTGTGTCGTTTTTTTATTGCCGATTATCATCGATTGCAAAATCGCCTGAGTGGCGGCCGTGTTTGGAATGAAACGCCGGTAATAATTAAGCATGCCTAAGAATCTTTTTAGCTCTTTTGCTGTCTGCGGCTTGCTGAAATCGCTAATGGTCTGTACTTTTTCGTCGGCTGGCTTGATGCCTTCGCTATTTACTTTATGTCTTAGAAATTTTACTTCAGATTGACCAAATGAGCATTTGTTTAATTTAAACTTGTTGAATCTCTTAACTTAAATTTCTAGTACTTGGACTAGAAATTCGCGATGAAAAATTAAAACACCATTTTACTTCTGCTTACTTAATTCAACACCATTTATTTTAATGTAATGCTTATATTTATAGCACTTAACATAGTAAAAATATTGTAAACACATATACAATATACAAGCTTACATATAATAAAAAATTCAATTAATGCATGAATCATTAATGAACATCTCATATTTTGTACGCAACAGACAGAAATTTGCCAAGCACAAGTTTCGAATTTCTGTTTGCCTTATGTGTACACAGTGCAGTGAACTTTTGTTCTTATTTTTGCTGAATGAAAAAAAAAAATAAATGAATTAAATTTCAGTGCAGTGAACGTTTGTTCTTATTTTTTACCAAATGTTAATAAAATAAGCAAATTCAATTTTGAGAGGTCAGCTTTTACACATTACACATTAAAAAAAAACATTTAAAATTACGTGCAGCAACATTCTCCCCCGCGTTGAATGAATGTTCAACAATCCAGCCGTGGTTTTATATGTCCACGCAAAAACTGTTAAAGTACCGTGGATCTGCTTGTGGCGGTGTGTTAGGAATTCCATCTGATAGTGGACGGTCTACTATTGGTGAGATTTTAGATGCCGCTTGGGAAGTCATTGGTAGAGTACCTCTACGCTGCCTCTCATGTCGCTTAAACATGATGACAATAGCTAAAATGATGATCACACCTTGGAACGAGCAAAAATATGATATTAATGTTTTTGCAGTTTATTGGAGAGATCGTTGATTTCATGTGCATCGAAAATTTCTTGCAACTTTGACAGTTCTCTAAGTGCAGGTTCATACTCAATCTCTGTGGTATCTAAGACTGGTAAAGATGCTGATTTTGCTGCATTTCTATCGATAATGTGTCCAAATGCGGTGTAGGAAATAGTTGTACATGATGATAACACTGGGTTGCTTGTTATTGTTAATAGTTGATATTTTAACACACATACCGGTGTTAACTCGATAAAACCTGCACCTTCCAATGAGATTCGTGAGACTAAATTGTCACATACTTCTGTTAGTTGTATTGGCGTTGCTAGAGCAAACATCCATTGATTTTTGTCATTGATTTGTATCCACACATGGTCTTCCCTGTGCTCAAACTTAACAATGGGATCGAGTTTCATTGTTGAATAGACTAACTTCGCAAGCACATACTTCTGATCCCTTGTTGTAGGTGGGTTGATTGTTGGCACAAAGATACAATTCGTTTTCCATTCTTAAACAAGATTGTAACCTTTCAGCTGTGGTTGGAAAATATTGATCCCGATATACGTTGATAGCAAGAATTGACGTAGATAATTGTATTGTCATCAGAGTGTTGTTAACTTTAGTGGGAATTGGTATTAGTCGATATAAGTTGAATTCATTCAAGCTGGTTAACGGAACAGTTATCTGAAAAACGGCATGGTTCTCTGTTATCGCTCTATTGATAGGAGATCACCTTGATATCCTGGGATCTGCATGTTTGGAGCCAAATGTGCTGAGATTTTTAAAATTTCATTGTTAAGTTGCTGTGGTGATAGCAATTGAGGGCTATATAAAGAACATTTGTGAGTGCTGCTTGCACGCGTTGAACATTTGATGTCATAATGGATAATTGAAAAGCTAATGATAAAAACATCTGGAATGTTTGCTCTGCCTGTGCTTCCTCTTCATAATGCCGTAATTGTTTTTTGATGCCCGTCAATCTTCCTTCAAGCCTTGTGAAGGCCATTTGAGTTAATGTTTGATCATGTTTTATGATATTAATGGTTGAATCAACTACTGAGATCTGTTTTTTCATCATACTTGCCAAATGTTGTTCATTGTCGTTGGTGGCCGTTATTGTTTCTGACATCTGACTGGCATATTCTGAGTCGAAAACTCCAAGCAGCCAGTTAGCAATGTTTCCTACAACATTAAGTGCACTTTTTTTAACAATCCTTTATCAAGATTCAGTTCAGTATTTGTGCGGTGAAATTGTGTAACCAATTCATCGCATATTGTTGTTAGCTGTAGTTGTTCGCACATGTGATTCATCGTCGTAGTGCCGTTTTTTAGTAGTTGGATTTCAGTACATAATTGTTTAAGATCATGATAAACAACCAGCTTCCATTCACTTGTAATGATTTTGCTCAATCCGATGTGCTCGAAATGGATGCCTGCAGTTGGATTAAATTTTGTAATATTGACTGGTCCACACCATGCTATTGGCTATTGCCAATAATGTCATTAGGGTGTTATGTCATGCCGTTTTTGTTTTTCTTGGTGGTTCTTCATTCATTTCTTCCTTTTGTTTTCTTGTGATCACAATTTCGTTTGATTCAGTGCCAGTATCTGTGTCTATGGGAAGTCGGGCGAGTCGATGGATTGCACGTTTGTATGTTCCTGTTGCTGTCTTTACATCAACAACACGTACTACTCCATCAGTTCCATTATATACTTCTACAATTCGGCCCAGAGGCCAAAGCATAACAGGAATATTGTCTTCCTTGATGATTACCAATTCCCCGCGTTTTAAGTTATCTGTCTGCCTTGTCCATTTTCGTCGTTGTTGGAGCTCATTAGTCCACCTCTTCCAGAAATCGTGTTTTACTTGTGATACCGATTTCCATCGTGCCAATAGTGATAGTTTCGTTGAGTCTGCCCTGCTGTCTACTTGGGCGGTGAGCGCTTCTCCTATGAGGAAATAACCTGGCGTCGATTTCCACAATGACGGTCTCCAGTTCTTCATAAGTCAAAGAGGCTGACGCGAGACTTTTTAGTAGAAGTTGTTTCACAGACTTAACCGCCGCTTCCTACAGTCCTCCGAAATTTGGGGATCTGGGAGG